>CM066034.1:500940976-501423483 GCA_033557465.1 Ichthyophis bannanicus
GTCGTTAGCAGGATGGGAACAGCTGGGAGATGTAGAAAAACAGTGTGCAAACCTGAAAGGGGATATTTTAAGGGTGACCAACCATTTTGGTAAAATAGTAAATAAAGCTAAAAGGAAAAGGAGACCGCTATGGCTTTCGAAAGAAGTAGATGAAAAGGTGAAGAAAAAGAGGGAGGCCTTCATGAAATACAAGAGATCACAAAGAGAGGAAGACAGGTATCTGTATTTGGAAAAACTTAGAGAAGCTAGCAAAGTAGTCAGGAAAGCAAGGATTCAAAAAGAGGAGGAAAAAGACAATGCAATAAAATGGGGGGATAAGACATTTTTCATATATGTTAGTGAGAAGAGGAAGGGCAAAAGCGGTATTGTCAGACTCAAGGGTAAAGGGGAGGAATATGTAGAAGCAGATGAGGATAAAGCAGAATTGCTTAACAAATATTTCTGTTCTGTGTTCACAGATGAAGAACCAAGAGCAGGACCTCAGAAAACACCCATAAACAGGAACAGAAGCAAGGGACACCTTGAACAATTTTCAGAAGACTGTGTTTGTGAGAAACTAGCTCAACTTAAAGTAGACAAAGCGATGGGACCAGATGGCATACACCTAGAATACTGAGGGAACTTGGGGACGTTCTAGCAGCTCCATTGACTGACCTTTTCAATGCCTCATTGGAGTCGGGAGTGGTGCCAAAGGACTGGAGAGAGGCTCATGTGGTAACTTTACACAAAAGCGGAAGTAAGGATGTGGTCGAAAATTACAGGCCGGTTAGTTTAACTTTGGTGGTGAGTAAATTATTGGAAATGCTGCTGAAAGAGAAAATAGTGAGGTTTCTGTAGTCCAGCGGACTACAGGATCCGAGGCAGCATGGATTCACCAGAGGCAGGTCTTGTCAGACAAATCTGATTGATTTCTTTGACTGGGTGACCATGGAGTTGGACCGAGGGAGATCCCTAGATGTGGTGTATTTAGATTTCAGTAAAGCCTTTCACACTTTTCCTCACAGGCGATTTATAAACAAACTGAGCACCCTAGGGATGGACCCTAAAGTTACTGCTTGGGTTAGAAATTGGTTGGGTGGGAGGCAACAAAGAGTACAGGTAAATGGAGCTCACTCTGAGGAGAAGGATGTTACCAGTGGTGTGCCCCAGGGATCTGTCCTTGGTCCGATTCTTTTTAACATCTTTGTTAGTGATATAGCAGAAGGCCTGTCGGGTAAGGTTTGCCTCTTTGCGGATTATACCAAAATCTGCAATAGAGTAGACACTAGGAAGGTGTAGATAACATGAGGAGGGATCTAGCTAAGCTTGAAGAATGGTCTAGAATTTGGCAGCTGGGATTTAATGTTAAAAAAATGTAAGGTCATGCATTTGGGTTGCAGCAATCCAAGGGAGCAATATAGTATAGGGGGTGAAGTACTTTTGTCCACTAAAGAAGAGCGGGACCTAGGCGTGGTTGTGTCTGATGATCTTAAAGTAGCTAAACAGGTAGAAAAGGCAACGGCAAAAGCTAGAGGGATGTTTGGGTGCATACAGAGAGGAATGGCTAGCAGAAAAAAGGAGGTGATAGTGGGGGGGCGGAGCCTGATGTCCAGCGGGTAGGACGCTTTGCGTTGAAGCTCCCGAGAGGCCTACTTAGAATCCTGACTTAATACCTATACAAATTTACTATTTCGCTCCGAGCTGACCGGGGCACCTCGGGGGGCATGGCGGCCCATAAACCAGCACGCTTGGACTTCGGGTCTCCTTCTTCTTCTCACGGAAAACGCTCCAAAACAGAGGTGTCCTCCCCACAGAAGATGGTTCCATTTCGTGAAAACCCCGAGATGCACCTGGAGATTTTGGAGGAAATACGCGGCGTGAAGGAATTGGTGCAGTCCAATGGAGAAGCGCTTCGAGCCATGCGAGAAGACTTTGGAGTGCTCCAGGACCGACTTGAAAGTCTTTCATTACGGCAGGACAACATGGCGGGGGTCCTCGACTCGCACGAGGTGCGCTTGGGCAAACTGGACGAGGCTGAGCGCCAGATACAGAATCTTCAAAAGGAGTTAGAAGATAGCAATAATCGAGCCCGTCGCAATAATGTGAGGCTCCTCGGAATGCCGGAGGGGGTGGAAGCAGGAGATATAAGAGAATTCTTGCTCAAAACTCTTCCCTCCTTGCTGAAGATCACTTTTCACAGAGAACTGGAAATCGATCGAGCACACCGTGTTCCTGCCCACATGGCGCTCAACCGCACGACCCCCCGGCCTATTGTCTTTAGCTTGCTACGATATCAACAAGTGGAACAAATTTTACATGCTGCCCGAGCGAATCATCATTTGGAATTTGAAGGTCGTAAGGTCTCCTTCTTTCCTGATTTGGCAAAGCCTACCGTTGACCGTCGGAAGAAACTCCTTGCTTTTCGCCCTCGACTTCAACAGCTACAGGCTCGTTTTGGCCTGTTGTATCCAGCGAAGCTCCGAGTGACTCTCCACAACCAAACCAGGACGTTCGAAGATCCTGATCTACTATCAACATTTTTAGACTCCAAAGAAGCAAAGCAGATGCGCTAATCCCAAATCTTGGACTCTTATTTGCCGGCTCTATCCGCCATTTTGAAGGGCCCGATGCGGCGGTCATAGCCAAGCACAGAAATAGCCTGGACTTTCTTTCTTTCTCTATATGACTTTTGTTTTTTGGTCTCCTATCCCTTCATGATGTGTGCCTCGGTCGGATTCGGAGCACGCACAGTCCTACAGGTTATGTGTTTTTTCAATTTCGGCCTTCTCGGGGGTTTCTCCCCGCAGACACATGGTCGCCAGTAATTTTGGGGTTTTGCTTCTCCTCTACCGTACTGCGGTTTTCTTTGTTAATGTGGGGCGCTTCATTGTATTATATTAGTTTATTTTTCCTATGTCATGTGTACAGCCAGATACAGTCAGTTTGAGGGACATAGTGAAATTATGTGTGCTATCATGCTCAGAATTTTTAACTTTTCTGAATGGCCTTATGTAAACTCTTATCATTTACCGCCAAAGGCATTAATGGTCCACTCAAAGGAAAGCAAATCCTTAGCTATCTTAGCTATGCGCATGTTGATTTAGTGTTTCTTCAGGAAACGCATTTAAACTCTGCTGAAACACTGAAACTCAATGCTAAGCCTCACATGGTAGCTGCCTATTCTCCCACCGTTTTCAAATGGTACGGGATAGCCACTTTGGTTAAGAAGTCTTAGCACGCAACTGTACCTGATATTAGCGCTGACAAGGAGGGTAGATGGGCCCGTGTACACCTTGAGGTTGGAGATAGTGAATTCACGTGTATTTGCATTATGCCCCGAATGTGGACAACCCTGCTTACTATGCAAGTATTGCGCAGTTGGCCTTGGCCTCTGCCAATGCTCCATTAATACTTGGTGGCGCTTTTACTCAAGTGTTCCCTCAATCTTTTCTTCTCAAACAAGGTGCTCGTTGGTTGGAAGATCCAGTACCGAGTAGACCTGTGTGGCTAGATATAGAAGCGGGCCTTTGCAAACCGATTCCTCTTACCTTTCTCCCTGGTATGACTCTCCCATCAGACTCCCACTATCCACCAATGCTTTTAGACACTTTAGGTGCCTTTAATACTCTTATGCAATCTTTAGACTCCCGACTCTGGTCAGTGCAACTTCAGCATCGCCTTCGGTGCACTAGAGTACTCCCGCCATCGGCATTCTCTACATAAGGTTGATTGGAGACTTTCCGATCTCTCGGTAGTTCACCGGGTGTAGCATCCAATTTTACTAAACCTTCTGTAATGCTATAACTAGAGATACCCCTATAGCGCAGAAAGTATGGGAGAGAGAATTGCATGTGACTTTGACCTCGGAGCAATAGAGCCTTATCTGGAGTAGAGGGACACGGGTTCCCGATCCGCCTCACTCATTCAGACCCTCTTCTTTCTAGCCCACAGGTGTTTTTACACTTCTCACAGATTAGACAAATGGAACACTACTCAGGGCAATGGTTGCTGGACACGTCCTGCGGCCATTGGTTCATTGCCTCATGTTATGCATGAATATCCCGCACTACAGTATTACTGGCGTCGGGTCTGGGGTCGTATTTAGTCTATCTCGCACTCTCAGGAGCCCCTTTCTTGGAGGATAGTGGGACTTCGCCCAGTTGCGGGGATCCCCTCTCTCCCAAAAATGGCTTATCTCCTTTCGAACTTTATGCTTGGCATTGCTATTTCCCTACTTAAGTAATACTGGAAAATTAGCTCCCATTTGAGCCCCAATGAATGGTGGAATCATGCCTGTCTTTACAGTAAATATGACCAAATACCTCGTCTGTTCGCTTCCTCCGTTCAGACTCCTTCTCATTGGTCTCAATGGAAGATGCTCAATGACTATGTACATTTTGCTAAATGCTCTCATCTGATTGTCTAACTTTGTATATATCTCTGTTCCATGATCATGCTGTATTGTAGATACTCTTTTGATCGTTTGATGTATAATCACTGTTAATTGGAAGCGCTCACATGCTGATATAATCGGGTAGAGAAGAAGCATCGGGGTGGGGGGTAATGGGTTTACTTTTCCTTATTGTATACTTGTTTTGTCTTTTTTGGTGTGTTGTTTCTTTTGTTTGTTGCAAAATGAAAATAAAAGTTTAAAAAAAAAAAAAAAAGGAGGTGATAGTGCCTCTGTATAGGTCTTTCGTGCGACCTCATTTGGAGTATAGTGTGCAATTCTGGAGAGCGTACCTTCAAAAGGATATAAAGAGGATGGAGTCAGTACAGAGGGTGGCTACTAAAATGGTTAGTGGTCTTCATTATAAAGCATATGAAGACAGACTTAAGGATCTTAATATGTACACCTTAGAGGAAAGGCAGGATAGAGGTGATATGATTGAGATGTTTAAATACCTCCATGGCATAAATGTACAGGGGGAGAGCCTCTTTCAATTGAAAGCAAGTTCTGCCATGAGGGGACGTGGGATGAGGGTGAAGGAGGATAGATTCAGGAGTGATATGCGGAAATATTTCTTTACAGAAAGAGTGGTGAATCCGTGGAATATTCTCCTAGTGGAGGTGGTAGAGATGAGGACAGTATCTGAATTCAAAAAAACATGGGACAAACACAGGATCTCAAGGAAAATAGGGGACTGTTTTAGTCGTTGATATGGAAGGACAGACTAGATAGGCCATGTGGTCTTTTTTTGGCGTTATATTTCTATGTTTCTAAATCACCTGGACTGGATGGTATACATCCAAGGGTGTTGAAAGAACTGAAATATGAGATTGCAGACCTATTATTAGCAATCTGTGTACTATCATTAAAATCATCTGTAATACCTGAAGATTGAAGCATGGCCAATGTAACACCAATTTTTAAAAAGGGTTTCAGGGGTGATCCTGACGTCAGTACTGGGAAAAAAGGTAGAAAACATTATAAAGAACAAAATTACAAAACATATAGATGGTCATGGATTATTGGGAGACAGCCAACATGGCTTTACCCAAAGAATATCCTGTTTTACTAATCTGTTGTTTTTTTTGAAGGAGTGAATAAACAGGTAGACAATGGAGAGTCGGTTGATATAGTGTATCTGGGTTTTCAGAAAGCCTTTGACATGGCCCCTTATGAGAGACTCTTGGTGAAATTAAAAAGTCATGGGATAGGAGGCAGTGTACTATTGAGGCTCAGGAACTGGCTAAAAGATAGAAAGTAGAGGGTAGGAATAAATGACCAATTTTTCCAATGGAGAAAGGTGACTAGTTGAGTACCCCATGGATCTGTGCTGGGTCCGCTGCTTTTTAAGATATTCTCAATGATCTGGAAGTGGGAATAATGAGTAAGGTAATCAAATTAGCAGATGACATAAAGTTATTCAAAGTTGTTAAAACCCAAGAGGATTGTGAAAATTGCAAGAGGACCTTGATAAATTGGAAGAGTGGGCATCCAAATGGCAGATGAAATTTAATGTGGACAAGTGCAAAGTTATCCTTTTTAAAGATACATACATAGATTGGTACACTTTGATTAACATTTAACTTATATAGTGATCAGTTTTAGTGTTAGATATTGACAATTATACTCCTGACCATTCACTCCTGCCCCTCCTTTTACCTTTGTTTCTCTTCATCTCTTTTTGTTTTTTGTTTTTAGAGTCTCCAAAGGATATCACATATGAGCTTGTTTATCTATAGAGGTACCCATAGAATGCTAGGAATCATAAGGAAAGGAATGGAAAATAAAGCAAAGGATATTATAATGCCTCTGTATCATTCCATGGTACGACCGCACCTTGAATACTGTGTCCAGTTCTGGTCGCCGTATCTTGAAAAGGATATTGCATTATTAGAAAAGGTACAGAGAAGAGTCACCAAAATGGTAAAGAGGATGGAAGGATACCCCAGTAAGGAGAGGCTAAAAATATTAGGGCTCTTCATCCTGGAAAAGAGATGGCTGAGGGTAGATATAATAGAGGTTTGTAAATTAATGAATAGAGTGGAAGGGGTAAACGTAGATTGATTGTTTACGCTATCAAAATATAGAAAGATTAGGGGACATGCGATGAAGTTATAGTGTAATTTATTTAAGACTAATAAGAGAAAATATTTTATCACTCAACGCATAATCAAACTCAAGAATTCGTTACTGGAGGATGTAAGTATAGATGGGTTTAAAAAAGGTTTGGACAAGTTTCTGGAGGAAAGGTCCTTAAATCATTATTAAAGGGGACCCAGGCAATCCACTGCTTGCCCCAATACAAGCATTGTGGAACCTGTGTCTTTTAGGGAAAGTGCTTGGTACTTGTGGCCTAGATTGACCACTGCTGGAAACAGAATACTGGGCTTGATGGATGTTGGTCTGACCCTGTATGGCATATCTTATGCTCTTAATTGCTGAAGAGATGTTGTTATTTCTCTGCAAAATTATAAGATCAAGGAGCACATCGCTTCCAAGATGAGGGGTTTTAGTGCTTTTGTCTGGCAAGGCTATAAGTTGGCCAGATATGGAGACTTATTGTCGGGCATGCTGCTGCGGCGTCAGGAGGTTCAACCTATTACAAGGGCTTTGAGACAACCGGACATTAAATACTAGTAGATGTATCCATCTGGGCTATCCTTTTCAAAAGGTGGGTTTGGACACTACCAGAAGCAATGAGAGCTTTGTAGGAGGTAGGACTACGTCTGATTGTGCTTGAGAAGGCAAAGACTGCAGTGGAGAGTCCGAAACGGTGAAGACTGTAGGAGGCACAGGACATTATGGCAGTGCAAATGGACGACAGGCAGGGGAGCCCTAAACATACTCAGAAGGACTCAGAGCAACTGCAATGTAATGGGTGATGAAGAGACTGGTAAAGACTTGCGCTATGAGGTTGAGGGTGAGACTAAACTGGACTAACTGTGAGGTTTGGCAGAGTTGGTCTCATGGTTTGGTATTCGGTTGATCCTATACTCAGGGTTGGCGGAGACTGAGGTCAGGTAACAAGAAAATAATGACATTGTTGGATTGTTGTTAAAATGTGTTATAAAGGTTTTTGGGCCCAATTTTCAAACGGCATTTACACAGTTTACTGGACTGTAAACCGTGTAAATGCCTTAAACTGGGATATTCAATTGCACTTACTCTCTCTTGTCTTTAAGGCACAGGAGCTAACCGTGCAGCATGCAATATTGTTGCTGCCCGGTTAGGTTCAGTGGCTTCCAGTGTGTGCGGTGATCCCCAGATATTCAATGCCGTCGCTGCGGCATTGAATATCCAGGTTAGAGGTCGGCAGGGAGGGCTATGTGCCAACAAGTCAAATAGCCCTTCGAAAAGGAGCCTAGCTCAATATCATGCCCTTCAAGTTTAAGTTGGTATTTGGTAATGGAGGGGAAAGTGGGATGTAGAGAGGAGTGGGTGTATGGAAAGAGGAGGTACAAGATGGAGGGGGGTTAAAGGGCGGAGAGGGGAGACAGGAGAGGGGAGACGGGAGGTGAGATGGATTAGGGGAGGGCCGGGGGCGCACTACTCCACAGTGGCCTCTAGGTCTAGAGGTGGGGAAGGGAGGGGATGGGTTGGATTGGGAGGGAGGGAGGGGGGAAGATTTGGGAGGAGAGTCAGGGATGGCGAAAGGGGGTTTGAGAGGGGGGTGGGGGGAAGACAGGGATGAGTGGGGCAAATGTTCCCAGGGAGCAGTATTTGGCCATGGCCACCATTAATGATAAAGGTTACAAACAGCGAAAACGCATATTATTGGAACGGGAGGGTAGAAGACTCAAAGCGGACGTGGTATGTGTGCAGGAGTATCATCTTCAGGTGGGACAAGATCGTCTATTGCAATCTAGGTGCTATCCATGAGTGGTCTTGGCAGAGCAGAAGGTGGCTCCACAGAGGGGAGGAGTGGGCATTATGATAAGCGCAAATCATGCTGGATGTGTGTTGGGTGAATGTAGTGATAAAGGGGGTAGATGGGTAAGCGTGCGATTGAAGATTGAGGGGGAAGAGGATACTCCCATAATATTGGGGAATGGATTATAATTTAATGCTAAAACCCACATAGTGTGAGGGGGGACCGTCGGGGGAAGATGAGAGAGAAGGAGCCTGGTCTGACTAAAGGAACGATTGGGCCTGGTGGACATTTGGAGGTGTCGACATCCAAAGAGATGCAAGTTCACCTTTTATTCACATCCTCATGCTTCCTATAATAGGCTGGATATGGTGTGGGTGAGTGGACAGTAGGTATCTAGGGTGAAGGAGGTTGAACATGGACTTATAACATGGTCAGACCATGCCCTAGTCAGTGTAGCTTTTACACTGTGACTATGAGATGAGAGCATCAGATTCTGGAGACTGAATGATTCGCTTTTGGAGAAGGAGGAGACAATTCGGCGTATCAGAGGGGTGATTCAGGAGTATATTCATTTTAACAATGGAGGGGGGTAGGTGAAGAGTGGGATGGTGTGGGATGGATTGAAGGCTGTGGTTCAGGGGCATCTGATTAGTACAGAGAGGGGGGGGTGGTGGTGGAGGGGGTGTTTGAACCCATAGGCAGATTATGTAGTACCACCCAACCCGCCCTCTGGAGCCCAGGATCTCCCAACAACAGATCCACATTCCTGCAATGGTTGCAGTAGAAGGGACCATGAACCTCAGTCCGGCTGGGGTACAGACAACCTACAGCACAGTCCAGTATGCATCCATAAGGCAATAGCAGACAGACAGTAGGGCTTGAAATGCCCAGCTGCCCCCCACCACAATCTGACATACCCCAGCAGCAAGCACAGGGAGTCTCCAGCCATACACCTACTAACCGCAGACAGTCTGCTAGCTAGTCCATAGTGCATGCTACTGGAGGAGATGTGAGCACACCCACCAAGCAGATAAGTCAGTGATTGGGCCACAGAAAAGGCAACCCATATATATCACATGAAAGAAATGCTACATAGCACTATGGTGGTACCTAGCCATGCTGTGGGCACTGCTCAGTCAGGGTGAGAGTGACCTCCCAGAAGGACATGCTGTGGCCACCTGTCTGTGCAGGTGGTGGCCGGGCACTACAATGTCCCAGCCATTGACCTATGCCCTGTGCAGATGCATACTGCCCAGGCCGCCCTGTCCAGGATAGACCCACAGTACCTTGCTCCTCATTATGCACATTGGCAGGCCAATACTGGCAACAGTGCTAGCAGTGTGGGCTGAGGAGGGTGTTAGCAGCCACCACACACTGGATAGACCAGGGGTGGGCAAACCTGGTCCTGGAGGGCCGCAGACCAGTCAGGTTTTCGGGATATCTTTAATGAATATGCATATGCATTAGAGATATCCTGCCAACCTGACTGGTTTGTGGCCCTCCAGGGCTGGATCTGGAGACCCCTGCCTTACACCTCTGTCATTTAAGATTGTGAGTGGACAAGGTGCAGATGTCCAAGACATCAAAAAGGTTAGATAGAATTTGTCACAGTCCTCCTCACTTCTCACCACCACCAAAAAATTGTCTATTAGACAACTTTTTGGTGGTGGTGAGAATTGTAAGGCAGGGTTTCACTGGCGTTAGTTTTCAGCCCCGAAATCCACAGCGTTAGTGTGCAGGGAGCCTCTCCCCTCCCACTCTCCACCCATTGACCCCTTCTCTCCGCCCCTGAGGAGCCTTCCTCCGCCCTCAGGGAGCCTTTACTCCGCCTTCAGCGCTCGTTTGTGCCGCTGAGCGTGTTAGCGCGCAATAAGGCACCTTATCACACGGTAAAGCGCCATTATCGTGCGATAAGGCGCCTTATCGTGCGCTAACGTGTCAGAGCGCACATTAAGACGGTTTAGTAAACATACCCCTAAGACTTGTTTTTTTACAGGTATTAACCGAAGGCCTATTATATTTACTATTGACATGCATTTCGTGATGTAAACATTAATTCTTGTAGATTGCAAAAAAACTAGAGCCAACTTTGCAGTTTCACTGTCATATTCGTGTTCAGCATATAAAAATTGATAAGAAATGACTATTTTTATTTCAGTAACATGACTTTTGTAAAAATTTGTTGACCAGTGTTATAGAGGAGAATTAGGGGGTGGCAGGATTGATCTGGGAATGGGTGAGGAAGGGGGTAGGGGTGGAGAGAGGAAGGAAAGGGTTGGGGTGGTGAGGGGGATCAGTTCTGGTACAGTGTCTTTGTTGATATGGTTGCTAGGAACAGGGTAGGGGGCTGGGGAATGCTTTTAGGGAGAGGGTAGTTGGGTGGGTTGTGGAACTGTCAAGTGAAAAGGTGAAATGTTGTTGAATTGTTGGTTGGATGTTGACATGTGTTGAAAATCAATACAATTCTCAATTAAAAAGAAACTATTGTCCAGGCAGATTTTGCTCCAAGTTAGCATATTTTTGTAGAGCAGAAATTTAAAATGGCGCCAGCAACAGACTACCAACACCATTTGCAATCACTAGACTGGCAACGCAGGGGTGACTGAGGATTGCTTCTGCCCTGCGAAGAGAAAATAATATAGTGAGAGGGACTGGGAGGTGTGGATTTAGGGAGGAACTGTGACGCTAGAGGAGGGGGTGGGCGGCCATGAACAGAAGCAATAAGAGAAGAGAGGCTGGATTATCTGCTTGTTCCTGGAGTTAATATTTTTTTCACTCATTGTGTTTTGAAACTCTGCAATTTCTTACCGGAGGATGTAGTAAAAGCTATTAGTGTAGCTGTGTTTGAAAAAGGTTTGGACAAGTTCCCGGAGGAAAGGTCCATAAACCATTATTATTAAAGAGGACTCAGAAAATCTACTGCTTACCCCAGGAAAAGCATTGTGGAACCCCTGTATCTTTCTAGGAACCTGCCAGGTACTTGTGACCTAGATTGGCCACTGTTAACAGGATACTGGGCTTGATGGACCTTTGGTCTGACCCAGTATGGCATTATTATGTTATTATCATTATTCCATGCTCTGCTCTAGGCTCACCCCTTTCCTTCTCCTCCCCTGAAGGCTGGATCAGAACAACCTTGCTGCTTTGAGTCTGAAAAGAAGTGCCAGAACTGCAATCCAGGCTTTCCCCTTAGAAATTAAGCCCTACTAACATCCATTGGATTGGAAAGAATGAAAACCAATCACATATACAATGATCATAAAGCTCGATGTCCAGGTGGAAAAACTGAGTCGGTCCTTATTTAACCCCATCATATGGATGGAAATGTAATTTGTATTCTCCAGTTGAGTTCCCAAATGAACTACATGCATGCAGTGGGGTAAAACTACTACTACTACTACTGAGCATTTATAAAGTGCTACCAGATGCACGCAGCGCTGTACAGAAAAAAGACAAAAAAATAGTCCCTGCCCAATAGAGCTTACAATCTAAAAAGACAAAACAAAGAAGGTGAAGGATGAGGAAAGAACAAAGGCAACGGAAGGATAACAGGAGAAAAGACAAGGGAAAAAGGTAAGAACAAGGGAAAAGAAAAGGAACAGGTGAAAACAAGACAAGGGAAGAGGAGGAGAACAGGTAAGTCATGAACCAAAGTCAGAAGCAAAGAGGTGAGCTTTCAACCTGGATTTGAAGAGGGTCACAGAAGATCCTGACGTATAGACAGAGGACGCCTATTCCAGGCATAGGGTGCTGCAAGGTGAAAATAGCGAAGCCTGGAGTTGGCAACAGAAGAGAAAGGCATAGCAAGAAGCAGTTGGCTAGAAGAGTGGAGTTCACGAGGGGGGATATAAGGAGAAATGAAAGAAGAAAGGTAAAGAGGAGCTGCAGAATGAATGCATTTATAGTTCAGTAGGAGAAGTTTGAACTGGATGAGGAAACGGATAGGGAGCTAGTGAAGAGACCTGAGGAGAGTAGTGATATGGGCAAAACGAGGTTGTCTGAAGATCAAACGAGCAGCAGAATGCTGAATAGACTGAAGGGGTGAAAGATGACTCAGTGGAAGACCAGCAAGGAGCAGGTTACAGTAATCAAGGTGAGAGGTGATAAGTGAATGGATGAGCATTTTAGTAGTATGTTCTGAAAGGAGGATTTTGCCAATATTAAAGAGAAAGAAGCAGCAGGTCTTGGCGACAAGGTGAATATGTGTGGAGAGTCAAAAATAACCCCTAAGTTGCGAGCTGAGGGAACAGGATAGAGAACAGAGCCATTCACAGAGACTGAAAAAGGAGGAAGAGGAAGGGAAATTTTAGGGGAAAAGATGAGAAGTTTGGTCTTGGCCGTGTTCAATTTCAAGCGGAGATGGAACATCCAATCAGCAATAGAGGAAAGGCAATTAGAGATCCGGGTCTGGATTGAAGAAGAGAGATCAGGAGTAGAGAGGTAGATCTGGGAATCATCAGCATAGAGATGGTACTGAAAACCATGGGAGGAGATGAGCGCATCAAGGGACTGGGTATAGAGAGAGAAGAGGAGCGGACCCAAGACAGAACCCTGAGGTTCACCAACAGGGAGCGGAGTAGCAGAGGAGGAGGAGCCACCAGAATGCACACTGAATGAGCGATGGGAGAGATAGGAGGAGAACCAGGAAAGAACAGAGTCCCTAAAGCCAAGTGAGAACAAAGTTTCAAGGAGAAGATCATGATCAACAGTGTCAAAAGCAGCAGAGAGGTCAAGAAGAATAAGGACCGAGTAAAGGCCTTTAGATTTTGCCAGGAACAAGTCACTCGAGACTTTGACAAGGGCCGTTTCAGTAGAGTGCAGAGGACGAAAGCCAGACTGTAAGGGATCCAGGAGGGCATGAGAGGAAAGGAAGTCAAGGCAGCAGTGGTGAACCGCACGCTCTAACAGTTTAGAAATAAAGGGAAGGAGGGAGATTGGACGATAATTAGAAGGACAGGAGGGATCAAGTGAGGGTTTCGTAAGGAGAGATGTGACCAAAGTATGCTTGAAGTCAACAGGGACAATAGCAGTGGAGTATGAGAGATGGAGGGGACAAGGGTAACAGAGATGGGTGAGAGGAGACGGGTGGGGATAGGATCAGAGGAGCAGGTAGTAAGGCCTGGCTTAAGTTGTCACCCTGGACATGGAGCTGTATGTTCACCCTAACTATACAGCGAGACTGATGCAGTAAATATCAATAAAACATGAAGGTAGCATAGCTGTTATACTTTAAACCAATGCCATTACTATGGAAATACACAGACTGTCATGGCTAAAGAAATGTTTATTCACCTGAGCAATATCCGGAGTTTGAATCGGTTCTGCATTAGAGCTTCTGTCATGTTCTCCAATCACAACTACATCAGATTTTCTAATGGGGAAAAGACATACCAAATATTAATTGAATTTATGCATGCATATATGTAGATTCACAGATACAGTAGAAAGATAGAAATGGTTTTACATTATCTGCGCTATTAAAACTGAATTGGTGCTGACTGGTTTGGTGGCTTAGTAGAAATGCTACTCATTGTCATGCAGAAGTTCCCTGCTTCTGTGCTTGTATTAAGTGGGTCTGGGGTTTCTGCGTTTGCAGCTCAGGGGGAAGAATGCCGGTCATTGCTCAAGGGTGACACCTAATGGTTAGATTGTAGGATTGGACCCTGGTACACAGGCCTTGTCCCAAGACTGTCACTGCAATGAACAGATTAGGCACAGTGGAAAATAGGGATGCTTATGTTTGCAACGTGCTGTCATGTCAGTGCCAACTCCTGGCAACAGAGCAGCTCCATGGTTTTCTAGGCAAGGTGTGACTTGAAATGGATTATCAGGCCTTTCTTCCAAGGAAATGGAGGGTAAAGTGACTTGCCCAAGGCTACAAGGAGTGCCAGTGGGAAATGAACCTTGGTCTCTTGGTCAACAAGCTGCATCTCTAGCTACTAGGCTATTCTAAGCTATACTAGGCTTGGGAAGGAGCGGTATGTAAAAGTTTTTCAAATAAATAAAATTCCTCCATGCCCCAGTTCATATTTATGTTTCTTAAAAACTTGCTAAACCGCCAAAAACTAGGTTAGGTACCAAAGCCGCTCAAAATCTTAGAGAGAGACATAAAAGAAGAGGAAAAGATCCCCAGCTAATTGCAAGTGAAGGCCCATCTGTCAGAATGCCACTTCGAGGCCCAAAGGGGCAAGAGGAAACTGTCAGGTCAAAAAAATCCACTGAATCGCTGTCTCTGAAGACAAATGCCAACAACTGTAGAAGTCAGGAAAAAAATGAGACCTCCTGTTGACTGTTGTTCTCATTCCTATCCACAGATCCCCATCTAGTCAGGCTTACAGAAGATCTACAGAACAGATACTGTCATGACCTGAAAAGAATGCTTTAGTCTTCGAAAGCTGGTTAAAAAATATATTAAGTTAGTCCAATAAAAAGGTATCATTGTCTATTATTTTTTTTTGTTTTGTTCTTCTTTTTTTATTTATTAGCCATTACAATGGACTACAGTAGCATGGCAATCCCACTGCTTCACCAGAATATCTAAAATGAACCCACGGTATGCAAATATGTATCGTCATGTCAATATTCAAATGTCATCTTTTTTTTTTTAACTCTAGCTGCGGTATTTAAATATTTAAGATATATTCAGTGCCACCATCTGGATAGTGAGCAGCACTGAATATACATGGAGCCTTTAGCTCTACAGATACTTGGAGATACTAGTTGTCCAGTTTAAGTTAGGCAAGCTTCTTTGCTCTCCTAACTCAAACCACACTGCTATAGGGATAGTGGCTCAGCATCACCAACTATCCATAGAGTTAGGTGTAACATTGCTTTTTTTAACGTAGCAAGGGTTCACATTTTTTAATCCAAAATACTCAAGAATACTGGTATTATATATTCTCCCAAAAATACATATAAATCTTGATAAAATTCCCAGACGTCCCATCTTATCTAAAAGCAATTCACCACTGGAGTCCATCAGTATATATGTTGATAAATTTCTTAGATCGTATGTTCCAAAGATATCTTTATCTATGCAACTACTTTTTTAAATATTTTGGAAAGCATTGAATAGTGAATGATGAACAATTTATGGTAACGTTAGATGTCATTATATACCCTGTTCACCAAATGAAACTTTGCAGGTTGTTAAAGAAGTTTGAAATAGATGTCCATGATCCCATTTTATAGCAACAGAATTCCTAGTGACGCTAACATCAGTTGCCTCAAAATATATTTTGTTTCTTTTTTGGAAGCACTTCTACAGTATACACAGTTATCAAAGACTGCTATGAAAATTACATTTATTCCCTTGCTTGCCAATTTGTATATTGAGAATTTTGAAATTGAGTGGGTTGATAGGTCGCCTTTGCAGGAATGCATTCAGATGTAGAAATGGCACATTGACAATGTCTTCATGTTATGTGAAGGGACAAAACAACAACTGAAGGAGTTCCTGAGCTGGCTTAATTCATGTAATACAGATGGATTCATTATGACTGTTTTTACAAAACTGACTGATAGGATACTTTTCTAGCTAGTAGTTCATGCTGAGATTGCCATGATTAAATGTGTGATCCAAGTTTTAAGAGGTTACCAGAAAGTGCAGTACAACATACATTCACTGGTTTCTCAGTGTATAGTACTTAGATAAGGTACTCCACCCATGTGCTTTGGACTGTTCATTGCAATCATGGAAGAAGGCATTGTTTGAAGAGCCTCGGTTTCCATGGACTAAGTTAATTGTGACCCAGAGAAGTGGTTTTTGCTGTTTGCACCAGAATTGTGGAATCGTCTACTGGTTGGTGTGAAGGTAGAGACTAATTATTTGAGGTTCAATAAATTGGTAAAAGATTGACTATTTGAGGAAGCCTTTAAGGAGGATGGATGGAGGAAAGAATGGTTAGGGTTCTGGTCTGTGTTGGGGAAGGGATGGGATTTATAAGTCCTGTGGAGGGGTAGACATTTTCGGCTATATGGAGTGGATAGATTGTTGGGTAGGATTGCAGCAAAGATGTTTGATGATTGTATGGGGTTCTTTGGTGTCCGTAATCGATTAGCCCTCTGTCGACCTTTTCATTGTGCCTTAAAACTCTCCAATGTTCAGTCTCAGATTTCGTCTTAGGCAATCTGAGACTGCACATTGGAGAATTTTAAGATACAACGAAAGGGTCTTCTCAGAGGGCTAATCAATTACAAACGCCAAAGAACCCCTGAAGAAGGCAGAGCCAAAACACGGCCATGTCGGGTTTGGCTGTTGGTTATCCCTGTCAGGGTTTACCATTTTTACCCCTGGTAGAGATTAACCCAATAAAGTGCATTCTATTTACCACACACAGACTGGCCCGTCATTAAATTTACTGGGTCTCATCCTTATCCATCTTTTACATTATTGCAACTTACGTGATTTCACAGTGAACAGCGGTAAGAATCCATTGTGCATTAATGATGGAGCCACCACAGAAATGCAGACCAGAACTGACCTACCAAATAAAGAATGGTGTAAAAATGAGGCAGGTACTCTCTAAAGTAACACCAGCTATGAGGGATTTGCATTGGCTGCATAGACACCAGATATAAGGGATTTGAGGACACTAAGGGCCCAATTCTGACCAGCGAATAGCAGGGATGTATGTCCTGAAAGGATGTCCAGCCCCGCTATCCACCGGGATCATATGCCACATCAAGTGCTCCCCACACACACAGAGCCACTATGCGGCGAACACTGGATTGGAGCTGAACGGGGTGGAGGGTGGGCAAATCAGGGATGGGCCGAGGCACCCAGACATACAGGGATGATTCAGGTCACAGTCCTGTACATCTGGCAGGTGGATGATGGCCGTGCTATTTATTCTACCACGGAGATGGAATGAGGTACGGTGATGGTGACGATCGGGCTTGGCAGCCCCCAGCAACACAGGGGCCATGGCAGGTGAGTCCCCTATGCCCGATCCTGACACTGACAGGCTCCACCAAGAGCTGGGCAGTGGGGAAAGGTGAGTTTGCAGCCTGACAGGCTGTTGGCACTCCTGCTGGGCATCCCGGTGTCATGGTGATGGGACGCCACAGCACTGGCACACCAGAAGGAGCATGGGGCGGGCTGAACTGTGAGTCGGCAGGATGTTCCATGGTGTGGAATGGGGCAATGCCAGGCTGTCTGTGTGCCCGATTCTGCAGCTGCGAGAATGTCTAGCTCCTGTGATTGCAGAATCGGGTAGTAGTCGGGGTTGTCCATTATTCGGCCGTCCAGACATCCCGGATGTTTCCCTCATTGAAACACGCTCAAAGTCTTCCCAAAACTGAGTTTAACAGACAGAAGCAGAAACTGGATCATGCAACATTGACAATATAGGCTGAGGACAAGGCAGGCACAGAAAAGTGACGTAAGCAGGAAGCTGAAAAAAGCTGTCAGCTTGCTGCATCTGCTAATTCCCACCTCTTGGTTCTGATTGGTTCTTGATAGCAGCATGAGCCAATTAGTTATATCCTTTTGAAGGTGTGGTCTCCAGAATTGCACACAATTCTCCAAATGAGGTCCTTTCTCTATGCACTAAAGCATCCTTCTGACTTACACCGTCACCTTTTCTACCTGTTTAGCCACTTTAAGATCAGTAGGAATAATCACGCCCAGGTCCCACTCTTTTCATGGACAGAAGTACTTCGCCCCCTACACTGTACCGCTCCTTTGGATTTTTGCAGCCCAAATACATGACCCTGTATTTTTTAGCATTAAATCTCAACTGCCAAATTTTGGACCATTTTTCATGCTTAGTTAGATCCCTCCTCATGTTAACAACTCCTTCCTGGGTGTCTACCCTATTACTGATTTAGATATCATCTGCAAAGAGGCAAACCTTACCCGACAGCCCTTCTACAATATTACTAACAATAATATTAAAAGAATCAGACCAAGCACAGATCCCTGGGGCACACCACTGCTAACATCCTTCTCCTCAGATTGAGCTCCCTTTACCTGTACCCTTTGTCGCCTCCCACTCAATCAATTTCTAACCCAGTCAGTCACTTTAGGATCCATCTCTAGTGTGCTCAGTTTAGAATGGTGTCAAAGGCTTTACCTGAAATTTAAGTACACCACTTCCAGAGCTCTCTCTTGGTCCAACTCCCTGGTCATCCAGTCAAAGAAATCAATCAGATTTGTCTTGGAGGCCCAGCATTAGAATGTATGTCTCTGTCCCCACATAAAGATGCTTTAGGGAACATCTCCTCTAAATGTGGCTAAAGGTCTGCACTGTGGCATAATCTGCAGACATTTTGGTGCATTGAGAGAGGCTAAATTTCAGAAACTGATGAATGCAGGTAGATCACTTTGAAAACTTCCCTCCCCAAGTCATATGAAGCAAGTTGCATTACATTGCATTGTGTCATATTTTGGATTGGTTTGCTGCCATCCTTCAGCAAACACCCAGGGTAGCTTAAAACATATGAGCTGAGATAATGTGGAATTATCTGAAAATGTTACGAGATATGAAGAGATAAGAAAACTAGATAAAAGAAAGATAAGAAAGGTAGAGAATTTGGGGAATTGGTGAAAGAGATGAGTACAAGAGAAGGCAGTATGAAGATAACTTGAGCATGATCTGCTGAAGGTTGAGATGGAATTTGAACAAAGAAGATGAAAACGAGGTAAGGAAGAAGATGAAAGGGCTAGAAATAGGAGATATTGCCACTGATTTGCACTGCAGCAGAATGACCTTTGCATTTTCCTTACCTGCAGAGAGACCTGCCAAGGCCAGGACCCAGGAACAGCTTCCTCGCCATTCACAATTCTGGCATAACCAGTGATGACAGGTTGGATGAGGGGACGGCCGCAGCCTAGAAAGGAAATAACAAGGGAATGAAGAACAGGCACTTCCTCAATCAGTGGAGTCTTTCATTCATAGGATTATAGTGAAGGATGATGTTCATAGAGGCATATCTAGTCAGAATAACCAGACAAGCTAGCTACCCAGCTAACTTTAAGTGGGATATTAGTTTAGTCTAGTTTATCGGATAATTTTGCTATACCACATTTTGATAAAATCAAACAAGAAGGAGATGTACAATAAAAGTCTATACAAAACAGACAGATAGTATACACAAGTTAACAGATAGAGCCCCTTTTACTAACACTCAGCTCGAGCTATTCACCACAAGGCCCATAGCAACAAAATGGGCCATGCAGCAGATAGCTTGAGATAAGCATTAGTAATAGAGCCCTATAGTGTAGGAGGGACCAGGAAGAGGACGAGAGGAAAGGCATACAGTTAAAACAGGCAAATGAAAAATGCATAGGATGGTGAAGGAGGGGTAAAATTTCAGTCAGAAACCAGATCCTAGCACCTTGCATAAATCCTAGAGTAAATGGGAAAAGGCTTGTGTAAAGAAAAGCATTTTAAGGCTGGGCTTAAGTTTAGCCAAGGAAGGTTGTTCCTAATATAATACAGGAGAGTACTACAAGGAAGGAGAAAAATAAGGATAAGCAGATGGAAGAAGAGAAGATTTTCCAAGGGCTGCAGAGCAGAGATGACATTTAACTATCCAAGAAGGGTCAAAGTCTCTTCCGCAGCTGACTGGCTAATCTACTGAAGAAGGCTTTAAACTAGATTCATTGGGGATGGGTGAAGAAAACCCACAGGTAACTAAAAGACCTCAGGTAAGTAAAACACTAAATACCTCTGTAGAAATGCATAGATGCCCGTAGTATGGGAAATAAGACATTGAACATTTAATGGAGTAGACTGACTTGGATTAAGTGGTAGTTACAGGGACTTGGTTCACGGACATGGACAGTCATGACTGGGATGTAATTATACCAAGACAGGATAGGAAGAAGGGGAGGAGGAGTGGCACTATATGTAAAAAATAATATTAAAGCTACAGAATTACAAGGCTTATAAGGGAGCGAGGAGGCACTATGGGCTAAACTAGAAAGAGAGAACAGGAAATCCATTTGCATTGGTATGATATACAGATCTCCTTCACTGGCAAAAAGTGGACAGAGATTTAATAAAAGGCATATGCAGTATTGCCATGAAAGGAGAAATGTAACTGATTGGTGATTTTCTATATGCCAGGTGTTGTTTGGCACATCTCTGCTGCAGTGTCATCTAGAAGTAAGGAGATCCTGGATTCTCTACTTGGAAAACTATTCCGGCAACTGGTAACAGAACCCACACATAAAGGAGCCATACTGGACCTAGTACATACCAATGGGGAAAGTGTTTCTAATGTTATAGTAGGAGATCATCCAGCGATCACCAGATGGTGTGGTTCAGTATTAGGACTAGGGCTGATAAAGTTCATTCAAAATCAGGGGTCTTAGACTTTAGAAAAACTAACTTTGCCAAGATGGGACAATCCCTGAAGGAGTCATTAGCGGGATAGGAACATCTAGGGGATGTAGAAAAGCAATGGGAAAAACTAAAAGGGGATATTTTAAGGGCAGCAAGCCTTTTTGTTAGAAAGGTAAATAAATGTGAAAGGAAAAGGAGGCCAATATTGTTCTCAAAAGATGTAGCTGAGGCTTAGTCAAGATGGCGATTCCCAACTAACCGTTCAGCAGCACGTTTTCTTCGCTTATGGGCAGGAAGCGTAAGGGGAAAGGTGGGTCGGCACCCTCCCAGCCCTCCTCGACCTCTACTCCGGTTTCTGTTGGACCTATCGATTCTTTTGTGATTCGTGCTGCCCGGGACCCGATTGAGGGGGAAGAACGCCGAGCTGCTTCCGCGTCGGAGTTGGGTGACTCGGCGGGAGCTTCGGCTACCTCTATCTCTCCCTTGAGCCTGGCGCCGAAAATCTCCCGACAGCTACTACCTGAGGATTTCCTGGAGTTGGATCCCCCCTTGGTTAAGGGTGTGGTTACCGGCTCGGGAGGGTCAGGCATGGTGGAGTGTCAGCAGCAGGAGAATGCAGCTTTTGAGCAGCATAGCCCAGTTTTGGGCTCAGCGCCATTGAGTGGGATTAGCGCAGGTTGAATTACACCTGTGCTATCTGGAGGCCGGACACTAGCGTCTATGGAATCTTCCGCCGTACCTGTGACCTCGGCTGTGTTTTCCTTGCAGTGCCCTGAGAGCTTTACCTTAGAAGCTATATGGCAGGTGATTGTTTCGCTAGGAGAAGTTTTGGTTCCCAGAATTTCTTTGTTGGAAGGCAAGGTGACCAACACTATTTCTCTAGTGGAGGATTTGGAACGCCGAGTGGTGGAAGCTCACTCTGAAGAGGTAGAGAATCGGAGAAGAATTTTGGAATTGGCTGATCAAAGAAAGAATTTAACTTTCGTGCAAGTAAAACTGGAACATTTAGAGAATGTTTCTAGAGCAAATAATTTAAGAATAATTAATTTCCCTAAGTTGTCTACTATTTCCCCTAAGGAGATGTTTCGTCAGTATTTAGTGGATGTTCTGGGGGTTCCCTTGGAGCTTATTCCACCTATGGTAAAAGTTTATTATTTACCCAAAGCCAAATTACAACCTGATTTGTCTCGATTGGGTGGGGAAAGGGAACAGGGGAATTTGTTAAATATCTCTGAATTATTAGAAGAGTCTGATTCTGAGGCCCCAGTTCCTTCTACCTTGTTAGTCACCTTTGCACTATATTCTGACCGTGAATGGTTTCTAAAGCTTTTTTTTAGAAAACGCAATTTACTGTTTAGGGGCTTGATGATTCGCATGTATCCTGATCTAGCGAGAGAAACGCAGAAGGGAATTTCTTCTTCTGCGCTCTGGAGTTTTGCAATTGGGGGGGCTTTTCTTTTTGAAACATCCGTGTAAGTGTTTGGTTAAATACCAGTTTGTTTCTTATGTGTTTTATGATCCCCCTCAATTGACTGCTTTCATTAGTGCTAGGAGGTCTGAGTCCCCCAGCGAGGATCCACCTGTGCTCACTTGAATATTTAAATTGGGCTAATTGGTGTATCGTTTGATGCTATTTCTTTTTTGTTGTTAATAAGAAGATAGTCCCCCCCCTTCCCTTGTGGTGGGCTAGTGTGAGCAGACACTCTGAATATTTTGCTTATTGTACCCGTAGAGTATGATGTATCTCTTGTTTTCTTTTTCTTGTGTTTTTGCTCTATTACTGTCAAGAAGAGTTTGTAACTTTCTTGGATTATATTTGAATAATTTCATAAATAATAAATAATAAAAAAAAAAAAAGATGTAGCTGAAAAAGTGGAGAAAAAGACGGAGGCCTTCATAAAATACAAGAAATCACAGAGAGAAGAAGAAAAGCATCAATATTTGAAAAACCTTACTGTAAGGAAAAGCTAGGAATATAGTCAGGAAACTAAAGATACAAAAAGAAGAAGAAATAGCCAATAAAATGGGGTAGTAGACATTTTTCAGATATGTAAGCCCAAGGAGGAGCTGCAAAAGCAGTATTGATGAAGGAGAGGAAAATGTAGAAGCTGATGAGGATAAAGCATAATTGCTTAACAAATATTTTTTATTCTGTGTTCACAGATGAAGGACCAGGAGCAGAACCTCAGAAAACACCCACAAATAGGAACAGAAGTGAAGGCGATCTTGAACAATTTTCAGAAGGTTGTGTTCATGAGAAACTAGCTAAACTAAAAGTAGACCAAACAATGGGGCCGGACGGGATACATCTGAGAATATTAAAGGAACTTGGGGAAGTTCTAGTGGCTCCACTTTCTGACCTTTTCAATGCTTCTTTAGAATCGGGAGTGGCCCCAGAGGACCGGAGAAAGGTGCATGTGGTCCCTTTACACAAAAGTGGAAGGAGGGATGAGGTTGAGAACTGCAGGCTGGTTAGTCTAACCTTTGTGGTGAGTAAATTAACACTGCTAAAACAGAGGATAGTGAGGTTTCTGAAGTCCAGTGGATTGCAGGATCCGAGGGAGCATGGCTTAATCAGAGACAGGTCTTGTCAGACAAATCTGATTGATTTCTTTGACTCGGTGACCAAACAGTTGGACTGAGGGAGAACCCTAGATGTGATATACTTAGATTTCAGTAAAGCCTTTGACACTGTTCCGCACTAATGACTTATAAAGAAATTGATCACCCTACGGATGGACTCCAATATGACTGACTAGCTTGGAAACTGGTTGAGTATGAAGCGACCAAGGGAACAGGTAAATGGAGCTCATTCTGAGGAAAAGGATGTTATCAGCGGTATGCTGCAAGGATCTATCCTTGGTCCAATTCTTTCTAATATTTTTGTTAGTGATATTGCGGAAGGGCTGTCAGGTAAGCTTTGCTTCTTTGCAGATGATACGAAAATCTGCTATAGAGTAGACAACTAGGAAGGAATAGTTAACATGGGGAGGGATGTAGCTAAGCTTGAAGAATGGTTGATAATTTGGCAGCTGAGATTTAAAGCTAAAAAATGCAAGGTCATCCATTTGGGCTGCAAAAATCCAAGAGAGTGGTACAGTTTAGGGGAGTGAGATACCTCTCTTCACAAAAAAGGAGCGGGACCCGAGCGTACTTGTTTCTGATGATCCTAAAGTGGCTAAACAGGTAGAAAAGGCAATAGCAAAATCAAAAGGATGTTTGGGTATATAGGGAGAGGAATGGCCATCAGGAAAAAGGAGGTGATAGTGTCTCTGTGTAAATCTTTGGTGAGACCACGGTTGGACTTGTGTGCAATTCTGGAAACCACCTAGAAAAGGATCTAAACAGGATAGAATCGGTGTAGATGGTGGCTACCAAAATGGTCCGCTGTCTTCTTTATAAGCCACATGGGGACAGACTTAAAGATCTCAATATGTATACTTTAGAGGAAAGATGAGAGAGAGGAGATATGATAGAAATTTTTGAATTCCCCCTTGGCATAAATGCACAGGTGGAGATCCTATTTCAATTGAAAGAAGCTCTGCAATGAGGAGACACAGGATGAAGTTGAAAGGGGATAGACTCAGGAGTAATATGCAGAAATATTTCTTTACAGAAAGAGTAGTAGATGCATAGAATATCTTCCAGTGGAGGTAGTAGAGACGAAGAGAATAATCTGAATTCAAGAAAGCATGGAACAAACACAGAAAGTCTCTAAAGGGAAAAAAGGGACTATAATAATTGATATGAAAAGACATATGGTCATTTTTTGCCGTCATGTTTCTATTTTTATAAATCATTGGTTCTGAATATATCTGGTTAAATAAATGTTTCCTCTAACCAGACTTAATTGCTTTACTTTGATTGGCACTAGCAGGTCAAAGTTTCAACCTGCTCCCAACATGCTTCCAACTTTTCCTCACTTGATCTGGGCAACTTTCAACAGGACATGATGGCCTAGGTATCAAATTCAAAAATAAAGACTTTTCAAGTTAACTCTTGAAGTTAACCAAAACATTTTTTTAAATTTCAACCCCTTCATGTATATGAAAAGTTAATCCTAGGTTAGCACTAGTTAACACAGAAGAAGATGGACTATCTATTCCATGCTAAAAGCTTCAATGCTTCAAGTTATCAGCATAGTAATGGAAGCTATGAAATGACATTCAGGAGTTATAGTGGTTCAGCTCATGGAATAAAAAGGAAGAGACACATAGAACATGAGATAAGTGAGAAATAATTTGGAATGCCTAGTATGTAAATAATCATAGTTCATCTAATATAATAATGGAAGAACACCTTGATGGAGCTGTAGCAAGGAGAAGCTGTGTGGCTGCAGTTTATCTTAAAGAAACATAAGGAGGTCAATTTTCTAAGGGTTTGGATATCAAACTTTGGGTGTTAAGTTCCTGAAGTGACCTCTTTGAAAAAAGATAGGATTCAGCCCCTAAATTTAGCTGCCTGTTTTTCACTAGTTGTCTAAGGGATATGTTTACTAAACTGTCTTAATGTGCGCCCGGCGATGTTATCGCGCGATAAGGTACCTTATCATGCAATAATGGTGCTTTATCGGGTGAAAAGGTACCTTAGCGCGCGATAGCGCAGCGGTGCAAATGAGCGCTGCAGGTGGAGATAGGCTCACGGAGGGCGGAGGAAGGCTCCCCAGGGGTGGAGAGAGAGGGTCAATGGGTGGAGAGTGGGAGGGGAGAGGCTCCCTGCACACTAACGTTGTGGAATCCGGGGCTGAAAACTAATGCCAATGAAACCCTGGCATTAGAGAAGATTTAAAGGGAAAAGAAACCATTTCCGTCAGCAATGTACAGCAAAACCAGGGAAACCCACAAAAAGTGATAAGTGTGATACATGTGCACGGAACAAAAGGGCAAATAAACATTGAAAAGGTCCAGAAGAAAATATAAAAAAAACATAACCAACCTGGGCAATAATGATATTAATGGGAAACATCAAAAAGCACTCCCGAGAAAGCTCCAAAAAAAAAAAAAGATATGAATGTTGGAAGGGTCTATGCTCCGTCCCCATACAAGGTGAATGAGCCCACAGTGAAATAGCGCTGATCAGGGTTTTCCCTCCCCATTGGACAGGTTTCCTATGGCACGCACATGTTCCACAACTGCAGGACGGGCATGTCGGAATGGGAAACTGGACAGATGCTGGAAAAGGGGACACAGAGGGCTGCAGGTGGTACATGCTGTGGTGCAGCTGGCCCACAATGCGGACTAGGGTGATGCCTAGGTGGCCCATAGGAATGCTGAAACAAAAGAGCATCAAAAAGGAAAAAAATCCAATTGACTCAAAAACTCCCCAAGAAGATGCAACCAAATATTTTTTTGTCGGAGCTTGGAACAATCAGTGTGCCATCTGGAGGTACCTTCGGGTTTACCTCCAGATGGCACACTGATTGTTCCACGGAATTTGTGGTATATTTGATTATTTGTCCATGTTCCCTCTATGATGTGGGCCGTACTAAGCGGGCCATTAAAACCCGTCTTTCTGAACATGCTTCTCGCCTCCGTACAAAAAATCTCTCGGCTCCTATGGTGGAACACAATTTGTTGAAGGGTCACGCTTTCACTTCATTACGTTGGCGAGTGTTAGATTTTGTCCCACCGGACCCCTGGGGGGGGGACCGTGAACAGAAACTCCAACTATGTGAACAGCGTTGGATTTATCTCCTCAACTCTGTTGTTCCGGAGGGGCTTAACCTCCAACTGGACTGGTATACCATCATTTGAATTGTGCTCTTATCTCTACTCTGGGTGCCTTTTGGGGATTCCCTGTGCAGTGGGCACCCCCTTTGAAGTGGTTCCGTTGTAGATTGATTGTGATTGGTTCTACTACTCTTTTCATCATTCTGACGTCAGACGCCGTCGACGATAAAGTAGGTGACATTCCCTTGGGCCTGTAAGCTGAAGATCTGCCATTTGCTGATTCGTGGGACCTGAAGCAGGGTTTCTGTACAAGTTGGTGAAAACCCGAAATGTGAGCCACTTCATCTATTTGATGTTTCGGCATCTTGGCGGCGCTCCAGCATTCAGATAAGTCATGGACTCTGTTCTCAAATTTATTTAATAAAAGGAGTGGTCACGGTGGTGTCTCTGAATAATTCCTGGACACTGGGCTGACAAGCTCCGACAAAAAAATATTTGGTTGCGTCTTCACGGGGAGTTTTTGAGTCAATTGGATTTTTTTCCTTTTTGATGTTCCTTGTTTAATCCAATTGGGTTCTATTTTCCTTACATTTGGAAACAGAAGAGCAGTCAGATAGCAACTGATGAGGGTCCAACATGGGTACGAGTGTGTTTCCCACAGTGTCACAGGGGATAGTACTCAGCAGGTACCCCCAAAGGCACAGAACATTGGCAGGCGGTGCTGGGGGGAAGCGTGGACAGTTATGCAGGCACCCCTACCCCAGAACCCGCACCATAGGCAGCCACCTACCCGTACACTGGATGGCCTGAGACTGCGCACCACCAGCAGAAGGGCATGCCAGCATAGTGGCAGAGGGGTACTGGTGGTGGAGGGGGCAGTGGCAGCTGCCCACAGCAGACCATGGCCTAGCCCTGTGTAGGTGGGTGCTGGCACTTCAAAAGACAGGCCCTGTCTGACGAACAGTCATGCTATCCCCAGGAAATGCACAGTCTCTGCGGCAACACGGTGGTGCAGTGCACGCAACCAATGTGTTCAGGAGCAGAAGTTCACAGGTTCAAGTCCCAGCTGTGGTTCCTGCCAACCCAGCCCACATATTTTACCCACTACTAAAACGTGGTAATACAGACAGAACCTTTATTGCAGATAACGTAAACATACCCAAAACACAGAGCACAGACACCATAAACATGTGCATTACCTAGAGCAGAGTCTCCCAAATGCAGTCCTGGATTGCCAAACACCATTCAGGTTCCATGCTGCCTCTAAAAAATATGGCTGTGCTGCATCTCTATGCACCGCCCCCATGGTATGCAGATATATCTCATACATATTCCTTAGGGACAGCATGAAAACCCGAACAGTGTTTGGCCCACCAGGACCGGAGTTGGGAACCTCTGCCCTAGAGCAGCGGCCAACAGGGGCAGACACACCCGCACCCACAGGCTCCATTATCGAAAGCCTCCTGGAGAGGCAGGATGTTGGGCCCTGCGTGCATCTCCCAGTACTAGCACTTGCATACCTTAGCAATGCCACCCTAAACCTGGGAATACGGTACACATCTATCAAAAGGTTGCTATGATTACTGGCAGATAGCAATTCCTAAGTTAAGCACAATTTGCTGATTGAGCTGCATCATAGCAACCTTTCTGATGTCTGTAGAGTGCGCATCAGGTCTGGTGTCTGACAGTGTTTACCACCCTGGGGAGTGACCCCAACGGTATTGCGTACCATAGCCATGCCTGCACTGTCCCCAGGACTGGTGCTGTGGGCAGGGCTGCCAAACAACTCTATAGTTGCACAATGCTGGCATAGGTGTGGGGAGTGTGTGTCTGTCTATCCAGTGTGTGGTGGCTGCCAACACCCTCCACAGCCCACACTGCTAGCACTGTTGCCAGTATTGGCCTGCCAATGTGCATAATGAGGAGCAAGGTACTGTGGGTATAGCCTGGACATGGTGGCCTGGCCTGTACGCGTCAGCACAGGGCATAGGGCAATGGCTTGGACATTGTAGTGCCCGGCCACAACCTGCACCAACAGGGTGGCCACAGCATGTCCTGCTGGGAGGTCACTCTCACCCTGACTGAGCAGTGACCACGGCATGGCTAGGCTCCACCATAGTGCTATATTGTGTTTTTCTTAAGTGAAATGTATAGGTTCTCATTTCTGTGTCCTAGTCACTGACTTATCTGCTTGGTGGGTGTGCTCGCATCCCTTCTAGGATCATGCACTGTGGACTAGCTAGCAGACTGCTTGCAGTTATATGTGTATGGCTGGAACACCTTGCAGGGTGTAGTGGTTGGAGACTCAGTGTGCTTGCTGCTGGACAATGTCAGATGGTGGTGGGGGCTGCTGTGCATTTCCAGGCCTACTGTCTGTCTGCCATTGCAGTATGGATGGGTACAGATCTGCACTGGTTGCCCTGTAGGATGTCTGTTACTCAGCAGGACTGGCCTAGATGGTCCCCTCAACTGCCACCATTGCAGGGAGGAGGAATGTGGATCTGTTGGTGAAAGATGCTGTTTTCCCACCCTTAGCCCCAAGGGGTGGGTTGGGTGGTGGTACATAGTCTGCCAATGCGTTCAAACACCCCCTGTCACTTATCATAATGTGATCATGGCACCAACACAGGATATGCACTATTCTGGGTCCATCATAGCCCATAAGGGTAGATGTGACTGAGAAATAACAGATGGACACAGATGTATCCTAGGTGTGTCTGCCGGAAATACCTTGCGCGCACACACGCACACCCCCCCCCCCCCCGCTGATTTGCATGTGCAGTGCAGCATGGGTACGGGTGGGTTAACCTTATCATGGGTAACCACAGCAGACAGAGTGTGTGGTGACCTGACGTCCTGCTGTAGGCAGTCAGGGGAGTGTTAGTAGCTATAGAGCTGTAGCTACTGGTTGCCATACTGCCTGTGGAGCCAGAGGTCATGGGTTTGACCCCACAGTGGGGTTATGTGATAGAGCTGTCTCAGGCAATTCCTTTTTATTATTATAATTAGTGGTTTTAGCAAAAACACACTCACAGTGCTGTAACCTTAGGTATCTCATAAGGCGCACCATAAGGCACCCTATAAGGCGCCCCATAAAGCGCCCTATAAAGCACCTTATAAGGTGGCCTATAGTGAACATGATAGGGAGCCGAGGTGGACAGTGCACTTTAGAATGTGCCCTCTGGAGCGCCCTATACGGCGCCCTTTGCGGCACCTTAGGTTACGGCACTGTGAGGGTGTGATTGCTGGCAGCACTAATAAAGGTAAAAATGAAAGTGCTGCACACAGCACTGCTCTAAAGTGAAGGGTAATGCAGCAAACAGCTGTATTTCTTAGGCCCACTGGGGGGATTGAACCCATGGCCCCTATACTATCAGTCAGTGTATTAACCATCATGCTACACCTCTGCTGTTCTGCTTGTATGTCAGCGCACCTACTTAAGATTAACGCGCATTGACGTGCATAGCTCAATCCATCGCACGATAATCCCGGTTTGCTAAGTTTCGACCGGAACGCCCACTCCTTTTATGGCATCCTGCACACTATCGCCGGGCGCACGTTAAGACTGCTTAGTAAACATACTCCTAAATTTATGTGTCTAACTAGGAGTGGGGTCAAGTTGGAAGGAAGGAGCCTTACATTGATTTTCAGTGCTGGGCAGTTAATTTGGGTGGCCAAATCTAGGAGCTGCCTGAGCCTAAATCTGGCCACTCAGAGGTGACGAGGAAAAAGATGACTTGTTTCTATATAATGTTGATATTATAGGTGACAAAATACAAAAAGATAAATTATGTAGATAATTATGAGGTCAGTCTCCATACTGCCTGCATTTGCTGTGAAGTTTATAGTACTTTGAACCTACAGATTTTGCAGCAGTTTTCAGAGTGCAAACACATGTCTTTTAACTTGGAAAAATACCTAAGAAAATGCACTCGCCAAAATTTAACATGTGCTTTTTCTGTGGATACATTTTCTGACTAAAACTTCATGCATTGGTTTCTTGTCCTACTTAACTATATCCCATGAGAACCACCATTTCCATGTGCATTAAAGCACGTGTATTATGAAACAATGCCCAAATTGGGGAGGGGAGATATGATAGAGACATTTAAATACCTCCTGGCATAAATGCATAGGAGGGGAGCCTTCAACTGAAAGAAAGCTCTGCAATGAGGGGGATAGGATGAAGATGAAAGGAGATAGACTCATGAGTAATTTGCGGAAATATTTCTTTACAGAATGCGTGGTAGATGCATGTAATAATCTCCCAGTGGAGGTAGTAGTCTATTTTTACGAGCATACAAGCTGGGCAGTACTCAGACACCTGATTTACTTGGGTAGAATGCTGTTTACTACTACTACTACTAGTACTACTAAGAACATGAGAATATAACAAATGCCATACTAAGTGAGACCAAGGTCCATCAAGTACACTCTTTTCTAATTCTGCTGTACTTTTTTTAAGATATGGTGACCAGAATTGCACACTATTAATCATTAATATAGTGTTACAAGGCTTACACAGCGCTGTACATATACATGTAGAAAGATAGTCCCTGCTCGTCAGAGTTTACAATCTAAACAAGACAATACAATAGCTGAGAATAGAGGTAAAAATAGGGAAAGGTAAGGAGACAAAGGGAGAACAAGGGATAGGAATCCAAAAGCAGTCTCAAAGATGTGAGCTTTTTTCATGGATTGGAAAATGGGCAGAGATGGAGTCTGATGTACAGAATCAGGTAGTTTATTCCAGGCATAAGGAGCAGCAAAGTGAAAGGATCGAAGGCAGTGGAAGAAAAGGGCATAGAGAGAAGCAAGCCAGTAGAAGAGCAGAGTCCATGAGGAGGGGTGTAGGGAGAGAGGAGAGAAGAAAGATAATGAGGTGTTATGGAAACAGATTAGGTTCTTACATTATTTATCAGTTACCAAAACTGATGCACATATCTCAGTTACCAAAACTGAAGCTATGAATTTGGTTTCTTCTCCCTGGATCCTGCTTCTCAGTGCAAGCACTTGGGAACAGCCAATAACCACACAGTAGGTATGATATAAGCTGCTCAGTTTATTCAGGGTATAGCTTTGCTTATATAGCATAAAAAGATGTACCATATACGTCATAGAAAGTTACAGACAGATGCAAAGGTGAATTATAGGGTTAAAAGGTTATCTTTACAGATCTCCCAAAAAAGGGAATCTGAAAAAGGGGAATCAACATATCTTATCTCATTTGCTCTCTTTACTTACTTCTCCATACAATGTGTGTGCATTCCTTTTGCAAAGCTAAGCTAAAAGCTTTTATGCAAGGTCGGCAAATGACCTGTGACCCTGCATCCCTACACTTACAGCAAGTATACTTGGAATAAATCTGATATAGCTAATATATATGATATTCCTTATGATATATACATAATATTCCTTCCAACATGAGGAACAGTAGAATGAATGCATTCATAGCTCAGAAGGAGAAGTTTGAATTGGGTACTGAAATGGAAGGGAAGCCAATGCAGTGACTTGAGAAGAGGAGTTATATGAGTATAATGGGGCTGGTGGGAGATTAGGCATGCAGCTGAGTTCTGAACAGATTGAAGGGGAGAGAGATGGCTCAGAGAGAGAACAGCAAGGAGCAGGTTGCACTAGTCAAAACAGGAGGTGATTAAAGTGTTTTAGTAGTGTGTTCAGAAAGGAAGGGCTAAATTTTGCTAATGTTATAAAGAAAGAAATGACAGGTTTTTAGCAAACAGTTGGGTGGTATGGAGAAGGATAGGAGTCAAAGATGACTCCAAGGTTCCAGGTTGAGGGAGCAGGACATAGAAGAGTGTTATCTACAGAGACAGAGAAAGGAGAAAGGGGGAATGTGGGTTTAGGGGGAAAAATAAGAATTGTGGTTTTGGCCAAGTTCAATTTCAAACGGTGGTGAGACATCCAGGTAGTGATGTCAGATAGGAAGGCAGAGATTCGGGCCTGGAGTGTCAGAGAAATATAAGCTGCAGAGAGATAGATTTGAGAGCCATTAGCTTGAAAATGGTACTGAAAACCATGCAAGGGATGACAGAGGAGATGGAGTTAAGGAAATGGATGGGGATAGGACAGGATCCGAGGAACAGGTAGTGAGTTTGAGGAGCAAAGAAGTGAGTGATTTCCTCTTCAGAGATATTAGAAAAGGATGAAAGGGTAGCAGAGACTGAGGGGAAGAGTTGGTATTGAAGACAGGGAAAAGGGGATAAAGCTTATCTTGTGGGGAATTGGAGTGTAATCTTGTGGACTTTGTCATGGTATAGTCGGATAGGGTTTGGGCAGAAAGAGAAGGAGGGGTCGGAAGCAGAGGCGACTTGAGGAGAGAGTTGAGAATTGAAAAGAGTCAGCGGTGAAGGTCAGATGCAAGAGAGTTAGTCAGATGGACATGTAGTTTTGCTTGGCAAGTGCAATGGCTGAATGGAAGGAGGCAAGCATGAATTTGAAGTGAAGAAAATTAGAAAGGGTGTGGGATTTGAGCCAAATACGCTCAGTTGAGGGGGCACAGGAGCTTAGATAATGGGCACTTCAAGACAGCCAGGGCTGAGATATAGTATGCCTCACAGGACATGGCATGAGCAGAGCAAAGGCATCCAGAGCAGAGGAAAGGGCAGTATTATAGGAAATTACAGCATCATCAACAGTTTTAGAAAACAAAGTGGAGGAAAGAAGTGATGAGACAATAGTGGAGAGAGTCGATGAATCAATAGCATGGAGATTTCTAAAACGTTACGAGGTGACTGGGTGAAATTGACCCTGGGCATGATGAAGATTAAAACTTAGCAGGTGATAGTCAGATAAGGGAAAGACTGAGGTGTGGAAATTAGAGGGCAAGCAATTAGAGAAGAAAACAAGGTGAACACAGTGACCGTGCTGATGAGTAGGGGCAGTAGAGCAAAGCTGGAGGTTGAATGAGGAGGTAAGGGAAAGGAGCTGAGAAGCATAGTGGTCAGAAGGATTGTCAACATGAATATTAAAGTTACTGAGAATAAGGAAGAGGGAGGATGAATCTAGAAGGAAGGAAAGCCATGAGTCAAAGTCAGTGAGAAAGGTAGAGGTAGATTTGTCAGGAGGTCTATAAATAGCAGTTATCCGGAGAGGTAAGGGATTAAAAAGGCAGATTGGATGGAGTTCAAAGGAGGAAAAGGACTGAGATTGAGTTATAGGGGGGGGGGGGAGGGTTGAAATTGGCAGGAGGAAGAGAGTAAAAACCCAACACCACTGCCACAGCTCAACTGAGGCATGTGGGAGAATTGGTAGCTGCCGTGGCAGAGGGCAGCAACTGAGGCTGTGTCATCAGGGAGGAACCAATTCTCGGTAAGAGCTAAAAGATGGAAATCATTAGAGATAAAGAAATTATGAGTAAAGGGAAGTTTATTAGATATGGAATATGAACATAAAGCACATGAGAAAAGGAGAGAGGAGGGGAAAGGAGAAGAATATGTATGAATGAGATTTAAGTAGTTGAAAGAGGAACAATCAATGGAGGGAGAGAAAAGTCTAGGGGGGCCAGGGTTTGGATTAATATCATCGGATGATAGAAGGAGAAGGAAAAGAAGAGTACAAGGCAGAGAAGAGACAACATGCTGGAAACGAGGGTGAGGTTGTTTCAGAGAGAAAGGAGAGAGATGAATGAGAGGAAGAAAGAGGTGAAGCTCAAGAGATGAAGAAAGGATGTTATTGTCAGTATTAATCTTTTTATCTTTTTATCATCTGATATGTATTATTTATATGGCTTATTATTATTTTTCTAGTGTCATATGGTCCTTATGTAATAGAGACCCTATACAAAGAAGGTATTGGTAGTTGCATTTATACTTTAGTTATGTCCTCCTCATCTCATCTGTTTGTCGTGCTCTTTAAGTTGCATATAGATTCACAGTATGGTTTACATATATGTATTTTATCTTTGTGGCCATTCTTTATGATTATTGATGTTAGCGGTATGTCTTTCCAGCTATTCTTTTATTGATTTTAATTTTTTTATATATTAATTTTAATTTTGTTTATTAACTCATTGATTTCTTTTAGCTGTTATTGTTCTGTTCTTTTGAGGTGTGCACTCTCACAATACCCCTCTGAAGAAGGCCGTAAGGCCGAAATGTGTAGGGGAAATAAAGAAAGGGTTTTTTTCAAACCTGAAAACTCTGCCAGTCTGAGTATCTGTTCTTTTAGGTAAAACATGGGGACATGGTCTGCAGGTGCCACAGCTGGGGCTGGAACCTGTGACCTTCTGCCCCTGAACACACTGGCTGTGTGTACTGCACCAAACTGTTGCCACAAAGGCAGGCCATTCCCTGGGGATACCATTACTATTCATCAGACAGACCTTGTCTGTTGCACTGCACGCCACCCACCTGAACAGGGCTTGGCCTTGGTGTGCTGTGGGCAGATGCCACTTCCCCCTCCACCACCAGCTCCCCTCCGCCACCATGCTGATATGCCCTTATGCCTGTGATGCTGGTGGTGCGCAGTCCCAGGCCATCCAGTGCACTGGTAGGCGGCTGCTTATAGTGTGGGATCTGGGGTAGGGGTGCCTACATAGACATCCGCGCTTCCCCCCGGCACTGCCTGTCAATGTTATGTGCCTTTGGGGTACCTGCTGGGTGATGTCCCCTGGGACACTGTGGGACACACACTCGTGGGCATGTTTGACCTTGGTCAGTTGCTGGCTTGCTGATTTGCAGTTTCTGCATTGCTATGTGCCACCTAGGCATCTGCCTAGCCCACCCTGTGCCCCAGCTGCCCCACTGCATGTCCTGCCCCATTTGCAGCCTCACCGTAGTGCCCTCTTGTACTTGGGCACTATGATGTTGCTGCACATGTATCACTACTATCACTTTTCTTGGTTTCCCTGCCTTTGCTGTACATTGCTGACTGAAATTGTTTCTCTCTCCTGCAAATGTGCCTCTAGCGCGAGGTTTTCACTGGCGTTAATTTTCAGACCTTCATTTCACGGCGTTAGTGTGCCTGGAGCCTCTCCCTGCCCACTCTCTGCCCATTGACCCCTTCTCTCTGCCCTCTGGGGAGCCTTACTCCACCCTCTGTGTGCCTTAATGCCACCGGAGATGTTATTGCGCGAAACCTCACGCTATCGCGCGCTAATGTTACTTTATCGTGCGATAACATTGCATATCGTGGGGTAACATTACGTATCGTGCGCTAACTGCGCCGCTGCAATGTTATCTCTGTTTAGTAATCATACCCCATAGTTTTGAAAACTGCATTTCCTTGGCTTAAGGAAATGAAAGTTATTTTATCTAACACTGAATTAATCTAGTCCCCTGTTTGTTCTGTTTGTCTGTCTTGATTAGATTGTAAACTCTGATGTGCTGGGACTGTCTCTTTCATGTATACATATAGTGCCACATATGCCCCGTAGCACTAAACAAATTATAAGTAGTAATAGTAGTAGAGTAGTAGAAAGATGGCATTGATTTTAGTTTAACTCTTGATGATACAGAGCAAGGGGAAAATATAACAGAACTCCACCCTGCTGCATTCCTCAAATGGGAGGTGTCCTTTCAGAGGCAAGGAAAGCATTTGAATGAAATTCTTGGCGCAAAACTTAGAAGGATAATGTAAAATGTTCTGCTTCTTGGGAAACGGAGAATAACATAATTTACTGCGTACAGCGCTAACAAGGCACCTGTTCCCATGATCAATTTGTTGACATCTGAAGCGACTGCCATTATTTTGAACATAGTTGCCATGTGGTAATCTTTAATGATCTACATTGCGTATAAATTATTCAGTGTTACCCCACACAATGGTGGGCTTAATGGACTTGCTGAACTACTTTTCTATCTCAGACAAGTCAATGCTGAATAACGGTGATAAATATTATTCTGTTGATTTAATTTAAATCTTTTTGCAAATATAAAGCTGATGAAAAGTGTCAGGTTTACATTCCTAGAAACTGAAATTATCAGTTTATCTGTGGGGTGGACTGATAAGTCTCTGGCCTTGTAACAAAACAGAAAGCTACTGGGCACACTTCAGTTCCAGAAGTCCGAATGATTTTTCTGCAGTTTTGTTTACACTGAGATCATTTGGACCTCTGGAACTGAAGTGTGCTTGTAGCTTTCTGTTTCGTACAAGCAGCTACGGTACATGGAGCAGCGAAGGAAAATCAATGGTGTAGTAGAACAGCACGATGTGATAAAACATCCATATTTATTATTATAGTGGTTTCCTTTATAACTGGTTTCAGTGAAAAGTGCTTATTCCCCAGAATTTCCTATTTCACCACAAAATTGCACCCCATTACAGCCTAATAACAGACAGATGCTGAAAATTACTCACCTATTGCTGTTTCTAAAATTAGTGATGCTCACTGCCTCAGCTGTGTGCTGTCAGTAACTGCACCATTAACATTTAAGCATTGACAGAAACAATTTCTTTAGCCAGGGCATAACATGCCAAGAAGTTTCATTTCCAATGGGGATTCGGACTTCAGAAGAGGTAGAAAGTACGACTCACCATAAACAGTACTGATGAGAGCCAGACAGGCGAGGGACCACAGGAGAGCCATGAGACTTCTAGAAGCTCTGGAACCACAGGCAGAATTGTACGTCTTTGGCCCTTATATTGAAAACCACGAAGGCCACTCCATGAGGTCACAAATTGTAGTAATATCTTCCTGATTACAGCAGGCCCAGAGAAACAATGATCTCATGGCAAAAGTAAACGTTCATGATAAAATCGGAGATGGACTGTCAAAGTCACAGGTGTTCTTTCACAAGAAATGGCTTTTCCACAAATCTTGTCAATGGTTAGTGCTTAATTTTAGTGTAGGAAATATTCCCTCTCTCTGAGATAAGAGACTGTGTTTCCATTAGGTTCAAGGTTTTCACATAATATTGGTATCCTTCTGGGTACTGTGATTATTTGTCAAATAGGTGAAAGACCTATCTGTAGTAATTCCATAATATTCAAGAAATACTGCTTTGGAAAAAGTAGAAGTGGAGTATCTAATTAAGGGAGAAATGTATTAAACTTTGGTAGAGATAAGAAGAATGATAATAAAACAGGGCTGATAATGTGAGTTATCCGCTAATTTTATGGTGGGCATTATCTCTACAAATCCTCCATATTAAATCCACAATCTGCTCAAGGATATCAAACCTTGAGATTTTTAGCAGCTAAAATAGCACATGTCACCTCTACCAGTTATATGCAGCTTGTGGTGGGCCACAACAATGTCCCCTCATCTCCTACCTAAAAAAAGTTACTTTGAAACCACATTTTAAGAAAGGCGCAAAGAAGTCCAAATGACAGCCATCATGGCTTAAAGGTAAGAAACATAGAAACATAGAAACATGATGACAGAAAAAGACCACATGGCCTATCTAGTCTGTCCTTCCATAACAACAACTACAACAGTCCACTTTTTACCTTTATAGAAACATAGAAACATGATGACAGAAAAAGACCACATGGCCTATCTAGTCTGTCCTTCCATAACAACAACTACAACAGTCCACTTTTTACCTTTATAGAAACATAGAAACATGATGATAGAAACATAGAAACATGATGAGGTCAAAGAGGCTTTTATAGCTAAGTACATTTGTAGCAAAACACCTGTGAGAGAGTCAGTGAGAGAGTCAGTTGGACCCTTAGATGGTAGAGGGGTAAAAGGGGAACTAAGGGGTATGTTTACTAAACTGTCTTAATGTGCACTCTGCAACATTATTGCGCGATAAGGTACATTATCGCGCAATAATGGCGCTTTATCGGGCGCAGAGGTACCTTAGCGCACGATAATGTGCGCAGCGACGCAAAAGAGCGCTGAGGGTGCAGAAAGGCTCCCTGAAGCGGAGAAAGGCTCCCCAAGGGCGGAGAGAGAGGGTCATTGGGCGGAGAGTGGGAGGGGAGAGGCTCCCTGAACACTAGCGCTGTGAAATCCGAGGCTGAAAACTAACGCCAGTGAAACCCTGGCATTAGAGCTGATTTAAAGAGAAAAGAAACCATTTCCATCAGCAATGTACAGCAAAACCAGGGAAACCTACAAAAAGTGATAAGTCGGATACATGTGCACGGAACAAAAGGGCAAATAAACAGTGAAAATGACCAGATGAAAATGTAATAGAAATATAACCAAACTGGACAATAGTGATATTAACGGGAAACAGCAGAAAACACTCCTGAGAAAGCTAAAAAAAAAAAGATATGAATTTTGGAAGGGTCTATGCTCCGTCCCCATACAAGGTGAATGATCCCACAGTGAAATTGCGCTGAGCAGGGTTTTTCCCCTGCATTGGACAGGTGTCCTATGGCGTGCCCATGTTCCACAACAGCAGGGCGGGCACGTCAGAATGGGCAAATGGACAGATGCTGGAAAAGGCAGTCACAGAGGGCTGCAGGCGGCACATGCTGTGGTGCAGCTGGGCCACAGTGCAGACTAGGGTGATGCCGAGGTGGCCCATAGGAATGCTGAAACAGTAGAGCAGCCAGACAGCAACAGATGAGGGCCCAACATGGGCAAGAGTCTGTTTCCCACAGTGTCACAGGGGATAGTACCCAGCAGGTACCCCCAAGGGCACAGAACAGTGGCAGGCGGTGCTGGGGGGAGGTGTGGACAGCTATGCAGGCACCCCTACCCCAGAACCCGCACCATAGGCAGCCACCTACCCGCACACTGGATGGCCTGAGACAGCGCACTACCAGCACCACCTGCAGAAGGGCATGTCAGCATGGTGGCAGAGGGGTACTGGTGGTGGAGGGGGCAGTGGCAGCTGCCCAGAGCAGACCATGGCCTAGCCCTGTGTAGGTGGGTGCCATGCACTGCAACAGACAGGCCCTGTCTGACAAACAGTCATGCTATCCCCAGGGAATGCATTGTCACTGTGGTAACACGGTGGTGCAGTGCACACAGCCAATGTGCTCAAGAACAGAAGGTCATAGGTTCAAGTCCCAGCTGTTGCTCCAAGTCCCCATATTTTACTCAGTACTACCCCGTGGTAATAAAGAGGGAACCTTTATTGCAGATAACAGAAACATGCCTGAAATGCCTATATTTTACCCTACAGAGCACAGACACCATAAACATGCGCATTACCTAGAGCAGAGTCTCCCAAATCCAAGTCCTGGAGGGCCAAACACCATTCAGGTTCCATGCTGCCTCTAATAAATATGGCTGTGCTGCATTTCTATACTCCGCCCCCATGGTATGCAGATGTATCTCATGCATATTCATCATGGACAGCATGAAAACCCAAACAGTGTTTGGCCCTCCAGGACTGGAGTTGGGAACCTCTGCCCTAGAGCAGCGGCCAACAGGGGCAGACACACCTGCACCCACAGGCTCCATTATCCAAAGCCTCCTGGAGAGGCAGGATGTTGGGCCCTGCGTGCATTTTTTTTTATTTATTTATTTAGTTGTATTTATATCCCACTTTTCACTGGGTCAAAGCGGCATCTCCCAATACTAGCACTTGCATACCTTAGCAATGCCACCCTAAACCTGGGAATACGGTACACATATATCAAAAGGCTGCTATGATTACTGGCAGATAGCAATTCCTAAGTTAAGCACAATTTGCTGATTGAGCTGCATCATAGCAACCTTTCTGATGTCTTTGGAGTGTGCTTCAGGTCTGGTGTCTGACAATGTTTACCACCCTGGTGAGTGACCCCAACAGTATTGTGTACCATAGCCATGCCTGCACTGTGCCCAGGACTGGTGTGGTGGCCAGGGCTGCCAAACACCTCTATAGTTGCACAATGCTGGCATAGGTGTGGGAGTGTGTGTCTGTCTATCCAGTGTGTGGTGGCTGCTAACACCTTTCTCAGCCCACACTGCTAGCACTGTTGCCAGTATTGGCCTGCCAATGTGCACAATGAGGAGCAAGGTACTGTGAGTATAGCCTGGACAGGGTGGCCTGGCCAGGATGCATCTGCACAGGGCATATGGCAATGGCTTGGACATTGTAGTGCCCGGCCACAACCTGCACCGACAGGGTGCCCACAGCATGTCCTGCTGGGAGGTCACTCTCACCCTGACTGAGCAGTGACCACGGCATGGCTAGGCTCTCCCATAGTGCTATGTTGTATTTCTCTTAAATGAAATATATAGGTTCTCTTTTCTGGGGCCTAGTCACTGACTTATCTGCTTGGTGGGTGTGCTCACATCCCAGCTTTGGGTGCACACATCTCCTCCAGGAACATGCACTGTGGACTAGCTAGTAGACTGTCCGCAGTTATATGTGTATGGCTGGACCATCTTGCAGGGTGCAGTGACTGGTGACTCACTGTGCTTGCTGCTGGAGAATGTCAGATGGTGGTGGGGGGCAGCTGAGCATTTACAGGCCTGCTGTCTCTCTGCCATTGCCTTAGGAATGTGTACAGCTCTGCATTGGCTGCGCTGTAGGGTGTCTGTTCTCCAACAAGACGGGAATTGATGGCCTCTCTCTACTGCCACCATTGCAGAGAGGAGAATGTGGATCTGTTGGTGGGGGAATCCTGTCTCCCACCCTGAGCCACAGAGAGTGGGTTAGGTGGTAGTACATAATCTGCCTATGGGTCCAAGCACCCCCCCCCAATCACTTACATCATGTTACCATGGCAACAACACAGATTATGCACTATTCTGGGTGCATCATAGCCCATAAGAGCTATACCTGATTGACAACTACAGATGGACACTAACACATCCTAGACGTGTCTGCAGGAACTACCTATCACACACACACACACACACACTGGCAGCAATGGGTAGCTACAACATGGCCTATTCCTGTCATGGAAGTTGCTGCGGACCTGGTGCTGGCCACCCCACCTCACCCTCAGGGTGAGCACATTACCCACACAATGTGATGGTCTGTAGCTACTCTGTGCCACTAACACACACCATCGGCACCCCCTACCAGGCTGAGGTGCTGTGGGGGTGCACTCGGTCAGTTCCCCCTACCAGGCTGAGGTGCTGTGGGGTGCATACCCCATCTTGTGCTCATCTGTAGACTGCTGATTTGCATGTGCTGTGCATCATGGGTACGGGTGTGTTGCTCCTATCCTGGTAACCACAGCAGAATGTTTGTGTGGTGACATGCAGTCCTTCTGTAGCCAACCAGAGGTTTGTTAGCAGCTGTAGCCCACTGGTTACTTCATTGCCTGTTAGAGCTAGAGGTCATGGGTTCAAACCCACAGTGGGGTTATTTGATAGGGCTGTCCAAGGCATTGTCTATTTTTAATGCACATTAGTGCTGCCAGCAAAAACACCCTCAGAGTACTGTAACCATAAGGTGCCTCATAAGGCGGCCCCATAAGGCACCTTATAGGGCACCCTATAAAGCACCTTATAAGGTGTCCTATAAAGCGCCTTATAGGGTGCCCTATAGGGGACATTATAGGGTGCCTTGGCAGACAGTGCACTTTATAATGTGCCCTATGGAGTGCCTTATAGGGTGTCTTATGCGGCACCTTAGGTTACGGCATGTGAGGGTGTGTTTGCTGGCAGCACTAATTAAAATAAACATAAAATGCCTCAAAAAGCATTACTTACACATAAAAGCTAATGCCTCAGCCAGCCTTATGCATTAGGCACACTGGGGGATCAAACTCATGACCCCATACCATCAGGCAGTGTATTAACCATTGTGCTATACCTCTGTTCACATGTCTGCGCGCCTACTTAGGATTACCATGCGTTAACTTGCTTAGCGGCATCTCGCACGATAATGTGCGCAGTGCACGTTATCGCACGATAATCCTGTTTTGCTATGTTAAGACCGAGACGCCCACTCCTTTTATGGCAGCCTGCACACTAGCACCGTGCGCACGTTGACTGCTTAGTAAACATACCCCTAAGAGAGGACAAGGCCATACTGAAGAGACTGAATGAATTCTTTGTTTAGTCTTTACTGAGGAAGATATAAAAAACTTACGGTGTTATATCAGAGGAATTGAAACAAATCTCGATAAATTGGGAAGATGCATTACCGTTATTTGATAAATTAAAGAGTAGCAAATCACCTGGACCAGATGGCATACATCCCAGAGTGCTGAAAGAACTGAAATATGAAATTGCAGGCATACTTTTAGTAATCTGTGAATTATCATTAAGACCATCTATAGTACCAAAAGATTGAAGAGCGGTCAATGTAGTGCTAATTTTCAAAAAGGGTTCCGGGTGTGATCCGGGAAACTACAGACTGGTGAGCCTGACATCAGTACCGGCAAAATCGTATCATTATAAAGAACAAAATTACTGAACATGTAGATAGTGATGGTTTAATGGCAGAAAGCCAAAATGGATTTAGTGAGTCTTGTCTCACTAATCTGTTATATTACACAATGCCATGCTCCACGTTAGGAATTACTACCCAGGAAAAGGATCTAGGCATCATCGGGGATAATACATTGACACCCTCTGCCCAGTGCGCAGGGTCGACCAAGAAAACTAACAGAATGCTAGGAATTATGTGGAAAGGGATAGAGAATAAAATCAAGGATATTATAATGCCTCTGTATCATTCCATGGTGTGACTGCACCTTGAATATTGTGTACAAGGTACAGAGAAGAGCCATCAAAATGGTGAAAAGGATGGAAGGATACCCCTATCAGGAAAGTCTTAAAAAGGTAGGGTTTTTCAGCTTGGAAAAAAAGGGCTGAAAGGAGATACGATAGAGAACTATAAAATATTGAATGGCAAGGAATGAGTAAATGTAGATCAGTAGCTTACTCCTTCGAAATGTAGAAAGACTAGGGGGTATGTTTACTAAACGGCGCAAACGTAGCAGCTGCGATGTTATCACGCGATACGTGATGTTATCGCATGATAATAGCGCATTACCATGCGAGAACATCACGTATCGCGTGATAACGTCTCCTACAGCGGTAAGGTGCGCAGAGGGTGGAATAAGGCTTCCCAGAGGGCGGACTAAGGCTCCCCAGGGGCGGAGAGAAGGGGTCAATGGGCAGAGAGTGGGCGGGGAGAGGTTCCATTCACACTAACACGGTGAAATGAAGCTCTGAAAATTAGCGCCAGTGAAAACCTCGCACTAGAGGCACATTTGCAGGGGAGAGAGACCATTTCAGTCAGCAATGTGCAGCAAAGGCAGGGAAACAAAAAAATGTGATAGTAGTGATAAATGTGCAGCAACATCATAGTGCCCAAGTACGAGAGGGCACTACGGTGAGGCTGCAAATGGGGTGCAGGGGGCTGCAGGCGGGACATGCAGTGGAGCATCTGGGGCACAGGGTGGAATAGGCAGATGCCTAGGTGACACATAGGAATGTAGAAGCAGAAGAGCAGCAAGACAGCAACTGATCAAGGGCAAACATGGCACGCGTGTGCGCCCCACAGTGTCCTAGGGGACAGTACCCAGCAAGTACCCCAAAGGGCACATAACAAGAGCAGGTGGTGCCGGGGGAAGCGTGGATGTCTATGCAGGCACCCCTACACCATATCATGCACCATAGGCACCACAAGCACAAGTTTTGCCATCTGAATTGGGCATGATTCAATGCTTCTTTAGAGTCTGGCGTAGACCCAGAGAACTGGAAAAAGGCACATGTGATCTCTTTGCACAAAAGCGGAACTAGGATGAGGTTGGGATCTACAGGCTGGTTACTCTGACCTCCGTTATGAGTAAACTAATGGAAAGGCTGCTAAAAAAGAGGATGGTGAGGGTCTGGAGTCCAGTGGCAGGGCCGGCCCGTCCATTGAGCAAGAATGTTTTTTGCACAGGGCCCCGCGTTTCAGGGGGCCCCGCGCAAATAACATTCTTCGTCATCCCAAGTTTAAAAAAAAAAACAAACAGCTGCTTCTTTCAGAGCCCGCGTTCGGGGATTGAACGCTAGCCTACGATGCAGGGAGGCTCTGCCGGGCAGGGAGGCTCTGCCGGGCAGGGGGGCCCCGCGGCGGCACTCTTGATGCTGCCGCGGCAGAAGCAGCTGGTTTTTTTTATTTTTTAATTTGGGGTGATGGAGGGAAGGGGGTTTAGGACTGGTAAGGGGGAGGGAGGCTAAGACTGGAAGTGGGCTGATAGGGGAGGGTTAGGACTAGTAATGGGCCATGGGGGGGTGCTAAGACTGGAAGTGGGCTGATGGGGGGGGGGGGGTTAGGACTGGTAATGGGCTATGGGGGGGCTGACTGGAAATGGGCTGATGGGGGGGCTGACTGGAAATGGGCTGATGGGGGGGTTAGGACTGGTAATTGGCTATGGGGGGGGCTAAGACTGGAAATGGGCTGATGGGGAGGTTTAGGACTGGTAATGGGTTATGGGGGCAGGGGGCTAAGACTGGAAGTGGGCTGATGGGGGAGGGTTAGGACTAGTAATGGGCCATGGGGGGGTGCTAAGACTGTAAGGGGGCTGATGGGGGGGTTAGGACTGGTAATGGGCTATGGGGGGGCTAAGACTGGAAATGGGCTGATGGGGGGTTAGGACTGGTAATTGGCTATGGGGGGGGGGCTAAGACATGAAATGGGCTGATGGGGAGGTTTAGGACTGGTAATGGGTTATGGGGGGGCTAAGACTGGAAGTGGGCTGATGGGGGAGGGTTAGGACTAGTAATGGGCCATGGGGGGTGCTAAGACTGGAAGTGGGCTGATGGGGAGGTTTAGGACTGGTAATGGGTTATGGGGGGGGCTAAGACTGGAAAAGGGCTGATGGGGAGGGTTAGGACTGGTAATTGGCAATGGGGGGGGCAAAGACTGGAAATGGGCAGATGGGGAGGTTCAGGACGGGAAAGGGGTTATGGGGGGGGCTAAGACTGGAAGTGAGCTGATGGGGGAGGGTTAGGACTAGTAATGGGCCATGGGGGTGCTAAGACTGGAAGTGGGCTGATGGGGAGGTTTAGGACTGGTAATGGGTTATGGGGGGGGGCTAAGACTGGAAATGGGCTGATGGGGGAGGGTTAGGACTAGTAATGGGCTATGGGGGGGCTAAGACTGGAATTGGGCAGATGGGGAGGTTTAGGACTGGTAATGGGTTATGGGGGGGGGCTAAGACTGGAAGTGGGCTGATGGGGGAGGGTTAGGACTAGTAATGGGCCATGGGGGTGCTAAGACTGGAAGTGGGCTGATGGGGAGGTTTAGGACTGGTAATGGGTTATGGGGGGGCTAAGACTGGAAATGGGCTGATGGGGGTTAGGACTGGTAATGGGCTATGGGAGGGGTTAGGACTGGTAATGGGCTGATGCGGGATTAGGACTGGTAATGGGCTATGGGGGGCTAAGACTGGAAATAGGCTGATGGGGAATGGGGCTTGGAATGGAAATGGGTTGTGAGGGGGAGGGAGCTAGGACTGGAAATGGGTGAGTGGGGGGGGCTAGGACAGGAAATGGGCTGATGGAGGGGCTAGAATAGGACTGGAAATTGGCTGTTGGGGGGGTGCTAAGATTGGAAATGGCCTGTGGTGGGGGTTTGGATTGAAATGGACTCATGAAGGGGCTAGAACTGGAAGTAGGCTCATGGGGGGCTTGGATTGGAAATGGGCTGAGTGGAGGGGAGCTAGGATTTGACATGGGCTGATGGGGGCTGGGATTGGAAATGAGCTGATGGAGGGACTCGGATGGGACTGGAAATAGATGGGGGAGCTAGGACTGGAAATAGGCTGATGGTGGGTCTAGGATAGGACTGGAAATGGGCTTATGGGGGGCTAGGACTGGAAATGGACTGATGCGGGGACTAGAAGGGAGCGGATGCTGGGTGGGACTGGAACTAGAATGGAGCTGATGTTGGGGGAGGATTAGAATGGGATGGAGCTGGGAGAGTGAAATGGAGAGGGAAAAAATATTTTGTGTGGGAGGGAAGACAAATCTACAATTGGCCGGATATTGGGAGAGTAAGTGGGGATTGAGAATGGAGGGGTAAAATTTGAGTAGATGAAATAGGAATGAGGAAAGAGCAAAAGGAGAAAGATTAGTATGTTAAAGTAGATGTAGAGAGAGAATGGAAAAAAACTAGAAGAGAGAAGAAAAGACAAATGGACAGCAGACGATGGAGAGTTAGCGGAAGACACAAAGAAACCAGAAGAAAGTGACTGGAGCAATTGCAGCTGAAAAAAATGCACAAAAGGTAGAAAAATATCTCTTTATTTTGAATTTATTATTTGGAATATGTCAGCTCTGGGAAATGTGCATCATTAACGTCTGCGCTTTGTTTAGTACAAGAGCAAATTAATGTATAGTTTTATTTCTACAGTGCTGTACATTCCAAGTTTGGCTTTTGGGCTTCCCAGTTTAATTATTGTCTTCCTGTTTCTAAATTGTGATTCCTTGTTTGGTGATTGTCTATGTTCTGCAGGTGTAACTGAGCTGAGGTATTCTGTATATGTAATTCCTATTTGACATTGCCACTTGTTCTCTTTCCCCAGTAGGTCATGTATTGTTGTTCTCTGAAATGTATTGGTTTAATATTTGCAGCATTTCCTTTTGATAGTTAGGGTATGGTGCTTTATGAGTCCTGGTAGTGCTGTTAGGATATGGCGGGTTTGCTATGGGTTCTAAATGGGCAGTGTTTGTAGTAGTTCCTAATGTGTCTGGCGGTTGGCACTGGATTATAGTAATGTAGAAGTCTTTTAGTCTTTCTTTATTCATACACTCATTAAGAGGCATGTTTACTAAAAGTTAGTGTATGGTAACATTATGCAAATATTTATGCAAATGAGGCCCCTTATGTAAATGAGGCCCCACACCGAGTCTCCGCACATGGCCCCGCACCCCCCTTGGGCCGCCCCTGTCCAGTGGATTGCAGGATTCAAGGCAACATGGTTTTACGACAGGCAAGTCTTGTCAGACAAATCTCATTAATTTCTTTGACTGGGTGATCAGAGAGTTGGATTGAGGGCGAGTTCTAGATGTGGTGCACTTATATTTCAGTAAGGCCTTTGGCACAGTTCCACACAGGCAACTTATAAATAAACTGTGTCTCCTTGGGAAGGACCCTAAAATAACCGACTGGGTTAGAAATTTGTTGATTGGGAGGTAACAAAGGGTACAGATAAATGGCACCAACTCTGAGGAAAAGGATGTTATCAGAAATGTCCTGCAGGGATTTGTCCTTGGTCTGATTCTTTTTAATGTGACCAGCAGGGGCTGGACTGTGGCTAAGGCTAACAGCCAGACTGCTGGGACTGACCCTCTTTGTAGAAAGTAGTAGTTGTGAGTCATGTGGTCAGGTTTTCAAAAGGATTTATTCCCCTCCCGGGGTGGGATTCTCAAAGGTATAATATTTATTTATTTATTTATTTATTTAGTGTACACTTATATCCCGCTACTTCCAGCGATCAGCAGTGGTATTCCACCACAGAAAAATAGTGGCTGTACTGGCCCTAATTTACAATACAATACAATACAATTTACAATACAATACAATACAATATACAAACAAAACTTAGGACAAAACCATATACACTGGTAAGGAACTGAAGAAACTCAAATATAGCATCTTGCCTCTTAAAGGAAATCATAATCAGTGGTACTATTTTACACAGCATACGGTTCATCTGATATTCAGCAGTCTTTCCTCTGCTTCTCACAGCGCTCTCAAGCAACGCTCAAACTTTGGCTTTAGCATAGAGAAGAAATCTTATCAGACAAAATTAGCGTACAATCCATGGCTTCCTCAATAGGAGATTCAACACAAGCATCTAGTATCATAGGTTCTTGCTGTGCTCTTTCATTATAAACATCTTCTTTAAAACATGAAGTTTGTACATTTCTCAGTCCCGTCTCTTCAGCAGGCTCATCTAGACAGCCTCCTCTAAAGCAGGGTACATAGCTATCGTATGACTCATAATAGCAGGGAGGAGAGACAACCTTCTTATGATAGGATTTTCCCTTAAAGCTTCTACGTGTCCTACCTTCCCAGTTGGACTGTGAATCACAGAACTGTTCTCTTCTATCGTGAGAGGATTTCTCTCTAGGAAGTTTCCTTCGGGGTTTAACTGGTAAGAACTCTTCACCCTCAGACATATAGATATCTTCAACTGCTTGTTTCTTCTCCCTTTCTAGGGCTTGTACTTGCTTCAAACTGCCACACTTTTCAGATACATACGGTTTTCCTTTCACTGCTCTCCACTCACTCTGCACAGCCCGGTGCTTTGGCAAAACAAACTGCGTCACAGGAAACAAATCCTTACAGCTGACCTCTCTGTGTGAATTCCTCCGTAGTTCTCTGTGTGAACTTTTCTGCAGCTTCCTGCATGAACCCTCCTGCAGTTCTGCATTGGTGTCTGTGTCCTCTGAATCTCTGGAGTCTCCTGAGTCTCCAGAATCTCGGGAGTCTCTGCAATCTCCTTCCTCTCCCCCTGAGCCACGTGAGTCTAACTCTGACTGCTCTAAGCATTTTTTATACTGTTTCCTGGGCGTTCCCTTACACAGGTGAAAGCCGTTTGAGTCAAGAGCTGGTGAATGCTTTCCAGCTGGGCGAGGCTTCAGACCTCGTGTCTGAGTCTGTTTACGTTGCCTATGGTAACTGGGAATCATGTGGCTTGCCTGCCTGTCAGAATCTAAGCTGAAGCTAGCAGATTTCTGTGCTCGAGGCAAGGGACAGATCTTCCTCGTTACATTAACATTTTTGTAAGTGATATTGCGGAAGGGCTATTGGTTAAGATTTGCCTCTTTGCAGATGATACCACAAATTGCAATAGAGTTGACACCCAGGAAGGTGTAGATAACATGAGGAGGGATCTAGCAGAGCTTGAAGAATGGTCAAGAATATGGCAGCTGAGATTTAACAAAAATTCAGGGTCATGGATTTGGGCTGCAAAATCCAGGGAGCGGGTGCTTTCGTCCATGAATGAAGAGTGGGACCTAGGAGTAATTGTTTTTGATGATCTTAAGGTCACTAAACATGTAGAAATGGTGATGGCGAAAGCCAGAAGGATGCTTGGGTGCATAGGGAGAGGAATGGTCAGCAGGACTAAGGAGGTGATAGTGCCTCTGTATAAGTCTTTGGTGAGACCTAATTTAGAGTATTGTGTGCAATTCTGGAGACCACACCTTCAAAAGGATATAAACTGAATAGAGTCCGTGCATAGCATGGCTACCTAAATGGTCAGTGGGCTGTGCCATAAGGCTTATGGGGATAGACTTAAATATCTCAATATGTATACTTTGGAAGAAAAATGGGAGAGGGGAGATATGATAGAGATGTTTAAATTCCTCTGTGGCATGAATGCACAATTGAAAGAAAGCTCTGCAACAAGGGAGATAAAGAATGAGATGAAAGGAGAGATAATCGGGAGTAATTTGCGGAAATATTTCTTTATGGAAAGAGTAGTAGATGCATGGAATAGTTTTCTAGTGGAGGTACTAGAAACAAAAAGTGTGTCTGAATTCACGAAAGCATGGGACAAACACAGAAATCTCTACAGGTAAAATGGGACTGTAGAGCTTAGTGGTTAGTATGGAAGGGCAGACTGGATAGGCCATACAATCTTTATCTGCCACCATGTTTCTATGATTCCGGAGATTCTGAAATGTGGACTGTCAAAAACACAGCTAGACAATGAAGACAGAGACTGTGACCAACTGCCCCTAAGTGCAAGTCAACTCATTCCTCTTCCCAGTCACATGAAAATGAAGGGAAACCAAGCAAGGGGAGGTTTGTCTTCAGAAACACTAGCTTTTCCACCACTAGTTGTGAATGATGCAGAGCCACAATATCCCCTGCCAGGGAGAATATGGGCCTGATAGTCAAAGGGATTAACATGGTTAGCAGATCTGCTGACTCTGTTAACCCCTTAATATGGGAGATGCAGCGGCATTAACATGGTTTGTGCCGCTGAATTTCCCCAGGTGCCGCCGCTGCACACCCCAATACTAACTGGTTAGCATCATGGCATTCCAGGGGCAGCACTGGGCAGTGGTGATATTGAGCCACTGCCCAGTTACGGCAAAGCAGCAAAAGTAAGACATAGCAAAGGCTGGCCTTTCACCGCAGAGGCTAACTGAGCACTGGCTAAATATTGCCACTGCTCGGTTAGCTTCCTGCCAATCCAGGCAACCCGGATATTCAATTGCAGGATAGGGTATGATCCCGGCACCGAATACCTGGGTTTAAATCAGCAGCGATGCTAAATACCAGTCCTCCCCCCCCCCCCCCCACCCCCCACTCCCCCAATATTCTTGACTGAGTGAAAAGGCTAGGGACTCTGTGTGGAAAAAGAATTTTGTTTTTTCTGTACCTTTCCCACCACTGCTATTTCCACCCCTGGATCGAGTCCCCAACCTGGAATCAGCGTCCTCCTTGGTTCTGAGCAGAAAAGGATACTGTTTTAGTAAATGATGCTGCAAGTCACTATTCATAAGATGGCCCATTAACTTCCTTCAAATAATTTGCTTCCTACAAGAATTGTATTCTGCATACCGTAGGTCCTCAAGCACTTTAAAATGTCTCCACACCTGTGAGATCTTATGAGGCTCCCCCTATACTTCTTTGGGAGGGGAGGGGGATGGGGTACTTTTAAACCTGTGGCTGGGAGCAGAGGAGAGGATGGAAGGCCAGCAGCATCCTTCCCACTCTCCGTTGTCCCCTCTACATGTCCGGCGCTCTTGACCTTGGCATTGCTAATATCACTTGCTACCTCGTCAATTCCTCAACACTCTTTTGAATCAGATGAAAGAGCTGAAACATGAGATTACAGACCTACTATTACTAATCTGTGAACTATCATAAAAATCATCAGTAATACCTGAAGATTGGAGGATTGCCAATATAACGGCAATTTTTAAAAAGGGTTCCAGAGGTGATCCGAGAAACTACAGACCAGTGAGCCAGATGTCAGTTCCAGTAAAAATGGTAGAAACTATTTTTAAGAACAAAATTTCCGAAAATGTAGATAGTCATGTTTTAATGGGAGACAGCCAACATGGCTTTAGCCAGGGAAGGTCTTGTCTTACTAATTTGTTATATTTTTTGAAGGTGTAAATAAACAGAGGTGAGAGGGTCAATGTAGTATATCTGGATTTTCAGACAGCTTTGACAAGGTCCCTCATGAGAGACTCTTGGTGAAATTAAAAAATCATGGGATAGGAGGCAGTATACTATTCTGGATCATCAACTGGTTAAAAGATAGAGAGCTTACAATTTAAGAGTAACATAGAGGCGCAAGATGCCAGCAGTGATCTGCTCCAGGTGAGTTGGCTCCCTCGGAGATGTCCTGCTTCAGCGGTTTTTCAGCTTCTGGAGGTGGTATGGGAAGGAGAAAGCACAAACAAGCCTCCCTACCCTCAGGTTAGGTTCCTTCCACTCTCGCTGGGCAGAAAATGTTGCTGACGTGTGGCTTTGTTCTTCCTGGATCAGGAGCAGTGTCTTTGGTGGGTTCGGTGTTTTCGCCTGACCTGAGCACATCAGGGGTTTTGCTTTCCCCTGAACAGTGGCCCCCCCCCCCACCATACCCCAGAAGTGTTGCGGCCGCCAGTGGAGTGCTTCCCTCCAGCGTGAAGATTAGCATGTCATCGCAGGGAAGTGAAGAGGGCTCTGTGGCTGGTTCTGCTCACCTGCTTGGAACATCGGGGGAAGGAGTGAGAGCTGAGACTGCTTCCTTTTTGGAGGGTAGTCTACCTCAGGCTGTCACAAGTTCGTTGACCATCGCAGGAGCTGGTGTGTTGGTGAGACCTCCAAAAGTCACTTTGGAAGTGCTGTGGGATGCTATTTCAACTATGAATTCCACTCTTGTGTCTATTGCTGTATCTGTAAGTACTGAATCTGATTCTCTTTGTATGCAATTTCAAGAATTTTCCAGAGTTCAAAAGGAACAGGAAGGGAAGTTGGTTTGGTTGGAAGGAGAACTTGAACTACTTCAAGGTTTACATGGTGCCCATATAAAGGACCAGAGTGTGGCTTCTAGGAGAATGGAATATCTTGAGAACCAAGTCTGGAAGAACAATTTGAGACTTATTAATTTTCCTTGATCTCTGTTGCAGTCGCCTATGGAGATAGTCCGCAGGTATTTTCTTGAAGATCTCCCGGGATGACCTACCACCATTAACAAGGGCTCAATACCTTTCTGTGGGCTGGAGTAACTGGGGAGTTAGCAGTGAGACTCCTACAGAGTCTGGAGATTTTACGGGGTTTCTGGAGAATTCTGTGGATTTGATCACAGCTAATACCACTCTCCTTATTACTTTGGCTCTTGAATCAGATAAATCATTAATTCTTGGATCTTATCTTAGAAATTTCAGTGAGCAGTTTATGGGCTCTCATGTCAGCATTTTTCCTGATCTTGCTAGGGATACCCAGCTGAGGAGAAAGGAATTCCTAGGTTTTAATCCCAGGGTACTTTCCCTTGGTGGGAATTCTTTGTTGAAATTTCCGTTAGATGTCATGTTACCTATAATGAAAAATTGTATTTGTTTTTTGAGCCTCGCCAGCTATTGGAGTTTCTAGTGGCTAGGGAGGTTGTTCTTGCCTCCCATACGGCTAACGCATAAGTCTTGCACTGCTATGATATGTTTATTTTTCCTATGTTGGAAACAGTTTCCTGGTGCCTCCTTTTTTAAATAATTTGTGGGCTAATTTAGGCTAATGTTGATTTTTCTTTGTTAATAGCTTATGCTTGTTACCAATGATATTTGCTTCCCATTTTGCTTTCATTCATTTTTTCTTGAATGTATTTGCATATTCAATAAATATATTAAATTTAAAAAAAAGTAAAAAAAGATAGAAAGCAGAGGGTAGGGCTAAATGGCCAATTTTTCCAATGGAGAAAGATGAATAGTGGAGGACCCCAGAGATCTGCGGTGGATCCACAGCTTTTTAACATATACGTATATGACCTGGAAATGGGAATAACAAGTGAGGTAATCAAATTTGCAGATGACACAAAATTATTCAAAGTTGTTGAAACACAAGGGGAATGTGAAAATTGCAAGAGGACCTTAATAAATTGGAAGACTGGACGTTTAAGTAGCAGATGAAATTTAATGTGGTCAAGTGCAAAGTTATGCACCTAGGAAAGTACAATCCAAACTATGGTTACACGATGCAGGGTTCCACAGTAGGAACCACCACCCAGGAAAAAGATTTAGGCGTCATCATGGATAACAATTGCAGTGGGGGCCAAGAGAGCAAATGGAATGCTAGGAATCATAAAGAAAGGAATGGAGAATAACACAAGGGATATTATAATGCCTCTGTATTATTCCATGGTGCTATTGCATCTTGAATATTGTGTGCAATTCTGGTCACTGTATCTTAAAAAGGATAAAGCAGAATTAGAAAAGGTACAGAGAAGAGCCACCAAAATGGTAAAAGGGATGGAAGGATTCTCCTATGAGGAGAGGCTAAAAAGGTTAGGGCTCTTCAACCTGGAAAAAAGACGGCTGAGGAGAGATATGATAGAGGTCTATAAATTAATGAATGGAGAAGAACGGGTAAACATAGATTGATTCTTTATACCATAAAAATGTAGAAAAGAGTAGGGGACATGCAATGAAGCTACAGTGTAAGGCCAGGGGTCTCAAACTCCAGTCCTGGAGGGCCGCAAACCAGTCAGGTTTTCAGGGTATCCCTAATGAATATGCATGTGATATATTTGCATGCAGTGCCCCCATTGTATGAAAATATATCTCATGCATATTCATTAGGGATACCCTGAAAACCTGACTGGTTTGCGGCCCTCCAGGACTGGAGTTTGAGACCCCTGGTGTAAGCCATATAAGACTAATAAGAGAAAATATTTTTTCACTCAACACATAATCAAACAGGATGTAGTAAAATCATTATTGTAGCTGGATTTACAAAAAATTTGGACGTTCCTGGAGGAAAGGTCCATAAGCCATTATTAAAGTGGATCTGGGAAATCCACTGCTTGTCCCTGGGGAAAATGCTAGGTACTTGTGACCTAGATTGGCCACTGTTGGAAACAGGATACTGGGCTTGATGGACCTTGGTCTGACACAGTATGGCATATCTTAAGTTCTTAACTTTCAATATCTAGTGGTTAAGGTGCAAATCCTACCCTTGTGGATTCCTGAGATTCTGTAACTGCTAAGACCATCTCCATACACTTTTGAGCAGGTAATATAATGTGTCTGCTGCTCTGCTCGATTGCCTTTTCTTGATGTTTCTCTCGTGTCTCTCCATCCTATACCATGTCAGTCTCCCTTTGCCCTTCTCTGAAGGTGACACTGGACACCTGCTCTTTCACAGTTGCACCAGAAGCTGAGGCTCTTCCTTCTCTGCTTGTAAAGATATCTCTCTTTAGCTTCATCTGTAGACCAGAGAAGCCCATAAGCATATCTTGGGAATGACTTCTCTCTTTCTGTGCATGTGCCAGTGCTGCTCTCACTTTCCCTCCCTTCTTTCCTTCTATGACCAGAGGCACCTTGTATAAGAGGCTTAGAGCCACATTCCGATTGTGGTCCATGGGAACAAAATGTTCCCACGTGAGCCAGAATCAAGCCCAAGGATGGCCCAGTGTGCCCCCCTCCACCTGCGGGGATGTCCTCCCCATAGGCAACCCAGATATCCATGTTCCTGGTCCCTATTTTTCCCACCGCCTGACCCAAGGCTGGCCTGGATTGGGCAGCGAGAACTCCCCCGCACCTAGCCCTGGCCTCGGGGGTGGCTCCCCTGCCCTGACTGGCCACAAAATGCTGCTTATACCATCTCTGAGGCCCTGTACTTCTTGCTGGTCTGGCCCGCCCCTGCTCCACCCCCTCCCGGTCCTGGCTGGCTCTCCTCCTCCTGACGCACAGGACGTATAGGGACAAGCGGTGGGAGAATAGGGTCTAGGCGAATTGAGGGTTTACATGGGATCAGTTGAAGGATAGAGAAGATGCTGGACATGGGGTTGGGAGTAGAGGAACATCAGAAAGCTGTATATTGGTGGGGAGGACAGAGAATATATGCTAGATGGAAAGGAGGTGGAGAGAGAGGAGAACATGAGATGCTGGATAGAAGGGGTACAGTGAGGGTCTATCTGTTATCTTCATCTGGGAAAGAGGCCAGGTAGTTTGGTAACATTGAATGTCTGTGTAAGATCAATCTGTACTAATCAGGCTTGTTTAGTTTTCCCACTTGGTGTATTGATGTCCTAGTGGTCACTACAGTTTTTGCAGTGCTGCCTTTTCCTATGTGAGGCCCTTACTGGGTGACTTGTGGAAGTTAGAGCTTTTATGATATGGTAGAATTGCTCTGTAGGTCCTGATTGTGTAGCGGCAGAGCGCAAACAATCCAATAATACCAGAAGTCTGTTCAGAAGGTCCAAATCATTTATTGTGCACAAGACTCAAGCAGAATCACATTCAAAATGGCTGAGCAATGGTTTCTAGCAAAACAACAACTTTTATACCTTTCTTCTCCATTCTGTACATAGGCAAACTTTTCATTGGTCCCGGTAACCCTTCATGCTCCATCTATTGGTCCCGGTACCACTACGTAGTCATCCAATGAGGGCCTTGGTCTAGGCTCAGCACCTGGTTGCCCCCCTTACAGTCCCTATTACAATGGACAGTTCTTAGACTCTTGATACAATTCTCCTCCAAGGTCACTTAGCTAACTAGAACATGTGGGAAAGCAGGGCACTGTAACCCTTCTCTCAGCAGAATTAATTAGTTCACAGAAGCTTTCACACTCTTATCAGTACCAATTAAAGCTTGTTTTTCTGTCTTTTGTAAGTTTCGATTCTGCTTAGCTATGCTTGGTTATGCTTAGTTAGGTTTCGATTCTATGGAAGCAGCATTGGGGGGAGGGGGGTGTTTCACTCCTCTGGGCCTAACCACAGGCTTTAATTACAGGTCAAGCTGCTTAGGCCTGTCTGTTTAGTTCAAGCAGCGTGGATCATAGGTCTTTGCCTACCACATTCCCCCCTTTGATTAATCTCACCCTATTTTCAATAAGGTGTGAGAGTTAAATCACTCAATTACACTGGAGTCGGATTACGACCATACATGCTAGGATTAGGGTGCCATAAGGCCAAAATCTTAGTGGCAGTCTTGCGTTCTACGGTATTTTCGATAACACTGTTAATAGAGCGCATACAGCATGGGATTATACATGGTAATAACAGAAACAAGGCTACAAATACTAATATTATCATAGCAAAAGTAGTAAGTCCCCCCAGGCCAGAGAAGATAGATTCGAACCAGTTAGGTATCTTAAGACCATGCCAGGTCTGTACTGGCACATAAGCTTGCTTTCGCATGTTTTCAGCAATCTCTTCAACTACTTGACCCTTGTCATCTATCTTCAAACAGCAATTGGTTAAATTCAACTTACCACATACTCCTCCTTCAGCGGCTAATAAGTAATCTAGTGCCAAGCGATTCTGATATATTGCAGTACGCATTTGTGTGCTTTGTCTAGCTAAAAGTGTAAGTGCTTGGCTAGTCTCATTAGTAATTAATTCAACTACTGCTTGTAAGCATATGATACGGTTTATCATATACACAGGGGTCCGGTATCCCCAAGTGCCATCTTGCTCCCAAGTGGCGGGTCCATAATAGGCAATAATTCTCTCAGGTGGCTAATCTTCCCCTTCCCATCGCTCCCATTTGCCTATCTTCAAGGCTGCTCTTTTCTGTCTCTTTGTATAGACTGGGTAACCTAATTGTTCTCCATGTTCTGTGGGTAACAGAAAGCAAGAAGGTCGGATGGTTCCTAAGACACATGCCCCTCCCCAGTGAATAGGGAGTCGAGCGTATGCTCGGGTTCCACAGATCCAATACAAGCCAGGTGGGGCTTGCCAGGCATGAGGCTGGGCGAGATTAGTCCATAAATCGGCAAGCTCAGGGAATTTCGCTAATGGGTTGGTAGGTTCAGGTTCATTAACTCCTGACCACCAAGACGTCTGTTTTGTGGTGTCATTATAAAACTTCTGGCTAAGACAGACAAGCTGTCCTACTTTCAAGGTGAACTGGGGTCCAGTCCGCGCATAACACAGACGTCCTACTATTGGGTGTGCTAATACCCATTCACTGGTGGTCTTATGCAATTCAGTATGATTGTAAGCTATTGAGTAATTCAATTCTTGGGCCTCCCAGGGCCACTGATCACCCATTCTAGTTCCTCCGCAGAAGTAACAATCTGAAATGTGGAGACTAGATACGACTGCTCCAGCTAACTCTAAGAACAGATTTTGTGAAGGATGGGGAATGTCAAACTTGTTTACATGCAGTTTCATAGAAAGTATTATGTATATGATACCGTGATGAATGATGGGCCTGGGTATTCAGTCTTATATATACAATGGTTCCGGGATCTGATCCGGTGCCCGCAATACGTAGTCCAAATTTATATCCTTGCTTCCAGGCACTAGGGTTTATTATGTGTAACTCTAATGGGTTGCAGGCACCCTTTTTACATTTTTCTGGATTCTTTAGATGGGGCTTAAACAGGGCTGCCATTCGATTATCCCTGGTATTCTCTACCATACCAGTTTTCCATGTAGCATAGAACACACATTCCCACTTTGGACAATAGTAGTCTTTAACTGGTGCTGTGCTATATTCATTTGCTAAAACTCGTTTACCTGTACATGCCCCCCACCCGGTGGTTCCTTCTGGACACATATACTTATGATCATAATAATATGCTTTTTCCCAGTTAGCACAATGAGACCGACCATCTCTATTTATAGCATTGCAAGCATCAAAATACAAAACAGCACCCTTTGTAGGGTCAGTGAGTGGGGGTGTGGCATTAAGTAAAGCTCCATCTGCATCATCCCATCGTATTTCTAGAGTATAATAGGATGGGTTCTGATGTGGGTTAAAACAAACTTTAGTATCTCCCTTAGTACAAACATTCAGTTCAGTGGTGTTGTATATACACCGGCTCACTGTACCAGTACAGATATAGTAAGAATGATAAAGCAAAGTCTGAGTTACTTTCATTCCAGTTCGAGTGGAAGTTATGCAGGCAGTGCATGGGGGTAAAGCAAGAACAAGTTCAAATCCCCCCAGGCAGGCAAACAGGACAAAGTAGAAACAAAGATGCATGTTGATTGTAGTCCTTCTGAGTCTCCGTTGGGAAATCTTGACCTCGATGTTCACTGCCTTTTGGCACAATGCTGACCCATGTGCTAATAAAGCAATTCAACGGGTGTCAATGTTGATTGAAGATCCTCAAGGTTCTGATGTATGCCAACTTACCAACCGCAGTTGGCCTGAAGAAAGTCTGTGATGGCACAGTTATTCGATGAAGAAAACAAATGTCTCTGCTGTATTGGGAATAGCAATCCTCTTCGAAAGACTTGTCAGTTATGCAATACCGTAGTTATTGGGCAGCCCAGAGGAACTCTAGGCCGTTGGTTGCCGCCTCAGGGTGAGTCGCAAAGGAATATCAGGATGCTGCACTGCTGTCCACTGATCTGGTTCTGGAACTGCTGCTGGCTTGACTCTGCTATGATGGATCCAGGATTCGATTTCTGCGACTTTGACAGCTGTTGGTGTAGACAGGATAACGGTGTATGGTCCCTTCCAATGAGGTTCCAGCGGTGTCTTCTTCCAATCTTTGATCCACACCGAGGTACCAGGCTTGTAGGGATGCAAGGATTCCGTCAAGTTGATGGGTAACTGGTCCTGTATCCACGCATGAAGAGTCTGCAGAACAGAACTAAGAGCTAGGAGTTCTTGTCTGGTTATCTCTGAACAAATTTGTGTCAAACTCCCTTTTACCCCCTGCACTATTGGTGGGGGCCTACCATACATGACTTCAAAGGGAAGAAATCCTGATGATTTCACAGGGGCTGAGCGTATTCTTTTTTTTTTTAAACTTTTATTTTCATTTTGCAACAAACAAAAGAAACAACACACCAAAAGAGACAAAACAGGTATACAATAAGGAAAAGTAAACCCATTACCCCCCACCCCGATGCTTCTTCTCTACCCGATTATATCAGCATGTGAGCGCTTCCAATTAACAGTGATTATACATCAAACGATCAAAAGAGTATCTACAATACAGCATGATCATGGGACAGAGATATATACAAAGTTAGACAGTCAGATGAGAGCATTTAGCAAAATGTACATAGTTATTGAGCAGCTTCCATTGAGACCAATGAGAAGGAGTCTGAACGGAGGAAGCGAACAGACGAGGTATTTGTTCATATTTACTGTAAAGACAGGCATGATTCCACCATTCATTGGGGCTCAGATGGGAGCTAATTTTCCAGTATTACTTAATTAGGGAAATAGCAATGCCAAGCATAAAGTTCGAAAGGAGATAAGCCATTTTTGGGAGAGAGGGGATCCCCGCAATTGGGCGAAGTCCCACTATCCTCCAAGAAAGGGGCTCCTGAGAGTGCGAGATAGACGAAATACGACCCCAGACCCGACGCCAGTAATACTGTAGTGCGGGATATTCATGCATAACATGAGGCAATGAACCAATGGCCGCAGGACGTGTCCAGCAACCATTGCCCTGAGTAGTGTTCCATTTGTCTAATCTGTGAGAAGTGTAAAAACACCGGTGGGCTAGAAAGAAGAGGGCCTGAGTGAGTGAGGCGGATCGGGAACCCGTGTCCCTCTACTCCAGATAAGGCTCCATTGCTCCGAGGTCAAAGTCACATGCAATTCTCTCTCCCATACTTTCTGCGCTATAGGGGTATCTCTAGTTATAGCATTACATAAGGTTTAGTAAAATTGGATGCTACACCCGGTGAACTACCGAGAGATCGGAAAGTCTCCAATCAACCTTATGTAGGGAATGCCGATGGCGGGAGTACTCTAGTGCTCCGAAGGCGATGCTGAAGTTGCACTGACCAGAGTCGGGAGTCTAAAGATTGCATAAGAGTATTAAAGGCACCTAAAGTGTCTAAAAGCATTGGTAGATAGTAGGAGTCTAATGGGAGAGTCATACCAGGGAAAAAGGTAAGAGGAATCGGTTTGCAAAGGCCCGCTTCTATATCTAGCCACACAGGTCTACTCGGTACTGGATCTTCCAACCAACGAGCACCTTGTTTGAGAAGAAAAGATTGAGGGAACACTTGAGTAAAATCGCCACCAAGTATTAATGGAGCATTGGCAGAGGCCAAGGCCAACTGCGCAATACTTGCATAGTAAGCAGGGTTGTCCACATTCGGGGCATAATGCAAATACACGTGAATTCACTATCTCCAACCTCAAGGTGTACACGGGCCCATCTACCCTCCTTGTCAGCGCTAATATCAGGTACAGTAGCATGCAAAGACTTCTTAACCAGAATGGTTATCCCGTACCATTTGGAAACGGTGGGAGAATAGGCAGCTACCCTGTGAGGCTTAGCATTGAGTTTCAGTGTTTCAGCAGAGTTTAAATGCGTTTCCTGAAGAAACACTAAATCAACATGCACATGGCTAAGATAGCTAAGGATTTTCTTTCCTTTGAGTGGACCATTAATGCCTTTGACGGTGAATGATAAGATTTTACATAAGGCCATTCAGAAAAGTTAAAAATGCTGAGCATGATAGCACACATAATTTCACTATATCCCTCAAACTGACTGTATCTGGCTGTACACATGACATAGGAAAAATAAGCTAATATAATACAATGAAGCGCCCCACATTAACAAAGAAAAACCGCAGTACGGTAGAGGAGAAGCAAAACCCCAAAATTACTGGCGACCATGTGTCTGCGGGGAGAAACCCCAGAGAAGGCCTAAATTGAAAAAAACACATAACCTGTAGGACTGTGCGTGCTCCGATTCCGACCGAGGCACACATCATGAAGGGATAGGAGACCAAAAACAAAAGTCATATAGAGAAAGAAAGAAAGTCCAGGCTATTTCTGTGCTTGGCTATGACCGCCGCATCGGGCCCTTCAAAATGGCGGATAGAGCCGGCAGATAAGAGTCCAAGATTTGGGATTAGCGCATCTGCTCTGCTTCTTTGGAGTCTAAAAATGTTGATAGTAGATCAGGATCTTCGAACGTCCTGGTTTGGTTGTGGAGAGTCACTCGGAGCTTCGCTGGATACAACAGGCCAAAGCGAGCCTGTAGCTGTTGAAGTCGAGGGCGAAAAGCAAGGAGTTTCTTCCGACGGTCAACGGTAGGCTTTGCCAAATCAGGAAAGAAGGAGACCTTACGACCTTCAAATTCCAAATGATGATTCGCTCGGGCAGCATGTAAAATTTGTTCCACTTGTTGATATCGTAGCAAGCTAAAGATAATAGGCCGGGGGGTCGTGCGGTTGAGCGCCATGTGGGCAGGAACACGGTGTGCGCGATCGATTTCCAGTTCTCTGTGAAAAGTGATCTTCAGCAAGGAGGGAAGAGTTTTGAGCAAGAATTCTCTTATATCTCCTGCTTCCACCCCCTCCGGCATTCCGAGGAGCCTCACATTGTTGCGACGGGCTCGATTATTGCTATCTTCTAACTCCTTTTGAAGATTCTGTATCTGGCGCTCAGCCTTGTCCAGTTTGCCCAAGCGCACCTCGTGCGAGTCGAGGACCCCCGCCATGTTGTCCTGCCGTAATGAAAGACTTTCAAGTCGGTCCTGGAGCACTCCAAAGTCTTCTCGCATGGCTCGAAGCGCTTCTCCATTGGACTGCACCAATTCCTTCACGCCGCGTATTTCCTCCAAAATCTCCAGGTGCATTTCGGGGTTTTCACGAAATGGGACCATCTTCTGTGGGGAGGACACCTCTGTGTTGGAGCGTTTTCCGTGAGAAGAAGAAGGAGACCCGAAGTCCAAGCGCGCTGGTTTATGGGCCGCCATCCCCCCCGAGGTGCCCCGGTCAGCTCGGAGCGAAATAGTAAATTTGTATAGGTATTAAGTCAGGATTCTAAGTAGGCCTCTCAGGAGCTTCAACGCAAAGCGTCCTACCCGCTGGACATCAGGCTCCGCCCCCTCGGGGCTGAGCGTATTCTAAGTAAAGCTATTGGGAGAACTTGGGGCCACTTCAGGTGGGTCTCCTGACATAGCTTAGACAACTGAGATTTCAGAGTGCGATTCATTCGCTCAACTTTCCCTGAACTCTGGGGTCTGTATGCAGTGTGTAGCTTCCAATGTATCTGTAGGGCATTTGCTAACTGTTGGGTAATCTGAGATACAAATGAGGGCCCATTGTCTGACCCTATTACTGCAGGGATTCCATATCGGGGGATAATTTCTCTCAGCAATACCTTGGTGACCTCTCTAGCCTTTTCAGTCCTGGTGGGAAAAGCTTCTACCCACCCAGAGAAGGTGCAAACTAAAACTAACAAGTAACGATATCCACTGACTTTTGGCATTTCAGTAAAGTCTATTTGTAGGTTGTGCATAGGGATTACACCACCTGACTGAGCTCGGGGTGGCGGTGTAGGACCCTGTTTGGCATTGTTCTTTGCACAAGTTACGCACTGGCGAGCTACTGAGGCTGACAAGGCTCCCAACACTGAAATGCAAAAATGGGGTCTGAGTGCTTTTTCCATTGCATTTTTTCCATAATGTGTGGCTTGATGAAAGGCCTTTACAAAGGCGGGTCCCAATGGCTCAGGGATCACTATCCGCCCTGGAGGTTGGCTACCCTCTGCTGGTGGCAGCTCAATCCATCCATCCTTCAGTACCCCCTTTTCTGTAGTGCAATAATAGTCCAACTCCCTTGTGGTGTATCGTGGCGTCCACAAGTTGAGGGGTACTGGAAACAATGCTGCTTGTACTGGTGTTGCTTGTGGTGAAATTTGGCCTGTCATGGCTGCTTTGCGCGCTGAAACATCAGCAAATCTGTTTCCTTGGGCAACTTCTCCTTTGCCTGTTTGGTGTCCTCGGCAGTGCATAACAGCCACTCGTGCCGGGGCCCATACTACATCTAGTAACATTAATATTTCTGGGCCATACTTAATTGATTTTCCTCCAGAGGTAATGAGTCCTCGTTCTTTATACAGAGCTCCATGAGCATGTAAAGTTGTGAAAGCGTACTTTGAGTCTGTATATACGTTCAACTGAAGTCCGGCACCTAGTACTAGTGCCCTTGTTAGCGCTATCAATTCTGCTTTCTGTGCTGATGTTCCTGAGGCAAGAGCTGATGATTCAATGACTTTCTCCCAGGTGACTACTGCGTACCCGGCACAGCGTCGTCCATTGATGATGAGGCTGCTTCCATCCACGAAATAAGTCTGATCCGGGTTCTCTATGGGCACATCAGTTAGATCAGGTCGACTTGAAAACACAGTGTCCATGACTTCCATACAGTCATGTTCTGGTGGGTCCTTGCTGATTGGTATCAAGGTGGCTGGGTTTAAGGCATGGCTCACTTCCAATTGTATCCGAGGATTTTCGCATAACATGCTCTGGTACTTCAGCATTCGGGAATTAGTGAACCAGTGGTTTCCTTTCTGTTCCATAAGGGCAAGCACAGCGTGTGGTACTGTAACGCGCAGGTTCTGTCCTAAGGTGAGTTTGTCTGCTTCACTCACTAACAATGCTGTGGCTGCCACAACTCTCAAACATGGTGGCCATCCTTTGGCTACAGTGTTCAACTGTTTTGATAGATATGCTATGGGCCGCTCCCAATGTCCCAATGTCTGAGTCAACATTCCCAGAGCGTTCCCTTGCATTTCATGTACAAATAAATGAAAAGGCTTCTGGACATCTGGTAGTCCAAGTGCTGGTGATGACATTAACGCTTCCTTCAAGGCTTTAAAAGCTTCATCTTGATCAGGTCCCCACTTTAGTGGTGATCTGTCTTCTCCTTTGGTGGCTTCATATAGTGGTTTAGCAATCTGAGCAAAGTTGGGTATCCATATTCGGCAGTATCCTGCTGCTCCCAGGAAGGCTCTGACTTGTCTCCTGGTAGTTGGGGTTTGGATACTGCACACAGCTTCTTTTCTTTCTGGTCCTAATTGCCGGCTTCCTTTGGTCAGCCGGAACCCCAGGTACTTTACTTCTGTTTGGCATAGCTGCGCTTTTGCTCTGGAAACTTTGTATCCAGCTTCATCTAGTAGTTGTAAAAGGTCATTTGTGGCTTGTACACATTCACTCTCTGAGGTGGTAGCTATCAACAAGTCATCCACATACTGAAGAAGCACTCTTTTCCCAGGGGTTACAGGATAACTCGAAAGGTCTTGGTTCAGTGCTGCACTGAAAATGGTGGATGAGTTCTTGAATCCTTGAGGCAATCGTGTCCAAGTGAGTTGGCCCCGTCTCCCTGAGACAGGATCCTGCCATTCAAAGGCAAACAACAATTGGCTAATCGGGGCTAATCGTATGCAGAAAAAGGCATCTTTCAAATCCAGGACGGTAAAGTGGGTAGCTTCAGCAGGTATCAGTCCTAAGAGTGTATAGGGATTTGGCACAACTGGATGTATGGTTTCAACTGCTTCATTCACTCTCCTCAAATCTTGTACTGGGCGGTAATCACCTGTCCCAGGCTTCTTGACTGGCAGGAGAGGCGTATTCCATGGTGATTGACATACTCTGAGAAGGCCATACTCCAGTAATCTTAATAAATGACGATGGATGCCCTCAATGGCTGGTCTTGGGAGTGGGTATTGTTTAACATGTACCGGTGCTGCTCCAGGCTTAAGGGTCACAATCACTGGGGCTATGTGTTTGGCTAGACCTGGTGGGTTACCTTCTGCTCATACTCCAGGAGGAGCCATAATGTTGGCTCGCATGCTGAAATTGGTATCAGGAACTGGTTTAGTACTGTAATATCTCCACTCTTCTTCTCGGGAGACAGTAAGCACCATTAGTCCTACAGGCTTTGAGTTTACAGTCATTTGCATTTCTCCATTCTCAGTAAAGGATATTTGGGCCTGCAGTTTGGCTAACATATCTCGTCCCAGTAGTGGCACTGGGCACTCAGGCATATAAAGGAATTGGTGTGCTATTTGCTGTCCTCCTAATTCACAAACACGGTCTTTCAAAAAAGACTTGGTGGCTTTGGCGCCAGTAGCTCCCATAATAGTAACTGCCCTCGTGGACAAGGGAGCTATTTGCTTATCTACTACAGAATGTTCTGCTCCAGTATCAACCATAAAGTCCATGAATTGGTCCCCTATCTTTAAACAGACCATAGGCTCCTGGGGACCTAAAGCGAATTCGGAGCCCGGTCTGTCCTAATCTGTTTCATCTAAATCATAGTCCGTTGAGGTTGCAACTCCTTCTATGGCCTCCTCTCTTTCCCATTGGAAATGTACTCGATTTGTCCCTCTGCGATTCTGTGATCGGCCTCTCTCCCTCTCTCTCCGAGGGGCATTTTCTTCTTCTTCGTGTGAGGCGTCTTTGAGTTGCGGGCATGCATTCCTCCAGTGTCCTTCTTCCTTGCAATAAGCGCATTGATTTACGCCTAGCAGGGGCCGGCTATCTCCTCGGCCCCTTCCTCTGCCTCTGCTCCTTCGATTAGGGAAACCTCCCCGTTTCTGTTCAACTAAAGCGGCAGCCAAAAAATCGGCTTTCTTCTTCATTTTGCGCTCACTTTCTTTCTGTCTTTCATTATCACGGTTCACAAACACTTTCTGGGCGACTTCCATTAGCTGTGACGTATTCATGCCCGCAAACCCTTCTAACTTCTGTAATTTGCGTCTAATATCTGGTTGGGACTGGCTGACAAAAGCGGCGTTCACCATGCATAGGCTTTCGGGTGCAGCTGGGTCATAGGGAGTATACATTCTATATGCTTCAGCTAATCTCTCATAGAATACTGCTGGGCTTTCATCTGCGCCCTGGATAACTTCGGCTACCTTGGAGAGGTTCATGGCTTTCTGACCCCCCTTTCGCAGGCCTTGCATAAGGCCTTGGCGAAACCGGGCTAGGGATCTGGATCCGTCGTCGGTGTTTGGATCTCACCGAGGATCTTAATTGGGAAACTCTTTCTTTGCTGCTTCGCGGTTATCTATTCCTTCTCCTCCCGCTACTAGGGGATTTTCTGCTAACCAATTGACAGCTGCTCGCATAATTCTCGTCCGCTCCTCAGTAGTAAATAGAGTGGACAGGAGTTGACGGCAATCTGCCCAAGTAGGCTGGTGGGTTTGCATAATTGTATTCATTACTTCTGTTAATTCTTGGGGCTTATCAGTATAGGAAGCATAATGCATTTTCCAATTCAACAAATCAGTAGTGGAGAAGGGCACATAAACTAGACTGGTGGGTCCCGCTACTATCTGGTTCTCTTTGTTCGTTACGGGCATTCCCGGGACCTGCCGTAGTGGCATTACTTTCTTGATAGGGCCCCTCTTTCTCAATTTAGGCTTTGTCTTAGATTTCTTACTTGCAACGGATGAACTGGTACTAACAGCTGATTTTACACTTTCAGTCTCGCCCCGGGAAGATGTCCCTTCTTCCTCTTCTTCTTCTGACTCAGAATTCTCCTCAGTCTCTAGCTGATCAATCTCTTCAGGGGGTGGGTCATCTAACTGAGCTTCTGCTGGGTCAATGAGTGAAACTCGCCAGTCCCGGGGGCCTGCCGCGGGACGCGGTGGTACTTTTACTGGGTGCTGAGCTTGGGGCTGTCTAGTAACAACTTCCGGGGACTCGGGATCAACATAAACAGACTTCTGTGACTTCTGTTCTATCCCTGTCTTCTGTGTCTGTTCTGTCAGCGCTACCATTATTCTACACTGTTCTTCATAGCAGCGCTGGGCCCAAGGGGGCGGGCTTTCGCAAATACTTAACCAGGAATCTATATAGGGATACTGGTCGGGGTGCGCTGCTTGCACCTTCCGATGAACTGACTTAATAATTCCTATGTTAAATGTTCCATCTCGGGGCCACATGGGGTCTAAGGTGGGCCACTCCCTAGTACACAATAGTTGCAATCGTGACGCAGTCATTTTCACCCCATAATCTCCTGAATATCCTTTATTAAAATACTTAATCATACATTCTAGTGGAGTGTGCACAGTAGACCCCGCCCCTCCCATATCGATGTGTGCGTGCAACAACAAACAGAAGGGAAAAGGAGAGCGGACCGTGGGTGAGGGGTCCTCACGGCCCTAGAAACATTTAGGGGAAACAAATAACAAGTCAAGACGACGGTCGCTTCCTCCTTTTTACGACCTGGATGCGGTCGCCCGGCCAGGAACTGCGTGACTCAGGAGTCCGCCTTCGCTTGGTCTGTGTCACCAGACCTCTCAACCACACTTCATTCACACAATCATGCTAGCAACGTACTCCCAAAGAAGCCCAATCCTGTCTATTCTGACTAGGCTATACCAAAGTTATACAAGTTATGCCGGCTTTTTCCAAGTTCCAAGAAGACGATAGTTTCACCCCACGAATACACTATGCAAGGTTAATCGGACCGTCTTGAGAGGGGATCAGGTTCTCTTATCAAAATTCCAAGTTCCAAGTTACAAGTTACAAGTTACAAGTGGCCAGTTACTAGTTCCAAGTTACAGACTGCAGTTCTGACTCATCTGTCTAGACATACCAAAAACTATACTCACTGGATCCGGTCCCCGTTCCCAAGCAAGCGCATGAGTTGGACCTCGGACTCCCCTCACGGGTTCGAGGTGTTGGCTCCGTCCGGGTCCGGCACCCGCCGAGGCCTGGCCCAACTCCCTCCGATGCAACTGGACCGGTGGCGCCTGGGAGCCGAGTCCACGTCGGAAGGGCACGAGCCCGGCAGGACCAAACCTATAGAGGCGGAAAGTCGTGGTATATCAGCTCGTATACCCTCTACTCACCACACGTTCCCGGCCAACGCACCAAGAATATGTAGCGGCAGAGCGCAAACAATCCAATAATACCAGGAGTCTCTTGAGCAGAATCACATTCAAAATGGCTGTGCAATGGTTTCTAGCAAAACAACAACTTTTATACCTTTCTTCTCCATTCTGTACATAGGTAAACTTTTCATTGGTCCCGGTAACCCTTCATGCTCCATCTATTGGTCCCGGTACCACTACGTAGTCATCCAATGAGGGCCTTGGTCTGGGCTCAGCACCTGGTTGCCCCCCTTACAGTCCCTATTACAATGGACAGTTCTTAGACTCTTGATACAATTCTCCTCCAAGGTCACTTAGCTAACTAGAACATGTGGGGAAAGCAGGGCACTGTAACCCTTCTCTCAGCAGAATTAATTAGTTCACAGAAGCTTTCACACTCTTATCAGTACCAATTAAAGCTTGTTTTTAAGTTTCGATTCTGCTTAGCTATGCTTGGTTATGTTTAGTTAGGTTTCGATTCTATGGAAGCAGCATTGGGGGGGGGGGGGGTTTCACTCCTCTGGGCCTAAACACGGGCTTTAATTACAGGTCAAGCTGCTTAGGCCTGTCTGTTTAGTTCAAGCAGCGTGGATCATAGGCCTTTGCCTACCACAATTGACCTTTGTAAGTTTTGGATTTTGGAGCTGGATTTAGCTCACATCATTCTCAATAGTAGCTTAAGGCAAGTTACCTTCTACAGAAGGTATTTTGCGAGAGCTTACAATCTAAGGGGCCAAAGCAAAAAGCTTTAGCATAGCATTTTTCTGGTAATTTTCCCACACTAGGTTTACTTTCCAATGCAGAAAGCAAGTTAGAGTGTGAAAATAGCCAGAAAAACTACTGCACTGAACTGCAGCACAGTAGACATGCTAATCGCATGCAAAGCTCTGCATAAATTAATTGTGTCTAATGTAAAATACAGCATTGAAATTTAGCACAGTTTTTTACATTACTTTCAATGCTGGATCTTTATCCCAGCTTTGGCCAGGTGTAAATATCCAACCGGGAGCAAAAGGATCATCTGGGATGAAGTTTGACACTTCACCTCAGATGATCCAGGCATCAGGGAAGGCCTCCAATAAAATTGACACAGTGTTAGGGGGCCGGCCCCCTCCCTTCCCCTCTCAGAAAAATCATTGGTGGTCCATGAGTCCCAATTTTATCCCCCCCCCCCCCAACCTTGTGAAAATCATTGGTGGCCTGAGGGCCTCCATTAACCCTCCCTCCCCCCCATTGTACTTTTTGCAGAATGAGAGGCAGCAGCAATGCCCACACTCTCCTGCTGAATTTTTTAAAATGATGGTACCTGGAAGCGGAGCCTGGTTTCTGGTCAAGATGGACGTGTAAGAGCTGTGCTCTGGAGGGCAATAGACAAGAATCCTGACTTCTGCAATCTTTAATCAAATAGTTCCTAGCTACTTTGATACCATTCGATCCCAGATATGTTGGGCCCCAAACAGACACGGCTGGATTACCAAGTATCTCAAAATGCTAGTACAAAGAGAACCAAGACAGAACCTCACTCACCTCACAAGACGGCGGTCATCCGAGATTGTTCTGAGACCTCACAGGAGCTCCTGGCTGAGATTCGGGCAGTCAAAGTCTTGGTCAAAGCTAATGGAGAATTGCTATGTGCAATGCAAGAAGATATCAATGCTTGTGAACTTCTTTGGAGTCAATTACGGCTCATTTGGAGAAGGTAGAGAATGCGGGGGCTTCACATGGGGAGAGGCTTGAGGCCATTGAGAAGCAGGCCAAGTTGATACGTTCATTACAAAGAGAGGTGGAAGACGGTAATAATCGCTCTCGGAGGAATAACATAAGAATACTAGGAGTTTCTGAGGGAGCAGAGGGCCCTGATATGGTGTCCTTTTTGCAGGCCATGATTCCAGGTGTGTTAAAGTTGCAGTTTGCTATGACGCTCGAGATTGAGCGTGCCTTAGAGTGCCTACTCATTCCATGGTCATGGGCAAGCATCCACGCCCAATCATCTTGAAAGTTTTACGTTTTCAGCAAGTATTGCAAATAATGGGAGCAGCCAGAGCACTTTCAACTTTGGAATATCAGGGACATAAACTCCTGTTCCTCCCAGTCTTCGCGAAAGCGACGGTGGATCGGAGAAAGAGTTTTATGGCGCTGCATCCATGCTTGGTACAACTGCAGGCCCGTTTTGGGCTGCTCTATCCTGCCCTCATGAGAGTCATGCTGCATAACCAGACCAAGACTTTTGATGATTCCGGGGAGTTATTTATTTATTTATTTTATTTTTATTTAACTGCATTTATATACCGCTTTTCACCGGGTCAAAGCGGTTTAACAAAAAGAGGGGGGGGGGTGGACAATAATCAATTTACAGAGGGGGAGGGTGCCGTCACTGAGGGGGCCAATATTGATGATCCGAACAGATAGCAATGACTTAGACAATTGACATGATTCTCTTAGTGGGTAGTTTGGGGATATGTCAGAAGGACTGGGGATTGTCAGTGATGGATGTCTGTTTCTGGTCCAAGGTATTCATGAAACAGGATGGTTTTTAGTTGTTTCCGGAACGTGGATAGATCACCATTGTTTCTGAGTTATATGCATTTCTGGAGGATAAGGAGTCGGTGGTGATGCAGTGAAACTCACTTTGCAACTTTTATTTGCCACAGTTCTATGGTGTTTGCTATCATGGGCGTTTGACTGGTCTGAGGTTATGTATAAGCGACTTATCCACGCAGAAGCGAAATTTAATCATGTAACATTGCTAAATACTGGGACATTCATTCTGTCTCTTGAAGGAGCTCCAGGGTACTATCCTGGTTAAGATGTCTCTTTTGTTTTCTCTCTCTCTCTTCTTTTATGTTTTATGGTGTTTGTTTGTGATGTCTATGGTGGCTGGGAGAGCCTTGGGGTTTGGAGGAGTGGAGTGGCCCTTGTTCACTGGGCTGGGTCTTATAGTGCATAAACTGATTTGAAGAGGGTTGCCCTGCCATGCAGTTCTGGTTTTCTTTTCTTTCTTCTTCTTTTTTTTTGTTTTGAGTTTTGAGTACATTGTCTTTACTCTTATTAAGGGAGGTGGGCAAAGCATGATATTCTGAGTTACATAGAAGTGTGGAAGTACTAGGTCATTTTGTCCTCCATGTCTGTCTTGTCCGGGTGGGCTCACCCGCTAAGTTTTCTGTGCTATACAGGCCCCTGGGTGTAGGTGGTTTTTGGGAGATGTTTTTTCAGAATTAGGTGTTCTTATTGTGAGTGATCATATGACGGGGCCGGGGCTAAAATGTGTCTCTTTTGTTGGGTTTTCTTCTTTGGGCTATAGGTGCAGCTAACACTTTGAGGGCGCTTAAGAAGTTGTTCTACAATGTAAAACTAAATGCTACAATTTGGTATGTTTCTGCAACATTTGACTGTCAATCTGAGCTATATTGTCAGTATGCTTTCCTTTAAGATCGTTTAACTGAATGTTAAAGGCATTAACAATCCCATTAAGAGGAAAAAAAACTGCTGACATCTTACTGCTGCAGGAGACACACGAATGTAAAGGAGTCATTGAAACTAGATATAAAACCCTACTCTTTAGGGGCTTTTCAGCTACCCATCATAAGAATAATGGGGTAGCCATCTTAGTGAGGAAAGTTCTATCCCCCATGGTTCTTCAAATATCATGTATTGATTTTCCTAGTTTCCAAGGGACTTCATTCTATAATTAGTGAGTCTACTATTCATGCGGCTCACATTTCTGATCACTCTGCAATTTAATTTACCCTATTTGACTCAACGAGCTTTTAATAATATAACAGCAAAGTGGTCGCCGGTCTATCTTTCTTGGCGGGGTCGTCTTGAAGCTATAAATATGACTATCACTCCTAAAGTGAATTATATAGTAGAAATGCTACCAGTTTTTCTTACAAGTAAAGTGTATCATCAAATTGAAAGGATTCTGGTTCAAATTCTATGGAAAAATAAACCACCTAGAATTGCTCTTAGGAAACTCAAATCTAAAAAAAAGGAGGGGGTGAATTTCCCTGACTTCCAGGCCTATCACTGTGCTTTTTTGCTAAAACAAGGATCACGATGGGTGGAGGGGGCCGTAGGTATACGTCCAATATGGCTTGAACTAGAAGAGAGATTAAGTACTCCTCTCCACCTTGAATCTTCTTCCTGGCATGGTGTCTATTAAGAGGTTGAAGTCTCATAGAATCATATCGGATACTCAGAAGGCTTTTCAGCAGTTATCAAGTGCAATTCCTAAGGAGGATTGCTTATCGAAATTAATACCCATCTGGCTTAGTCCCTTTTTAAAAATCAATCAAAGCTCATTCGCATGGCAAAAATGGTTTAGCAAGGGCATTTGGCGCATTGGACAACTGATAATGGATGGTAAGTGGAAGCCTTTTTCCACTTTGCAAAGGGAATTTGATCTACCACTATCCCTATACTTTCAGTGGATTCAGCTGAGGCATTGTATAGAAAAATCCCAGTTGGATATTACTTCATTGTCTGACGAATGGGGGATGATGAGTAAGATACGTTTAGTACATATGACCTCTGGGGTGGCTTTTCAATATTATAAACTAGTGATTCAGAACAATAGTTCTCAGGCCATTGGTATTCAACGACTATGGGAACATGACACTGGGGAAGTCCTCTCTCCGGAAACTTGGACAAAATTCTGGAGTAAGATAAATAGGGTTTCTCAGTCTGCCTCTGTCTCACAAGCTTTGTACTTCTTTGTGCACAGAGCACACTTTACTCCGGTAAAGGTTGCTAAATGGGATAAGGCAGCTGGGAATGAGTGTTGGTCTTGTTGGGGAGATGTCGGCACTTTGAGACATGTGGTGTATGATTGCCCTAACATTCAGTCTTACTGGGTTTCAATATGGAATCGCATTCAAGAGGTGTTGGGATTTCGGGCCACTCTCTCTTGATCTGTAGTCATTTTTCGATCAGCAATTGACATCTCATCGTTTCAGAGAGATTGTCAATTTTTACTTGACTTCATGTTGGGAGTGGCCCTACATCTCGTTATTTCTAACTGGAAACATACAGCAGAGCTTACTATAGTTGGAACAAATGGTGGAACCGTTTGTGCTTATGCTGCAAATATGAGTAAATGCCACGGTGTGGTAGAACCCTTACACCCTCCACTTTTCTTAAGTGGAAACCCCTGCAGAATTACATCTCTAAAGCATGATATGAGATATAATGAGGGGTTATTAGTCAAATCCTTTTGCTTCTTATGTAGTGGAGTTTTGATCTCCTATAGCTCTTTTAGGCCTTGTAGGCCTTCAGCTATTTTGTTTCTATAGCTCCTAATGATCGCATGATGTTGGGAGGGATAAGGTGGGGTGGGCTATGAATAGCCTTTTTCTTTCTTGTTCTTATTACAGAGAAATACTTTGTATTTTGATTTATTGTAATTTGGTTTCTTTTCTTTTGTATTTTGTTCGAAAATATAAATAAAGAAGTTTGGATCGAGTCTTGCCCCACCCACTTGTGACACACTGACCCTGCCTCCCAGATCCCCCTATTCAATGGGCTGAGGGGGGGGGGAATGTATTTGGCCAGCTAATGCTCCTTTCAGACTGGATTCACAGCTCTTGGGGGAAGGTACTATCTGGTTTTAGTATTCTGCTCAACCCACTTGGTCTTTGCTGACCTTGAGTACCGTCATGCCAAAGGTGATGCATCAGATATTTACATTTACACCACTACATCTCCAAAAAGCTAAGTATTTTATAAACCAAAACTAAAAGGGGCAACAGACCCAACATAAAATCCCACAAGCAAGGGATCTAAATACACGTTACTCTTGGGGCAATTCTGCGCAACTGCACAATGCAGAATTTGTGCAGAATTCCCCACCTGAGCAGAATTCTGTGCAGGTGCTGGCAAGCCAGACAGTGAAGCAGGATCGGGAGGAGCATAAGCTTTAAGAGCACTAATTCTGCCTCCCTGTTAGCAGCAACACAGCCATGGGAGCATTTCCATTTGCTCTTGCGGCTGTGCTAGCTTCTGATGCCAGCACCATGCTTTTCAAAAGGTGAATATAAGCGCTTCTGTTGACTTTTAGAAAAGTATGGTGCTGGCATTAGAAGCTAGCACAGCCACGGGAGCAAACGGAAATGCTCACGTGGCTGTGTTGCTGTGATTGGGCAAAAGAGAAGGGCTGTTGGTACGTTGGGGGCTGGCTTGGGGCAAGAGGGGCTGCTGGTGACTTGGGGGTTGCTGGGGGCTATAGGTGGGCTGCTGGGTATCAGAGCGTTGCTGGGGGCTGGAGATGGACTGTTGGTGAGTCAGGAAGTGTCTGGGGGCAAGAGAATGGCTTCTGGTGAGTCAGGAGGGTTTCTGGGGCTAGAGAAGGGCTGCTGGTGAGCCAAGGGGTTGCTGGGGCTGGAGATGTGCTGCTGGTAAGTCAGGGAGGTGGCTGAGGGTTTGATGTTAGAGAGAGAGAAAACAGGGGGACAAGGATGGGTTGGGGAATGGATCTATGAGTGGAATAAGAGAGTTAAGGAGGGAAAAGGCAGGGGGATTTTCAAGTCTAGTAGAGGAGGCATTGAGCTTTATATGCACAAAATTCTGCACAAAAAGTTATTTATAGAGCATGCAGAAGTTTGCAAAATTTTAAAATACTGCATGCAGAATATTTAAAATTTTTGCACGGAATTTAATTTTTTTAAACATAATTCCCCAGAATATAATATATTTAACTGTATTCTATTAGTGTAGGATGGAATAGATAGATACACCCCACCTCTACAGCTGTTGATACTGTGATGGAATGATTATCTACAGTAAACTGTCCTATCCCAGCACAAATGCTTGCTTTGGAAGTGTTGTACAAATAATCTTTATGGTTTATTCAGTTTGATATACCGCCCTTTGCAGGCATTCAGAGAGGTTTACGTCATTTCTAAAATACCTAGTAAACAGAAAGGAACTCCATAGCCTGACAGGAAAGGTAGAGAAGGAACATCACACAGAAAGAGGTAGCTAGTTTGCTTCAGGGCCCAGCCCAACCCCAAACACCTGTTCAAAAAGATGGTTTTAGGAGGGCTTTGTGAATTGGCTCAAAGAGAATATAAGAAGGAAGAGCATTCCACCAATGCTTAGGACAATAAGCAATTGTCAATTTGGCAAACTGTAAAAGCAGAAATTTCCTCTCTGTGACTATTCCGATCTCTTCCCCATACTCCTCAATACCAGCCTGGAGCTCATCGCTAACTTCGGGGAGAGGGGGAAGGGCTTGTACATCGATTTCTCTGCAATTAGCACAAGCATATCACATGGTACCATGTAGAGCAGGCCAGGGGTACAACTAATGCCACCCATTTAAGGGGCGTAAAATGTGCCCATGCTAATGGTGCCAAATTTGGTTAGTGCGGGCCTAAAACCCACACTACCCACAATGTGCAAGGAACACTCATGATCTGCCCTGTCCCGCCCAATCCTGAACCCAATGCATGCTACCAAGGTAATACAGGATTAGTAGCTTGATGCCCAAACCATGTGTTTATGTTTATGTTTGTGGTTATTAAAATTTTCTTAACCATCCTCCACAGATGCACCAGAGTGGTGGCACAATAAAAATTCAAAATGAAAAGAAACAGAAAGAAACACAATTAATTATAAGACGGAGGTAACTTCATTCATACAGAAGATAGAGGAGGAGGGAATCCAAGGAAGGAGGGGAAGGAAGCATCAGGAAGGCAAGAGGTCAAATGACAGGTTAAATAGATGAGTCTTTAGGAGAGCTTTGAATTTTGTATAGGATGTTTCTAACCTGAGGGCAGAGGGAAGGGAGTTCCATAGAGCGGGGCCAATGATGTAAAACGCAGAGGTGCGGGTGGATGATAGATGGGCTTGGGAGACAGAAGAAAGGTACAAGCGATTGGCATGAATCTCACAGAAGGCATTGTAAGGGGGATGGTGGGTAGACCAGTATATAGAGCACGATGGATCTGAATAAGTATTTTGAACTGAAGACGAAACTGTACCGAGAGACAATGGTGGTGAATACGAAGAGGTGTGATACGGTCAAATCTTGCAGCATGAGACAAGATACAAATGGCAGTATTTTGAATTAATTACAGATGGTAGAGTTGGTATTGGTGCAATGCAAAGTAAATAATGTTACAATAGTCAATTTTGGAATGTCCAGAGAAAGCAGCAGAGTAACAATGGAGCGTGGTGAAAGAAAAGACTGGACAGCAATGGAGTGTGGTAAAAGAAAAGACTTGGCAGAGCAATAGAAAACAACAACAGGATAAGGAGGAGAGATAAGCCTGAAAGGACAGTGCTGGGTCCAAAATAACACCCAGTTACTGCAGGGAGTCAACCAAAGGAAGAGGAGAACCAGTAAGGGAAAGAGCCAAGGAAAGAGAGGAACTGCCGAAGGTGAACCAAATAACTGCAGATTTGTAAGAATTTGTGCAGGAAGCAGTTGGGCAACCAGTTAGAGACAGCAGAAAGACAGATGTTAAGGGGGGGCAATATCAGGAGCAGACGGATTAGTATAATGGAACAGTAGGACATCATCAGCATAATAGTGAACAAAGATGCCATGCTGCTGAATAAGGAGAGCTAGAGGGCTCATGAAAACATTGAATAACAGAGGTGCAAGAACAGAACTCCGTGGTACACCGCAATGTAGAGGAAGTAAAGAGGATGATGTGTTACACTAGATAGAGAAAAGGAGTGATGCGAAAGAAAAGAGTGAAACTACCGAAAAACATTTCCTTTAAATCCAAGATCGTGAAGCCGGGAAAGCAAGGTAGCATGGTCAACAAGGTTGAATGCAGCAGAAAGATCAAGAGAGACTGCCACCAGGGTATCACCACAGTCATGTATTTGGTGCAGCTCACTGAGAAAAGCGAGGAGGACAGTTTCAGTACTATGACCCGTGCAGAAACTGGATTGACGGTGGTGAAGGGCCAAAGTAGAATTCGAGTGAGAGGAGAATTGAGCAAAGACCAACTTCTCAAGAAGTTTTGAGAGGAACTGAAGCAAGGAAACAGGCTGGTAATTAGATGGAGAGGAAGAATCAAGGGAAGAACTTTTCAACAAAGGATGAACAATGACATGTTTCCAGCAGGATGTGAAAACCCCAGAGGTAAGGCACTTATTAAGGATAGATAAAGCGACTTGGAGCAGGATAAGAGCAGGATATTCAAGAAGAGATGGGGTCAGTTTTTGAGGTTTGTCTTGTGCAAGGAAGTGAAGACTTTGAGGAATTCAGCTGATGTAATCAAGAAAAAGATGACCAAGAGTGAGACAAAGCAGAACCAGAAAGCACAGAGGATGCCACTGTGTTGAGTGGGTCATGAGGTAGTGCTGTCAGAGCCCATGGAAATAGGGAACTCTGAGCAAAACATAGCTGACAGCTCAGATATACATGTGGAAAAAGGTTACCATAAGCAACAGATACAAGCTATGTCACGAGGTGTGAGGGAACGCCCAAACACGAGGCTAGCTCAGAACTCATTAGGGAATGAGGGGCAGCTGGGTAGAGGCGGAGCCCAAACAAACACCACGAGAAACGCAGTTAAAAATCACTCACCTGAGAGTAGCAAAGACACATTGGGAGAGAGAACATTGAGTGAGAGAACGTTCAGAAGGAGAGCTGCTGGGGAGAGAAGCCAAAGGAACATTTGGAGAGAAGCCTCACCAGGGAAATACAGAGCTGTTAAATCCAGGAGGGACTGCTTTGAGGAGCAGGGCACAGCTGTCCAGTATCCCCGGGAACCTTGCTACGGAAGGAGCGGAGGTGGTAGTCCGGTGGCCAGGCTGAGGAGAGCCAAGTTACCCAGCACAAGGTACCAAGCAGGGGATAGTTTTTACCCTGAAGAAACTTTTATACCAGGAAAGAAGCTAGCAGAGAAACATAGTGAAAAGCTTTCATACTGACGGAGCTCTGCTCGGCTGAGAGACCAGGAAGAGAGAGTGCCAGAGGGTAGGCGTATTGACCCTAATAGCAGAGGTCTAGAATACAAAGAACTACCTTGCACTTACCAGGAACTGTATAGCTCTCCTGATGGTGATTACAGTGAATGTGGTAATTACCCATTCCCCTCTAGTTCAGTGGAGGAGGGGAACGCTCTGAGTCACAGGGAGGAACTCTGCAATCACCACGGAAGTTTTACTCCAGGGGAAACTTATTTCGATAGTGAAGAGATGCAATATGAGCCTTATGAGGAGTCTTTGAATGACAGTGATATGGATTGTACATATACCATGGCTGATGCCATATCCTCCCTATGCTAGAGGGCTGTGAAAACTGTTTATAAAAGAAAACAGGAAGAAGGTGTTTTCATGTGAAACGGACTGTTTTCTTTTTCCTTCTGTTTGTTACAAAAGCTGAAGTTAAGCCACGTTTTGTTCCAGTATTTCTTTAATTTGATACCAGATGAATGGTCTGTTTTTCCTTTGTTTCAAATGCTAAAGATCCAATCCCGGACGGGGAATAAAAATCCTGTATTATAACCTTACACTTGGTCTGCAACTACAATTCTTTGACTGGTGTTTAGAACCACAGGTTCCAGAAGGCATTTCAAAGCCTTCTCACAATACTCTATAGCTACTAGAGTACTACCCCACTGAATTACCTATGCCGCTGGCCTCTGGGGACGTTGGTGGGTGACAAGTGAAAAGGAGAAGATGGGGAGGGTAAAGGCAAAAGGGGAGGGGGACATGCACCAAAGGAAACGCGTAAGGTAGAAACCTTAGAGCTGAAATGGTTTGCGATGAGCTATGACGGGGGTAATAAGGAATCAGAAGGAGGGGATAGACCAGTATGGGGCTTGGAATGGGATGAAAGAACCGAGTACTATCTGCTAGAGGAATTTGCTGAGGAATTGATAAGGTTTGAATAGTAATTTCTCTAGCTAGTTCAGTTTGCGTGCGATAAAATTGGTGGGCCATATTATAGTCACAGAGAGAGATTAGAGAGTGATACCTGCACCACTGCTGCTCTGCATGACAGGGCTGCTGACGGTGAAGAAGGAGTCCTGGATGAAACTATGGGTGATTTTGCCTTGGATTTCTTCTAAGGGGATGGAGGGGGGCAATAACATCTGGGGAAGAGGAGAGAGACGAAACTAGAGATCAGCCTGTGAATTAACCAAAGAGAGGTGAAGTCCGGCGGGAATAAATCACAGGCAGTAGGGAACCGGTCAACAGTTGCCAAAGAAAGATTGCAGGAATATACTGGAGCCAATGGATGAGTGGTACTACCTGAGAAAGAAGGCATGACAGGAAAATAACGAAAGGAGAAAAGAATACAGAGATGATCAGACCATGTGATAGGAAGAGGTGAAAAGGAAGAAAGATCAGAAGAAAGGTTAAAGGAAGAAAGGATTAGGTCTAGGGTATGACCAGCAGAATAGATAGGGAATGAAATATGCTGTTGAAAAGACAAGTCAGAAAGGAGTTGATATAAGGATCTATCACGGGCTATTATGGAGGAAGAATAATGGACATTAAAGTCGCCTAGGACAATAAGATGAGGGTAGAGGAGGGAGGCTTCAGAGAGGGACTGAAGAAAAGAATCCCAGAGATGGGGGCACATAGCTGGAGGAGCATAGACCAGGAAGAAATAAGTGGGTGGAGAACCACCGAGGCAGACAAGAAGAGCCTCTGGGTAAGATAATAAGGGATGGATAACAAAGTGAAGGGGAGGGTGGACATTGTCAGAAGGGCAACACCCCCTCCAGAATGGCCCAGTCTAGGGTCTGAAAAAGCCACATAATCAGGCGGAAGACATTGGTGAAGGATGAGAACTTCTCTCTCCCTTAACCACGTCTCCGTCAGGAATAGGATATCAAGATCATAGCATGCCAAGAGATCGTGAATGGGAAGGGTTTTTTCCCTGAGAGACCGACAGTTAAGTAGGGTCAGAGACAAAGAGAAAGGGGAAACAGCTGAGGAATGTGGAAGAGAGGTTACCCTAGGGCAGGGTACTAGATTCGCAGATACGCGAGTAGAACCAAGTACAGAGGGCAACAAGTATACAGGACGGTGGCCCCAAAAGACTGGAATTGAGGCCATAGATTCAACAGTACACAGTTCTGCTGAAGCAAGCAGTAACAGACACAGACAGATCACGTACCACCAGGGGCGGCCCATGGGGAGTGCGGGGTCATGTGCGGAGACTCGGTGCGGGGCCTCATTTGCTTAAGTGGCCTCATTTGCATACATATTTGCCTAATCTTACCATACACTAACTTTTAGAAAACATGCCTCTTAATGAGTGTATGGATAAAGAAAGACTAAAAAATTTCTACATTACTATAATCTAGTGCCAGTGCCAGGCACATTAGGAACTACTACAAACACTGCCCATTTAGAACCCATATCAAACCCGCCGTATCATAACAGCACTACCAGGACTCACAAAGAACCATACTCTACCTATCAAAAGGCAACACTGCAAATATTAAACCAATACATTTCAGAGAATAACAATACATGACCTACTGGGGAAAGAGAACAAGCGACAATGTCAAATAGGAATTACATAAACAGAATACCTCAGCTCAGTTACACATGCAGAACATAGACCATCATCAAACAAGGAATGACAATTTAGAAACAGGAAGACAATAATTAAACTGGAAACCCCAAAAGCCAAACTTGGAATGTACAACAACACTGTAGAAATAAAACTATAAATTAATTTCCTCTTGTACTAAACAAAGCACAGACGTTAATGATGCACATTTCCCAGAGCTGACATATTCCAGTTAATAAATTCAAAATCAAAAGATATTTTCTACCTTTTGTGCATTTACTTTTCAGTTGCAATTGCTCCAGCCACTTTCTTCTGGTTTCTTCGTGTCTTCTGCTAACTCTCCATCTTCTGCTATCCATTTGTCCTTTCATCTCTCTTCTAGTTTTTTTTTTCCATTCTCTCTCTACATCTGCTTTAACATACTAATCTTTCTCCTTTTGCTCTTTCCTCATTCCTATTTCATCCACTCAAATTTTACCCCTCCATCCTCAATCCCCACTTATTCTCCCAATACCTGGCCAATTGTAGATTTTTCTTCCCTCCCACACAAAATATTTTTCCCCTCTCCATTTCATTCTCCCAACCCCATCCCATTCTAATCCTCCCCCAACATCAGCTCCCTTCTAGTTCCAGCCCCACCCAGCATCTGCTCCCTTCTAGTCCCCGCATCAGCCCATTTGCAGTCCTAGCTCCCCCATCCATTTCCAGTCCTATCAGAGTCCCTCCATCAGCTCATTTCCAATCCCAGCCCCCCATCAGCCCATTTCTAGTCCTTTCCTAGCCCCACCACAAGCCCATGTCAAATCCTAGCTCCCCTCCACTCAGCACATTTCCATTCCAAGCCCCCATAAGCCTACTTCCCATTCTAGCCCCTCCATGAGTCCATTTCAATCCAAGCCCCCACCACAGCCCATTTCCAGTCCTATCCTAGCCCCTCCATCAGCCCATTTCCTGCCCTAGCTCCCCCCCCCCTCCCTCCGCTCAGCCCATTTCCAGTGCTGGCTCCTTCCCCTCACAGTCCATTTCCATTCCAAGCCCACCTCCCCATCAGAGTCCATTTGCAGTTCAAGCCCCCCTTCCACTCAGCCCATTTCCAGTCCTAGCAACCCCCCAGCCCATTACCAGTCCTAGCCCCCCCATAGCCCATTACCAGTCCTAAGCCCCTCATCATCCCACTTCCAGTCTTAAACCCCCATCACCCCATTTTCAGTCTTAGCCCCCCCCATAGCCCATTACCAGTCCTAACCCCCATCAGCCCACTTCCAGTCCTAACCCCCCATAGCCCATTACCAGTCCTAACCCCCCAACAGCCCACCTCCAGTCCTAACCCCCATCAGCCCATTTCCAGTCTTAGCCCCCCCATAGCCCATTACCAGTCCTAACCCTCCATCAGCCCACTTCCAGTTCTAACCCCCCCATAGCCCATTACCAGTTCTAACCTCCATCAGCCCACCTCCAGTCCTAACCCCCCATCACCCCATTTTCAGTCTTAGCTCCCCCATAGCCCATTACGTCCTAACCCCCTCATCAGCTCATCAGCCCATAGCCCATTACCAGTCCTAAACCCCCTCCCCCCCATCAGCCCAGGTAGATTAAAAAAAACTGTCTGATGCTGCCGCTGCCACCATGGCAGCGTTAGAATCAAGTGTCCCGCAGGCCCCCCCCCCTTCCCGGCAGAGCCCTCCCTGCAGCATCAGCTCTTTAGCGTGGGCTTTTCAGAGCCACGAAGGGAGAGTTTCCCTTTCTCGTGGCTCTGTTAAGCCTGCCGGGGCTGATGGGAAACTGTTTCCCATCAGCCCCGGCGGGCTTAACAGAGCCGCGAGAGAGAAAATCTCCCTTCACGGCTCTTAAAGACGACGCTGAGGGAGCTGATGCTGCAGTGAGGTCTCTGCTGGGCAGGGGAGCTCACGAGTTGACCCCACGAGTTGACCCAAGGAGCACGTCCTGCTTTTTGGGCGAGCTCCTTTGGCGTGCACCCTTGGTGTGGAATGACACAGATGAGCCTCTCATATACGGATCCAGTATACCTGATGGTTACAGCCATGTGAACGCAGCTGCTTCACATCCGGGTGGGAGGGAGTATGAATTCAATGAGCGGGAAGATCCTGATGTTCACGAACACGAGAAAGCGGCCGCTTCACTTCCGGATGAGAAGGAGTATTAATTCAATGAGTGAGCAGAGTCTGATTGTTGTGGCCGCATGGACGCAGCCGCTTCACTTCCGGGTGGGAGGGAGTATGAATTCAATGAGCAGGGAGAGCCTGGAAAACAGCAGCAGGAACAGAGAGAGTGAGCAGCAACACTTAGGGGTATGTTTACTAAAACCCCGGTAATGTGTGGGCCACGCTAGTGTGTGGATGCCATATAAGGAGTGGGCGTTTCTGTCTGAAAAAAGCAAAACCGGGATTAATCATGCGCTAATGTGCGCGGCACTCAAGTGCGCCCCGCACATTAGCGCATGAGAAAGCTGCGCGGGAAGCATAAGTGGCGTGCTGATGCGCACATGTAGGAACAGAGCCACAGTACAATGGTTACGACACTAACCAATGATTTAGGAGTCATTGCTTCAATCCCCCACTGTGCCTAATGAAGAAGGTTGGCTGAGGCATTACCTCTTATAGGTAATAGTGCTGTGGGGGGCATTTTTTTTATTTTAATTAGTGCTGCCAGCAAACACACCCTCAAAGTATTGTAACATAAGGTGCTGCATAAGGCGCCTCATAGGGTACCCCAGAGGGCACATTTTAAAGTGCACTGTCCGCCACGTCACCCTACAATGTTGCTGAAAGGGCGGCCAATAGGGCGCCATATAGGGTGCCCTATGAGGCACAGCAAGGTCATAGCACTGTGTTTGATGGCAGCACTGTGCATTTAAATGCATGGAAATCTTAAGTAGGTGCGCTGATATGCAAGGAGGAGCAGCAGTGTAGCACAATGGTTAAGGCACTGACTGCTGATACAGGGGTCATGAGTTTGCTCCCCAATGTGCCTAATACGTAAGGCTGGCTGAGGCATCAGCTTTGCAATGTACGTATTGTTTCCTGCAGCACTTTATTTGTATTTTATTAATTGCTGCCATCAAACACGCCCTCACGTGCCGTAATTGAAGGTGCCGCATAAGGCACCCTATAAGGCACTCTATAGGGCACATTATAAAGTGCACTGTCTGCCACGGCACCCTAAAATGTCCCCTATAGGGCACCCTATATGTTGCTCCACAGGATAACGTATAGTGCACCTTATATGGATGGTAACCATAAGGTGCCCTATAGGGCGCCCTATAAAGCGCCCTCTGAGGCACCTTATGGGTACAGTACGCTGAGAGTGTTTTTGCTGGCAGCAATAATGTACATTAAAAAAAAATAATGCTTCAGGCAGCCCTATCAAATAAACCCACTGTGGGTTTGAACCCATGACCTCTGGCTCCACAGGCAGTGAAGTAACCATTGGGCTACAGCTCTATAGCTGCCAGCAAGCCCCTGGCTGGCTGCAGAGGGAGTGCACATCACCACACAGACAGTCTGCTGTGGTCACCAGGACAGGGTTAGCACACCCGTACCCATGATGCACTGCACATGCAAATCAGCTGTCCACAGATAAACACAAGATGGGGTATGCACCCCCACAGCACCTCGGCCTGGTAGGGGGAACTGACCATGTCCACCCCCACAGCAATTCGGCCTGGTAGGGGGTATTGACCGTGTGTTTTACTGGCACAGGGTAGCTACACATCGTCACATTGTGCAGGTACTGTGCTCACCCTGAGGGTGCAGTGAGGCGCCCAGCACCAGGTCCACAGCACCTTCCATGGCAGACATAGGCCATGTTGGAGGTCCAAAACAGTGGTAATGTGTGAGATAGGTAGTTTCTGCAGAAGCACCTTGGATATATCTGTCTGTCTCAGTCAGGTGTAGCCCCTATGGACTCATTAGTGCAATCACATCAGCAAGGCATATCAGTGAAGTGCAAGCTCTAGTGGCTGATCCACCATACACAGGGTCTCAGCATTATAAGGTCCTCCTAAGGATACAGACACATGTCATGCCTATGGTGGTTGCGTACATTCATTGGAACACAGAGCTTCAGCTATCTGTATCCGTCCCATAGCCCCATGCCCCAGATGCAGAGAGGAATCAGTATACTGTGCAATGTGGAAGAACCCTGGCTGTCCATCTGCAGGGGACCCAGCAACACATACATTCCCCTCAGCCATCCCCACACACTGATCCTTCCCATGTGAGTACAGCAGTTTCACAAAGAGTTGTATCCTACTGGTCTGCCAACGGTCTCACATACATCTGTCATGGCAAACCACTTGCACTGCATGCCCATGTCACCGCTCACAATGTGCGAGCCATGGCAGCCTCTAGGGCCCAACACCATCCCGCATGTGTGAACGACATCTGATGAGCAGTTACCTGGTGCTGGGTTTACACCTTCACGGCCCACTACTGCTCAGATAGAGGCTCCCACAGGGATGCTATGTTTGTTCAGGCCGCTGGACAACACCTCTCCCATACCTACCCAACTCAGAAACGCCCCCCATAGGGGATGCCAGAGATCCATGGTAGGTAGTGGAACCCCTCCACAGGGCCCCAACATTCCGGGGACCCTTCCCTGGCATCTACAACTGGGGGGTCCCCACCAGTGAGGACTATGTCCTGCTTGTTTCTGGGGATCGCATACTTACCCATCTGTACCAGTTGATGTCACGGAACAGCAGGGATAGGTCCTCACAAACATACCATCTCCCCTAGGGGATGTGTTACCCTCCCTCACCCTCTATGCCTCTCACACTCGCCCTCTCTCTCCCTCTCTCTCTCTCTGTCTCTGTTTGTCCCACCATTTCACTCATGTGTAGAGGAAAATTGGTGATATGGGGAAGGGCAGCATGCAGGCGCTGTGCGATGCTGCTAGCTGCTGTCCTATTGGACGATGCCTGTCTGTCCGACACAGGCTCCGTTGTTCCCGCCACGACACACATGTGCAGACCTATCCCCACATTTCACAGAGACCAACTGTTACAGGTGGGTAACTATGCTCTTCATGCCATACACAGCAGTGGAGAAGGAGCAGCATGGTGCTGCCCACACAGGGGTAGGGTTATGTTGTCCACACACCTGACATAACCGGTCAGTGATGACCCCACCCTTAGTTTGCATATCCACAGGTGGAGGATCTGAGGAAGAAGGGGCGTGAGCTGTGACAGTACCATGGGGCATTCCTGGCACAATATGAGAGAGGGGCGCAGCCACACCATGATGGTGAGTATTGCCAGGCATGCTTCACAGGTTCAAATGTCAGATTGGCCCACCAGCCTGTGTGTTGCCTGCATATGTACATGTGTTATGTGACACACATGATAGTGTCCTAATGTCTGTCTTTTTCCACAGAGGGTGATGACAACGGCGAGGAGCCACAGACCTCCACCTACTCCCTGAGGCGCCCCACCACCCACCGTGGAAGGGAGGAGGAGGAGGTGGTGGTCATCAAGGATGATGGGGAAGAGGAGGAGGAGGAGGAAGAAGAGCCTCGCTTCTCCCCTGAGGAGGAGGAGGAGGATGCACTGATGGGGGATGTGGGGGGGAGGGGGTCAGGGTTGTGGGGGCCTGTGGGACATGTGGGGGTGGGGGCTATTGCTGAGGGCGGGAGGGTGGTGGAAGGGGGGGTGGAGAGGGGAGCAGGGTGGGTGGAGGGTGTTGGGGAACACAGCCCAGCACAGGGCACTGTGGTCTCCCATCAGACACTGCAGGTGTCGGCACAGGATAGGCGGCGTCGGCTCGGTGCGCCATCCAGTGCCACACACATCTCACGTGCACATGCCAGCATGCAAACCATGGCCAGTGTGTGTTTGTGTGCTGGCATGTGCATACATGATGTGATGGTGGCGGTGGATGGTGTGCAGAGGGACGTCCGTCTCCTGCTCCACACCTGCCGGTGTCTGGCGGCAGCCGTTCAGCAGGTGACCAATGAGGTGGAGCAGCTGCCCCGTCATTGGCCATCTGCTGAACGGCGTCACAGGAGTCAGTGATGGCACCTGTGACGACCACATGTGCCCTGTGCTGGCCTGTGTTCCAGCCAACAAACATGTGGCAGGGGTTTGATGGCATGGTGCCATTCTTTTGTTGTTAAAAATAAAAGGTTGTTGTTGTTTGACACAATGGTCACGTGTTTCCCTTACCCACTCACTATGGATGCAAGCATTGGATATGTGTGTGGACCTGGATAGGCAGTAAAGGTAGACATGGGTATCATACGTGGACTAGCTCCACATGCAGTCATGGGGGCTAAACATGTGTGTGGGAGCGTGGGACCAGGGTAGGTGCATGAGATGTTGCATTGTAAGGGGGCCCTGGGAACAGCCATGTCACAGGGATGGGCATAGTGTAGCCAAATGTCTTAGCGGACATCAGCAGCTGACATACGCATGCCACCCATGTCTGCCTGTGCCACATGCATGCCTAGGGGGGGGGGCCGGCATGTCATCAGTGTTACTGGCAGGGGCAATGGTCACACATATGCACCCAATGTTGGGTGTATGAGGGGGTGGACACGGTGAGGGATCAGAATACTGAACATGCAACCTCGGAACAGTCCCCCTGTCGCAACATGGGTGTCTGTGTGAACCGCCCCGCTGCAGCCAAGGGGCAGTGAACACACACTGTGCAGGTCACACATGGCATGTGCTGGCATCTGTGCAGTAATAACTTCCAGTGCAAACAACCCACCAGCGAGGGACCAGGGTGAAGGTCATATGGTCAGGAACAAAACATGCATGTGCACACTACATAGGGGACCACAGGGACACACATTGGAAACACACGTTGCATGTACTTTATCACAGCTATTTATTGGCAAATTTATTGGCGACGGCATGGCCGCCCACGTCTGCCATGTTGCAAACCCCCCCCCCCCCCCGGTGCTCCACCCTCCTCCTGTGCTGGTTCGGGTGGCAGTGGTGGTGGTGGTGCCGGTGATGCTTGTCGCATCACAGCGAGCATGCCCTCCAGGGCATCACAGATTCGGTGGAAGGGCAGGGCCCTGACCTCCTCCCTCAACTGGCGGAGCTCCTCCCGGACCTGGCTGACCTCCCGTGTGGTAGCATCCACTGAACGGCGGATATCCTGCAGCGCCTGATGACTGTCTGTGGGTGGAACACAGGGTGGTCTGTGAGATACCTCTCCAGTAATCTACCGTCACACACAAACATGTCACACATATCCCACAAGATTTTCATTGTGATACGGCACAGTCTAGTAGACACATGGATAGGGTTACGAGGCATCATAGTCACAGCCACACACAGGACATGGTTCAGTTACGTGATGTGGAAGGCAAATACAAGGATCCACAGGCTGCGCAGACACACCCACGTACTGCAGATGTAGCAATAGGCTTGGGGACAGATAGCAAACACATGTCCATCGTGTATGGGAGGTGGAGCCTGAACGACGGACAGCAACCACACCTGGGGAGCCGCATTGGTGAACATAGGTAGGTCGAGAACAACCAGCCCAAGTGGGGCCACAGTTGGAGGGATACACACAGCTTGGACAGGTTACAGGTGCAGTGCTATTGACTCAGAGGGATGGAGTGGTAGCACCAGGATAACAACCCTTACGTGGGCAAGTGCACTGCTGCTTCACGTGTCTGATGGTAGAGGGGTTCACATACACCCTGTGGCAAAAGAGGAGGGGTCAGATAACAGTGTGTGTACACCTTGATAAACATGTGGAGGGTTTGGACAGAGCATGGGGGCAACAGAGGGTGCAGCAGAGGGGGACAGACCCCAAAAGTGCACAGACAGGGTTATGCTGAGGAATCCACAGCAGGTGGTAACCCCTAGGGAAGTGCAGTGAGCCCCAGAGCTTGGGGGGGGGGGGGTCCCTGATTCTGGTTGGCAGCAGGGGTGGCAGCTGGGAGGTGTTGAGTCTTTCAAAACACAACAGGTATCATAAGCTGACCTGTGTGATCATGTGGGTGAGTCCCAACCCATGCAATCGGGGGACTCATTGTCAGAGATACAGGAAGGGGACATGTTGATGGCTCTGTCTGTATGTCAAGCAGTCGATCTTAGTTGTGGACATACAGGCAGCCTCGAGGTACCTGTACCTCTCCCAAACCATCTGTACATGAACTTTGACCCTGTCATCTCTGTAAATCCTGGTATATGGGTGTCTTAACACATTTTGACTGCTAATTTCATATCTTATGATTGTTTTACACCTGGAGATGCAGACTGGAGGGAATGGGGGCTGTGTGACGTTTGATGACATACGATCCTTAGGTTTGTGTATGTCAGCTCAGATTATCCAAGGACTATGGGACAGGTGGCATCCTGTTTTTTGCGAGACGGCTGGGCTTCTGCGATGAGGCAGACTGTTGCAAGTGCTATGCTTGTATTTATTTATTGTCTGACAACGTGCTGTACCTTACACAGCATACCTCTTATGTCTGCATCTGTAGGTGTAAACTGACCCTAGGCTGTTCTGGTGTGTGTCACAGTAACATCATCTAACATACGCCATACCCTTTTGTTTTCTCTACTACATACCATCTACAGGAGCCATACATGTCACAGCTGTGGAAGGTATGTTGCCACATCCACCACACACACCCCAAAGAGAGACTAGTGGTTTGTGCATTGTGGTTGTGACAGTCTGCTGACACCACTGTTCCCTCTAAGCTGTGCGCGTGTGTGTGCGCACACACCTCGCTGAGCAAGCGCACATACGTTATGACAGGGTGCACCAAAATTATGTTTCTGATTCTGATAGACAACAACAAATACGTCTTACAATTTATAGGTTATTGTGTATGTATGGTTGTCACAGGTTCTAAAATATTATCTAGTGCAATCAATGTGGTGTACATACAGTATTCTGGCGTGTAGTCAACTTTTAAAGTATATAACTTTGAGTGTCATTCTGTGGAGTAGACAAATGTAACGTTCCTTCATAAGCTGCACAGCTGATATCATCTCCAGGAACAAGCAGGAAAGAGTCTTCACAAATGGGTACGTCGGTACCGACGGAGCCTGCGCGGGAACGCTCCCCAGCTTCCCAAAAAAGGAAAGCATTTGGGAGCATCCCACAGCGCCTGCGCGCTGCCTTCCCGCCTTTCCAACCGCCTCTCTCCAGTTCCTCTTTTCCGCGGAGCCAGCAGGTCATGTTCCTGTCACCGCTGAAGCAGTTCTTTGTTTTAATTTATTTCTTTGGTCGCGCGTCTGCCTTCGTCAACGTCGGACCGGTACCGCCGGTCTTTTCTTTCTTTTCTTAAAAAACAAAACAAAACATATTTTCCCTCATTTAGTGTGCTTTTCCTATTTTGGGCCTTAGGCCTCTCAGGAAACTCTCCTCATGGAAAAACAAGCCTCCGGGTTTAGAAAATGCACTAAGTGCAGCGGTACTATTTCTGTTACCGACACCCATGACTGGTGTCTCAAATGTTTGGGTCCTGACCACTCCATTTTGGATTGTTCGTCCTGCTCCTCGATGTCTAAACGGGGCTTACAGAACCGAGCAGCCAAGCTCCATGTCCTGTTTCCCTCTGATGCAGCTTCAGTAGCATTGACGTCTTCCAGGGCTTCTTGTTCCTCCCATGGATCTCAGGTAACCAAACATAAATCCAGCCGGTCCCCAAAGGCTAAATCTCCTTCTAAGCATCGAGATGCCTCCGGCCTTGCTCTTGAGGATCCTGCACCGGCAAAAGCACCCCGGTGGGAGGCTCCGGCTTCCAAAGCTCTACCTATGGGGTCACAGGTTGACATCGATGGCACGGCCTCGACCGATCACCTGTTAGAATGCTGTGGGGTACCGGTACAACCATCCGGGACCGACTTCCAGACATTCATGGCATCGATGGAGCAGAATGTTCTGTCCATGTGGCAGGCCATCACAGCCTTTATACAGGCTGCGACGCCACTGATACCGCAACAAATGCCATTATCTGTACCGGCCCAAGTATCGACACCGAGGCCGGTACCGGTACCGATTGCATCGACATCGGCCACGGTGTCGACTGCGACGGCTCCCTGTTCAGGGATGCCCTTCGGTATCGAATCGGTACCGATAACTCCCGATGTCGATACAGCCAGATACGCGTATCGAGCTTTAAAAGAGCATCCTGACAGTCGATACTTTGATTCCTCCGAAGACTCTGATGCATCGGAGGCGTCTGTTGAAGTATCAATAGCCCTTCCTGAAGAGCCTTCTTCTCCAAAAAGAAGAATGTCTCCTCCAGAAAACTTGTCCTTTCAAAACTTCATAAGGGAAGTGGCTAAGGGGCTCTCTATTTCAGTAGCCTCTGAAACAGAGCCTAGGGCTACAAAATTAAATATTTTAGGTTATCCCAAGGCTCCCAAGGAGGCAGTCACCTTGCCAATTAATGAGATGCTTCATGATCACATGATTGACTTATGGGAGACTCCTCTCACCATCTCTCCTCATTCTCGTAGGTTGGACACCATGTACCGTGTTCCTCCTTGTCCTGCATTTGAAAACACACAGCTTCCTCACCATTCTATTGTGGTGGAGTGAGCTATGAAGAAAATAAAGAGTACAAAGAGGCACTCCTCTGCTCCTCCAGGAAGAGAATGCAGGACCTTGGATGCTTTTGGTAGGAACATCTTCCAAGGCAGTATGCTCATTGCCAGAATTAACTCTTATAGTCTCTATATGGGGAAGTTTCTGAAGGAAGTTGCAAATAAACTGCACACTTTCCTCCCTTTGCTTCCAGAGGACAAAAGGGAGGAATTTCTTCTCTGCCTTACGCATACTCAAGATATTTCAACGTTTTCCAACCGTGCAGCCTTTGACTCCTTTGAGGGTGCCAGCAGGGCTTCCGCCATTGCCATAGCTGCACGCAGAATTGCTTGGCTCCAAGCTTATGATTTAGAATCTTGGGTCCAGGATGGTTTGGGAAATCTTCCTTGTACAGGAGAAAACCTGTTTGGCAAAGACTGGCAAATAAAAGGCACTCAAATGGATGCAGAAAATTCTGCTCTGGACATACTTTCAAAGTCAACCTCCATTTCTGGCAAGAAAAAACCTTTTAAGAGGTTTTTTTTTCCCCAAAAAAGGAAGAATTTCTGCTTCTAGCCAGCAATCTTCTACAAGTCGTTTTGCTGGTATGCGTCAGCAACCTAAGCAGGCCAGGACTTAGGGGCATGTTTACTAAAAGCCGTACAATTGCGTGCCGCACAATAGCGCACGGAAACGCGGCACTCAAACGCTCAGAAACGCTCTTAAATGCCCCGCACAAGTGCGCGCCGCACTAACGTGCCCCGCAAAAGTACCCGGCCCGCAAATGTCCGATAGAGGCGTGGAAAGGCATTCTGAGGGCGGAGGAAGGCTCCCGAGGGGCGGAGAGACGGGGTCAATGGGCGGGGAAGGGGAGGGGAGAGGCTCCCCGCACAGTATCGGGGACGAATTTGCAGGTTAAAAATAGCGCGAGTGAAACACTCACGGTAGAGGGCATTTAAAGGGAAGAGAAACCATTTCCGTCAGCAATGTACAGGGAAACCGGGGAAACCTGCAAAACGTGAGCAGTGTGATACATGTGCACAGAACAAAAGTGCAAATAAAGATAGAAAAAGACCCAAACAAACATATTAAAAATAGGAAGTCAGCTGGGGAACCCTGATATTAATGGGCAAACATAAGAAACACACCCAGGAAAGCTCCAAAAACATGAAATGAAGTATGGAAGGGGCTACGGAGCGGAGACCATTCCAAAAACCATTTCCTTTTTTCTGAGCCTTCCTGGGAGTGTTTGCTATGGTTGCCCATTCATATCACTGTTGCCCAGCTTGGATATATTTATCCCCAGTTCGTCGTGGTCGGTTGAGGGGTTTATTTGCACGTTTGTCACCAGACAAGGTGACTGAGCCCACAGTACAAATGTGCAGAGCAGGGTTTGTGACTCATTTGGTCAGGTTTCCCACCCCCAGGGACTGCACTATCACTGTGGCCACAGTGTGGTGCTGCAGACAGAGGCAGTACCTCTAGGACCAGAGGGTCACAGGTTCAAATCCAAGCTAGGGCTCCTGCCAACCCAGTCCCCATATTTTACCCCACCACTAAACAGAGATAGTAAAGACACTCCTTTATTGCAGAGAACATAAGCATGGTTCACACACCCATTTTGTACCCAACACCGCACACACACCATAACAATGGGCATTACCGACAGCCGAGTCCCCCAAATGCAGTCCTGGAGTGCCACAACTCAATCAGGTCATATGCTTTTCCAAGATACGGACATGCCAGCATGTTGGCGGTAGGGTACAGGTGGTGGAGGGGGCAGTGGCTGCTAGCCACAGAAGACAGTGGCCGAGCCATGTGCAGGCTGGCACGTCCACTGCAACATAGGCCCTGTCAGATGTACAGTCATGGACTTCCCAGGGAATTCAGCACATCTGTGGTAACACAGTGGTGCAGTGCACACAGACAGTGTGTGCAGGAGCAAAAGGTCACAGGTTCAAAGCCCAGCTGGGGCTACTGCCAATCCTGTCCACATATTTTCCCCACAACTAAACCATGTTAGTAAGGGCAATCCTTTATTGCTGGGGATATACGCATTGGCCATACGCCTATCTTTTACACCACCAAGCACAGACACCATGACCAGGGGCAGTACCTAGAGCAGAGTCTCACAAATGCAGTCCTGGAGGACCACACACCATTCAGGTTCCATGCTGCCACTCATACAAATAACCGTGCTGTATATCTATGCACCACCCCCATGGCATGTAGATGTAGCTCATGCATATTCATGAGGGACAGCAGGAAACCCCAACCAGTGTATTGCAAACCTGGACTGGATTTGGGAACCTCTGCCGTACAGCAGCAGCCAACAGGGACAGACACACCCACACCCACACACACAGGCCCCATTGGCCAATGCCTCCTGGTGAGGCAGGACATTGGGCCCTGCGTGCATCTCCCAATACCAGCACTTGCATACCTTAGCAATGTCACCCTACACCAGGGTATATGGTACACAGCTCTCAAACGTTTGCTATGAGTACTGGCAGATAGATATCCCTACGTTACGCACAGTCTGCTCTATGAGCTCCATCATAATAATCTATCTGATGTCTGCGGTGTGTGTGCGTCAGGTCTGGCCCCTGACAGTGTTTACCACCCTAGGGAGGGACCCCCAATGGTATTGCATACCATACCCATGCCTGTACTGTGCCCAGGACTGGTGTGGTGGGCAAGGATTCTGAACCCCTCTATAGTAGCACAATGCTGGCATACGTGTGGGAGTGTGTGTCTGTCTATACAGTGTGTGTTGGCTGCAAACACTGTCCACAGTTTTGGCCTGATGATGTGCATAATGAGCAGCATGGTACCATGGGTATAGCTCAGACAGGGTGGGCTGGCCAGGATGCATCTGCACAGGGCATAGGGCACTGGCAGGGACATTGTAGTGGCCGTCCACCACCTCCACAGACAGGGTGACCTCTGTATGTGCTGCTGGGCTTTCACTCCACCCTGACTGTGCAGTGATGGCAGCATGGCTAGGCACCCCCATAGTGCTTCATAGCACTTTCCTCATGTGATATATATGGGTCACCTGTTGGGGCCTAGTCACTGATGTATCTGCTTGTGTGTGCTGCCATCCCAGTTGTGGGTGCATGCATTTCCAGTGGGACTAACCAGCAGACTGTTCACAGCTGGTATGTGCCCTGCTGGAGTGCCTTGCAGGGTGCAGTGGCTGATGGCTTGATGCAGGGGAATATCAGATAGTGGTGGGGTGCATCTTAGCATATCCAGGCCTACTGTCTGTCTGATATTGTGGTCTGGGTGTGTGTGGGGCTGCTTGGACTGCCCTGTAGGGTGTCTGTTCCCCAACAGGACTGGGGTTGATGGTCCACTCTACTGCCATCATTGCGGGGGGGGGGTGTATAATGGGGATCTGTTGATAGGAGACCCTGCCTGTTTGCCACCCTCAGCTGGGGGGGGGGGGGTGGTTGGTGGTACATGGCCCACCTAGGGGTCTGTGGGGTTTCCCCTGACTGAGACAGACAGAGATATCCAAGCTGTTCCTGCAGAAACTCACAGATTATGACTGTTTTGGAGCTCTGCCATGGCCTCTCTCAGCTGTGGACCTGGTCCAGGGCGCCTCATTGCACACTCAGGGTGAGCACAGTTCCCGCACAGTGTGACTGTGTGTAGCTACTCTGTGCAAATTAAACACCCGGTCAGTACCTCCTACCAGGCCAAGGTGCTGTGTGGGTGCACACGGACACGTCCCCCTACCAGGCCGGGGAGCTGTTGGGGTGCATTCCCCATCTTGTGTTCATCTGTGGACAGCTGATTTGCATGTGCAGTGCATCATGGGTATGGGTGGCCTAACCCTATCCTGGTTCCCACAGCAGACTGTCTGTGTGGTGACATGCAGGCTCTCTGCAGCCAGCTAGGGGCTTGCTGGCAACTATATAGCTGTAGCCCAATGGTTACTTTACTGCCTGTGGAGCCAGCGGTAATGGGTTCGAGCCCACAGTGGGGTTCTTTGATAGGGTTGTCCAAAGCTTTTTTTAGATTTAATGTACATATGTTGCTGCCATCAAACACACCCTCAGTGTACTGTACCCATAAGGTGCCTCTGAGGGTGCTTTATAGGGCACCCTATAGGGCACCTTATGGTTGCCGTCCATATAAGGTGCACTATACATTATCCTGTGACGCAACATATATGGTGCCCTATAGGGGACATTCAAGGGTGCCTTGGCGGACAGTGAACTTTAACATGTGCCTTATGGGCCGCCTTATGTTAACACGCTTTGTGCGTGCGTTTGCTAGTAGTGATAACTGAAATAAAAATAGCTTGCCCCCTACAGCACTCATCCACATAATACACACTGCCTCAGTGAGCCTTCTTCATTGGGCACTGTGGGGGATTGAACCACTGATCTCTGCACCATTGGTCAGTGTCTTAACCATTGCGCTGTGGCTCTGTTCCTATGCTTGGGCATCTGCGCACCGCCTTATGCCGCCCAAACCTAACAGTGCACCGCCTTATGCCGCCTGAGATTAACAGTGCACCGCCTTATGCCGCCCAAAATTAACAGTGCACCGCCTTGTTGTTAAGTGCCGTCGAGTCGGAGTCGACTCATGGCGACCCTCTGGATAGCTATCCTAAATTGTGTTCGGTCTTCAGTCAGGCGGCTCATTGTTGACAGGCTGGTACCCGTAGCTGCTGTTATTGTAGCGATCCATCTCATTGCTGGCCTTCCTCTTTTGCGTTGACCTTCTATCTTGCCAAGCATGATGTCTTTCTCTAATGATCTCTCTCTTCGCATGATGTGTCCGAAGTATGAAAGTCGAAGTCTTGTCATCTGAGCTTCTAAAGAAAGCTTAGGTTTGATCTCCTCTAGTACCGACTGGTTTGTTCTTCGGGCAGTCCATGGTATACACAGTATTCGCCGCCAGCACCATAATTCAAAGGCATCAATTTTCTTCCTGTCTGTCTTTTTCACTGTCCAGCTTTCACATCCATATGATGTTATTGAAAATACCATAGCTTGAACAAGTCGAATCTTTGTATGGAGAGAGACATCTCTGCTCTTGAGAATCTTATCTAGGTCTTTCATAGCCATTCTGCCAAGAGCAATGCGTCGTCTGATTTCTTGACTGCTTGTTGCTTCTTTATTGATAGTTGATCCAAGTAGGTTAAAGTTGTTCACGATTTCAATTTCTTCTCCTTCTGCCGCCCAAAATTAATATGCCTCCTAAAGCACTTTTACCCATTACAGTTAATGCCTCAGCCAGCCCTTTTTGTTGTGCACAATGGGGAATTGAACCCATGGCAGCTGCACCCACAGTCAGTGTTTTAACCATTGTACCATGGCTCTGCTCCTTTGTGTGTGCACATCAGGCGCCACTTAGCCTTCCCACGCACTATTGTGCCCCGCGCAAATGTGCGATCGCTTACCCCGTTTTTATTCTTTTCTCTGCCTGAACCGCCCACTCCTTATATGGCACAGGCACACTACCACGGCCCCGCACATTAGGAATGTTTAGTAAACAGACCCCTTAGTCTGTAGGGGCTGCTACAACTCAGCAGCCTCAGCCTCCTCAGGGTTTTTGACTTGCTGCTAGAGAACTTGGCCTTTCTGGCTCTGGAACAACCAGAGCCTCTCACCATCCCAGGAAGGTTAGCTCACTTTGCTCCCAGATGGGAGCAAATCACAACAGAGCAATGGACCCTATCCATCATAAATGAGGGGTACAAACTTCATTTCTCAAACCTTCCTCCTTACACCATGGTGAGATGTTTCAATTCTCCAGCACCTCTCCTAGACCTTCTAGGTCAGGAGGTGGCTACCCTTCTTGCCCAAGGGGCAATAGAGGAAGTGCCTCTTCCTCAGCAAGGGTCAGGGGTTTACTCCCCCTATTTTCTAATGCCAAAGAAAACAGGGGGCTACAGACCCATATTAGATCTCAGAGAATTGACCAAATTCCTTTGCAAGGAGAAATTCAAAATGCTTTCTCTGGGTACTCTCCTTCCATACCTTCAGAGTCAGGATTGGCTTTGTTCTCTAGATCCCAAGGATGCATACACTCATGTCCTCATCCATCCATCTCACAGAGGGTTCCTCCATTTCCTTTTCCAAGGGAAGCACTACCAATACAGGGTGCTTCCTTTCGGTCTTGCCTCTGCTCCAAGAGTGTTTACCAAATGCATGGCTGTAGTAGCTGCATTTCTAAGCACTCTGGGAATATTTGTATTCCCATACCTGGACGACTGGCTCATCCGAGCTCCATCTCAGTCAGAGGCCCAGACTTCCCTGGACTTCACACTGTGCCTTCTGCAGTATCTGGGACTTGTGGTAAACCTTCCAAAGTCCCAGCTTACCCCTACTCATTCCCTAGAGTTCATAGGGACCTTGCTAGATACTACCACTGCAAGGGCCTATCTTCCTCAGGCCCGTTGCCTACGCCTGGTGCAGTTAGCCTCCCAGATTCATTCAAAGAACCATTTAACTGCGAGGGAGATGTTACAACTACTAGGCCACATGGCATCCACAGTGCATGTGGTCCCCTATGCTCGCCTTCACTCAGAAAACTACTACACATAACAACAACCCAGAACAAAAGATCAAAATGTGAAAACACTGTATTCTTATCGAATATCAAATCTTGTTGTAACCTATTCAATGTATATATAATTATGTATAATTATTTAGATAGTTATTCCCCAGTTCACACCCAGTTGATTTTCCCTGTTATCTGTAAACCTAGATCAGTCATGTACTGACAGGTATGTTGTTGTTCAATGTAAACCGCACTGATGATGAATAGTGCGGTATATAAAAAATGTTAAATAAAAAAATAAAAAAAATGAGAGCAGCTCAATGGGCTTTGTCCACCCAGTGGACTCAAGCATCAGGGGCTCTGTCAGACCAAATAGCAACCTCCAGGCATCTCTTTTGGTCTCTCCAGTGGTGGAAATCCACCCAAAATCTTTTGCTGGGGTCCCTCTTCCAGCAGTTGTTGCCCCAAGCAACCCTCACAACAGATGCCTCTCCAAGGGGTTGGGGAGCTCATCTACAAGACCTCTCTACTCAGGGCATTTTGTCTCCACAGGAGACTTCTCTGCATATCAATCACTTGGAGCTCCGAGCAGTTTTTCTATCTCTCAAGGTCTTCCATACCCTGCTCAGATACAAAACAGTCCTTATTCATACGGACAATCAGGTAGCCATGTTTTACATAAACAAGCAAGGAGGAACTGGCTCTCTGTCGCTTTGCAACGCAGCTTTAACATTGTGGACCTTCGCCAGACAGCATCTAATCCATCTCCTGGCCGTTTACCTTCCAGGAATCCAAAACTCTAGGGCAGACAGACTCAGTCGAGTTCTGCTTCCACACCAATGGTCCCTGCACATGGATCAGGTACACAGAATCTTTCAAGAGTGGGGAACCCCAGACATAGACCTCTTTGCCAGTCTGTGGAATGCCAAATTTCCCCGGTTCTGTTCCAGAATTCCGTGTCAGGGAGTTCAGGCCAGGGATGCCTTCCTCCTTCACTGGGGTCAGGACTTCCTGTATGCCTTTCCACCCATTCCCATAATCCCCATGACTCTTTTCAAGCTCCAGAGGGATCAGGGATCCATGATCCTCATAGCTCCACGCTGGCCACGCCAAGTGTGGTACCCTCTACTTCTGCATCTCTCCCAAGCTCCCTCACTAGACTTGGGAGCTGCTCCAAACCTCCTCTCTCAGGAGGAGGGAACGTTGTGGCACCCAAACCCCAAATCCCTTCACCTCAGGGCTTGGTTGCTGAAGGCCTAGACCTTCAGGATTGGAATCTTTCTCAGCAAGTGAAGGATATCCGCCATGCTTCTAGAAAGCCTTCTACTAGACGTTCCTATGCTTTTAAATGGAAAAGGTTTTCCATTTGGTGTGCTGAGAAGGGTCCTGACCCTCTAGCACTACCCTTGAATTCTCTATTGGAATATCTCCTGCATCTCTCCAATGCAGGCCTTAAAACAAATTCAGTACGAGTCCACTTGAGTGCTATTGCAGCATCCCTTAAGCCTCTCAATGGACAGCCTATTTCCTCTCATCCTCTTATTGCAAGATTTATGAGAGGCCTACTTTTAACTAAACCTCCCATTAGACCTCCTCCGGTGGCATTGGACGTGAATCTGGTTCTTGGTCAGCTTATGAAGCCACCCTTTGAACCCTTAGCTACCACTTCCTTGAAATTTCTTTCGTGGAAGGTTATTTTCCTTATTGCAGTCACCTCTGCTTGCCGCATCAGTGAGCTGCAGGCCTTAGTGGCTAATCCACCTTATACAAGGTTTCATCATGATAAGGTAGTCCTCAGGACCAATCCACACTTTATGCCTAAAGTGATTTCACCTTTTCATTTGAATCATGAGGTGTATTTACCTGTCTCCTTTCCAGGTCCTCATGCATCAAGTGCAGAACGGAATCTTCATACCCTGGATTGTAAAAGGGCTTTCGCCTATTACTTACAAAGGACTCAGCAACATACAAGGTCTTCCCAACTCTTTGTTGCATTTGATCCTTCTCATTTCTGACTTCCAGTCTCTAAGAGAACACTGTCCAGTTGGATTGCTCAGTGTATTTCCTTCGCCTACCAATGTAAAAACCTTTCTTTGGAGGGCAATGTTACAGCTCACAATGTGAGGGCCATGGCAACCTCTATGGCTCACCTAAATTCTGTGTCCATGGACCACATCTGTAGAACAGTCACATGGGCATCTGTTCATACCTTCACGGCCCATTATTGTTTGGCAAGGACTCCCGCCGGAATGCCTTGTTTGGTCAGGCTGTTCTCAAACACCTGTTCCATACTTAAGCAACTCCTGCCCTCCATCCCTGTTTGGATGCCTGAGATCCAAGGGGGAGGTAGAGCCCTTCTCAGGGTCTCACAACCCTGGGGATCTCCCAGGCATCTCTAGCTGGGGAGTCCCCATATGTGAAGACTCATTCCTGCTTGTTCCTTGAGATAGCACAGTTACTTACCTGTAACAGGTGATCTCTGGGAACAGCAGGAATAAGTCTTCACAACCCACACACCTCCCCTAGGAGTTGTATCTTTCTATCTCTCTCTCTCTTTCCTTTCCTCTCTCTCTCTTTGTCTCAGCTCTGATACTGGAACTGGAGAGAGGCGGTTGGAAAGGCGGGACGGCAGCGCGCAGGCGCTGTGGGATGCTCCCAAAAGCTTTGCTTTTTTGGGAAGCTGGGGAGCATTCCTGCGCAGGCTCCATCAGTACCGACGTACCCATATGTGAATACTTATTCCTGCTGTTCCCAGAGATCACCTGTTACAGGTAAGTAACTGTGCTTTATGCGCACACAGCCTACAGAACATTGGAGGAAACATTGGTTGTCACCCACCTTCTGCATCATGCCATGCTGATGCAGCGTGTGATCTCAGCTCCGCCATCAAGACATCGTCTGCGCCAGCTTCATGCCTCTGTTGTGGGATGGCCCCCATTGCTGCATCCCCCAGTGTTGTCCGGCTGCTGATGGTAGGCTCCAGGGGCTCCTCGGCAGAACATGTGCTGCCCCCCGAGACAGCAGCCTCAGACTCCTCGATGGTGTGAGGGACAGACAATTCCTCCTCCTCCTCCTCCACCTCCTCCTCTTCCTCCTCCTCATGGGTCCCCATGGTAGTGTAGTCACCTGCATTGTGAGCAATCAGAGACAGCACACATATGTTTACACACTCCAGCTATGTGTACGTGTGTGCTGCAGACACCACAGACATGATGGGGGGGGCCCTGCATGTGTGCTGCATACAGGATCCCCTACACCCTCCCATACCTGTCTGTCACCACCATGTACCTATACCGGGGGTCCAGGTTTGTGTTGTACCCCTGCATGCCTTGTTTGGTTGCCATGCTTCTGTTGCTGGTCCGATTGCGCATGTAGCCGCCATTCCATCCCTCCCCCCATCTGGCCCAAATATGTCCACGCACGGCTGCTCATACCCTACCCTTACACCTGTTATTGCTATCCCCTGTATGACTGTGCAGGCCTTTGATCAGGGCATATTTTATTGGGACATACTATCTTCACAGTGCGACATGTGTTTGGCAGTGACCCACTATGCAGCGGACTGCGACTATTCATCACCTCGGGCCCACTGCCAAACACATGCAGCACTGTGCGGATAGTATGTCACATAGACATGCCCTGATCATAGGCCCTCACAATAATACAGGGGATGGCAATCACTGTTGTGGGGGTAGGGTAGGGGCTGGTGCACGTGGACATGTTTGGGACAGGTGGGGAGAGGGATGGGATGAGGGACACATGTTGAATGTGGCCCGGGAACATGGCAACACAACAGGGTGTGCAGGGGTACAGCACACACATGTGACACCAGGATAGGTACATGATGGGGCTTGGGAGAGAGGTATGGGAGGGTTTTTGCGGATGTCTGCTGTCTACACAATGGGGATATCAGGCATGTATTGAGAGCTAAAAGGTGTACGTAGCATACTTACCTGCATGCAGATGTGCAGTGTCTAGGGCCTCAGGTAGGCCAGAGATGTATATTGGCCCCAGTCGTTCAGCCAGCTCCTGTTCCAGGGTCGTGAGCGTTGGGGGGAGGGGGCCCCCGCCACCTGTGCCCCTAGCATGTTGGTGTTCCACAGCCATGTGCTGCCGCACCCCTCTTTTGATATCCGAGAAACGTTTCTTGAGGCTTTCAATGTCTCGGGGTGGGCCCCCTGCCTCGGCGACTGACACACGGACCTCCTCCCACACCGCATTCCGTGCAGCCACAGTTGTGCGGGTACTGAGCCGCCCATACAGTACATTGTAATGCTCAAGGACCATTGCCAGGAGGTTGTGGTTCTCGGCATCCGTCAACCGTGTGGCCCTCCTCCGCTGTGTTGCCGGCACCGGTACCCGTTTGTGTTTTCCTGTGTGGCTGCTCTGTGCAGCCTGTGGCCTTCGGGATGGGCCTGCCGCTGGCTGAGCCTCCATAGGCCCTGCAGTCCCTGCCTCCCCAGCAACAGGTGGCCCAACCTCCTCCATCCCCTCACCCTCACCCTCCCTCTCCCTCTCCATCTCCCTCTCCCTCTCCATCACCCTCTCCTCTCCTCTCCTCTCCACACACCCCACCTCACCTCACCCTTTCTCCCTCACCTACACAAAACACAAGACAGAACACACAACTCAGACCACACTACAAAGTACACTACAAACAACACACCACAATACAGACCCAATAGAATACAATACAATACAGTACAATACAATACAACCTCCACACTACCTCCAACACCTCCACAAACTCCACCTACCTCCACTACCTCCACACCAGCTACACTACTCACTGCTCAGACACTACTCACACCTCACTACCTAGCACTCCTCAAACAACCCTCAACGTGGACCAGGTGTGCAGGGTGATTTATAGGTTTTTTTACGTTACGTACATTGCACATGCGCTGTTGTGCCACGGCGCTGCTTGTGCACGGCGCATATGTGCAACTGCGCATGGGCATCTGTGCGTTGTTTGCGCATGTGCGTCTGTCTGTGTGCGGCACGCATGTGCAACTGTTTGCGCATGGGCGTTTGCGTGCGTGCATCTACACGCACATGCGACGCATATGCCCATGCGCAACGAGTTGCACATGCATGCCGCACACAGACAGACGCACATGCGCAAACAGTTGCACATGCGCACCGCGTACAGACAGACGTCCATGCGCAACGAGTTGCACATGCGCGCCGTACACAGACAGATGTCCATGCGCAACGAGTTGCACATGCGTGCCGAAAACAGACAGACGCCCATGCGCAAACAGTTGCACATGCATGCCGCGCACAGACGCACATGCGCAAACAGTTGCACATGCGTGCCACATACAGACAGACGCACATGCGCAGTTGCACATACGTGCCATGCACAAGCAGCGCCCTCGCACAACTGCGCATGTGCAAGGTCCGCGAACTCAGAAACATCTATAAGACTGCCTGCACACCTGGTCCACATTGAGGGTTGTTTCGTAGGCGAGGTGTGTATTTGCTGTGAGAAATGGATTGGATTGTGTGTGTTGTGGATTGGATTGTGTGTGTTGGTTGTATTGTGTTGTATTGTATTGTATTGTGTGTGTATTGTCTTGTGTGGTTTGTAAGTTGTCCACTGTTTAGGGAGGTTTGTGTGTGTGTTTGAGTGTGTTTGTGTAGCCGGACGGGAGGAGTTTATGGCGGCTATTTATGTTGCTGCATGTGCCCTGAGACGTGGGCAGATGCTGCGGTTGCAGGACAGGGGAGATGGTGTCCATGGGGCTGAGGCACAAGGCATGGGTGTAGACCCACAGCAAATCAGACCTGCAGCTGTGGGGGCGGTCCAGGCAGGTGCTGTGCGTGCACGGCGCAGAAGGCGTGCTGAGGTGCAGGCTCGGCAGCCTCACCTCTACAGGCCCAGGGCCCAACTCCAGGGCATGCGTGAGGACCAGGTCATCTCCCTGTACCGACTGAGCACAAGGGCTATTAGGGAGCTCTATGAGGATCTAAGACCTGACCTCGAGCCCCTGACTGATCGGTCCCATGCCATACCAGGTTTAGTCAAGCTCCTTGCTGCCTTACATTTCTTTGCCTCTGGCTGTTTCCAGTCATCTGTGGCTACAGTGGGTGGCATGAGCCGCCCCATCTTCTCACGCTGTCTCCACCAAGTACTGCGTGCCATGGTCAGCTGGGTGGGGAATTACATAGCCCTTCCTTACGCTAGGCAACAGTGGGGGACCCTGAACCAGGCCTTTGAGGCGTTAGCCGGGATACCACACGTGATGGGAGCTATTGATTGCACACATGTTGCCCTGGTCCCGCCTAGAGACAGGGAGGTAGCGTTCCGCAACCGCAAACACTACCATTCCCTGAATGTTCAGGTTGTATGTGATGCTAATCTGCATATTCTGAATGTGGTCCCTAGGTTTGCAGGGTCCACCCATGACTCCTATATCCTGCATCACTCGGCACTATTCAGCCAATTTGAGGCAGGCCAGTATGGCGACTGTATATTGCTGGGTGAGTATTTCCAGATTACTTATTTAGTTATGCATGTATTTATCTGTTTCAGTAACATCTCTTATATAGCGCTCGGTTTGTTATCAGTGTGGTTCAAAACTTACCTAAAGTTAAACAGACAGACGACTGTTCTGAGTTTACATTGTTACAGAAGTCTAAACGTAGAGTAACAGGGGACCTGATTAGAAATGTAACATCAGGATTGTAACAATATCTGGTCATAACCTGCTCATGGTGTTCATGTGACTACGCACGTGTGCATATGTGTGTCCTGGTGGTGGATTGCTACTAGTGTGTGTGTGTGTGCCATCTGCCCACATGGGGGGGGGGGGGGTTGGTGCCCTTCACATCCACCTGTGATGCCGGTTATTTGTCTGCTAGTTTTGGTATGTCATGTAACGTTTATGTTATTGACAATCCATACACCTAACCCTTGTCATGTGTGTGTTAGGTTCACACGCTCACTCAGTACTGGGGTAGTCACCCAGGAAGCAGTAGATAACATGGGGAGGTGTCTAGCTACGTCTGATGGATGTTCTGGACCTTTGCAACTGGGAGTACATGTTTGCATATGTATGGTCATGCATTTGGCCTGTGTCAAAGCAGGGGAGAAACAAAGTATAGGGGGTGCAGTACCTTTGGCCACTGTAGATGTGCTGAACCTAGGTGTCGTTGTATGTGCTGATCCTAATGTTGCTGAGCATTATGGAAAGGTGACAGCAAAAGCGAGGGGGCTACTTGGGTACATACAGAGAGGTATTGGTAGCACATACACAGGAAAGTACTCTGCGTCTGTATATGTGATTGGTGCAAGCTCATGTGGGCTACAGTGTGCAATTCTGTAGACCGCAGCTTTAAAAGGCTGTGAACAGGATGGAGACAGTGCAGAGGACGGCTACTAAAATGATTGTTGGTCAGCAGTATGCAGCATATGGAGACAGACTGCTCAATCTTGATATGTAGACCTTGGAGGACAGGGGGAATAGAGGTGATATGTTTTTGACCTTGCCAGACCTCCATGGCATACATGTTATGGGTGTGAGCCTCCTTCGCATGACATCACATTTTTGTGGTGTGTACCTTGCTGACATATACTTTGAACATGTGATCAGTGGATCGGTGGTATAGTCTAACGTTGGAGATGGTAGAGATGAGAACAGTAACTGCAGTACAATACGCATGTGCCACACAAAGAGGATCTCTAGAGGTATAAATGGGACTGTTGTAGTTTTTGCCATGGATGCACAGACTCCATAGGCCATGTGTTTCTTTTCTGTCAGCATATGTCTATTTTTCTCACATGCATAGTTGTGCTGTCATATGTTTCTGTCAGGATGTGTTCTGCATTTGTTTCTCACGTCTATACCTGTGTCAATTTGGGTGAACATGAGCTCATGCATTCACATGCAACATTTCTTTTGGCAGGTGATGCAGGATATGGGTGTCGCCCCTGGCTGCTGACCCCTGTGCTTCAGCCACGGACACGTGCAGAGCGGAGGTACAATGAGGCCCATGCCTCCAGCCGCTCTGTCATAGAGCGCACCTTTGGCATGTTGAAAAGTCGCTTCAGGTGTCTGGATAGGACAGGCGGGGCCTTACAATATAAGCCAATGACTGTGGCAGAGATAATCCTAGCCTGTTGCATCCTGCACAACATTGCTCTCAGGCACGATATTCCTGCAGAGATTAATGAGGATCTGGAGGATGATCCAACGTGCCCCCTTGTACGTGCCAGTGGTGACACACAAGAGGGCACAGCGGTCAGGCGGAGGTTGATTGCAGAGATCTTCTCAGGTACGTATTGCATATATTCCCACCTACATGTGTTGTTATGTGTGTGTAATGGTTCTAAAGGTTGATGCTTCTGTAAATATAGCATTTGGATGCCACACTGCATTGTCATTTAACTGAAAATTCCAACGTCACATATAGGCATGAGTGTGTGACCAACAATGTGGACAGGGCACAACAACAGGTGGTGGTGGATTATGTGGGTGGGTGTTCATACGTCTGTGGGAGGTTTTTGTGGTCACATTCCCAGTTAGTGGCTGGTTGTGATAGCAGCTGCTATGCAAACACAGTTAGTTGTTTCGATGCTATGGGTAGAGCACGGTGGCAGGCATATGGTGCGGTATTCACAGTGGGAGGGAAGACCATGTTTGGGGACAGTTGTCCTGCGGGGTATGTGGTTATATTGTACAATTTGTAGCTGCTTGCGTGGGTGTTATGCTCCTGTCAGCTGGCTATGTGTGTATGTTTCTTAGGTGTGGCACCACATGTCATACATAGCACAATACACATGCTCAGTACTACTTTCCCATGATGGTATTAACTAATCGTGAGGGGTGTTAATGCAACCCCACAGTGTGCCTTAATGTATAGTTCATCACGTAGCCCTGACATGGATATGGTGAAGGATGTGGACCTGTGCAGTGTCCAGCCAGGGGGGCATATCATTGCTACAGTTTGTTTTTGGAGAATAGCTATTCAGTGCAGTGTTGCATATGTACACACATACAGAGGTGATGCGAGTCAGATCAGCAAAGGGTGGGTTACAGTCGCCAAGTGGTACGCTGCATGTGTGGGTGGATTTTGTTTTTCGAGGTTTATCAAGAGGGACATGGCATATCTAGCTGATGCTATCTCAACATATGCCACATGCGTCAGCTATATGCTGTGTATGTGTATAGGGCAGTACAGTCCACATCAACAACTACCTTGCGGACCCTAGCGAGGGATGTTATGTCCACATACACACAGAGACTTAGGTGAGAGTTATTATTTTAAGGTGCACATATAGGCTATCGCTGCTTTGACATTCTCACTGTCACACAGTGGGATGACATGCAGCCATCATGGTCAGGTCACAAACAGACATGGGGGTGTGGTTTGCTGACATGACATAGACATTGCCATCTATTTGTGCACATCATCAGCACACAGCTGTCAGTATTATTCAAGGTATGAGATGTACACACCAGGATATGTATTTGGCCAGTGGATACAGGAGGTGTGCCTGCATATTTCCGTGTGTTACAGCAATTGACAGTGGGGTAACAGACAACATTGGGACAGCAGTACACACGGAGAGGGGGCATTGGTGGCAATATGGGGGACCCAGGCTAATATTGCAACCTTGGGGTGAGGCAGAAACATGGTGGGAGCAGACACCTCTATTGACCAGTGTGTACAACAACAGAGAGGTAAGGGAGGGGACAGAGAGATTACGGACACCTGTAGTTTGCCTCCGACACCTCCGTGCTGCCTCTCACATGTGAGAGATCTGTACAATATGATAGTGAACAGTCAGTCAGTATGTGATGTTGTGGGGTCTGACATCTGGGGACAGGAAGGTGCAGTGTGTGTTGCACAGCTAGAACATGACATATGTTTGTTTCTCTTGTGTCTTTCACTGCACAGGACATACTTCGTGAGGATGCTGTTGCTGTGGTACACTGGCACGTGACTGTACATCAGCCCAAATGCTGTGGTCTGGGGTAGGTGGATCTACAGCTACATTGTCTGTGCCTGCAGTCAGGGGGAAAACATGTCCTCTGTGATGTGTCATATTGTGCAGATGTTGTGGTTCACTTTTTTTCCTTAAGCCTCCCTAACCCATATCTTGCTGTTGTCACACATATCCCCATGTGTTTGTGTCCAGTATGTCCTCTGCAACACTGTCTCTGGCAAATTTACAGCAGAGCTACATGTGTGTGGAGTTTTTTCTGGTTTGGGGGACCTACACTTGCTTCATCCCCCAACATTGTGCCATCAGCCAACAACAGGGTATCACTGCATGTGACTGGGCCTTTATGTCCACAAATCCCCACTTGTGCACATACAGGCCATGTATTACAGCTGGCACGCTGACCTTCACATACTGTGTGGGTGGGTGTTTATGGGTTGGCTGTGTGGTGATGCAGTGTTCAGGCATGGTACATTATCATGTGCTGTGAGGGGTGTGAGCACCTGAGGGGCGGTGGTGACTGTGCTACCTCTACCGTAGTGCTGTTTACCTTGTTAACATTCTCAACATGTGCTGTGTGCTGTGAGCAGAACTGTGTCTTGTGTTTTGAGGAACCACTGTTGAGCACCTTTTCTTTATCTCAGATATCAGCATAATGTGGACATGCATCAACAGTGACTTGACATGGTGATTCTACACGGTTGGCTGACATTGTCTCCCTTCACTGTGACCGGATATGGCTGTTGAGTCGCTCAAGGAATCGATGACGTACACCTGATGCGCACATAAGGTATGTTGCACCTTTGTTATTTGGAGGATTACATCTGGCTTTACCTGTTGATGAGTTACTGTTTGTCTCATGTACATGACATGTTGCCTCTCTGTTCACAGAAACAGATGCATATAGTGTGTAGCAGTGAGACGCCTGTGTGACATGAGCATGGACATGACCATATCCATGTGACACTCGTGTCTGTGTTTACATTTCATGATGTTAACACTATGCGGTTTATTTAGTGTTCATATCATGTCATGTTTGCCTTTGCATTCCCTTTCTTCTGTATTTTCTAAGGTGTGACTCTCTGCAATTTGTGCTGTTTTTGCAAGGTGTCTAACAATACAATACATATCCTCTCCTGACACAGGGCAGAGAACATACCGGACACATTTCTTACAGTGCATCTGGCATCACCATCACCCACCTGTTGGGGGACACAACACCATGGATGTTTTTCGGGAGAATTGTGCCATTGGATGTTTGACTTATGAGAGTGGGACACATGCCTGGGATGGACAGTATTACTCTTGGACTGCTGCTTTGCCCATGACAGACCTGTACAACACACTGTTTCTGCCATGCTGTGGCTGGGAGTCCTGCTCATTGCAGGGGACACACATGAACTTTCACGGACTGTGGCATATTGGAATGTGACACTTGACTATGCATGCCCAGGGTTGCATGGACAGTTTTAGCCTGACCTGTTGGATTGCAGATACACTTTGCACTTTGGACGCTGTGTGCAGCAGGGACTGACATTGTCACTGTATGTTGTACATTCCTCCCCAGTTGTGTTGTTGTTGTGTTTTGGCCATGTGTGTGACATGGCACACAGGATACGCTCATCTGTTTGTTTCAACACGAGCATACAGCCATGTTTGTGGCATAGGGGCAACGATGGAGTGGTCCTATTGTCTATGTCCACCTGCCCTCCACCTGGACATGATACAGGTTTTGACACAACAACCCTTTCATGCACACCACCATCCTGGATTGATGTTTGCAATGGGCAAAGGTGTTTACGTGCATGTGTGGCATCACTGTATCATGTTGGTATGTGGATGGTGCTCGTGCATCTGACTATGTTTGTGAACCACAGCATGTGGACCTATGGCTTCTTTGTGGTTCACTGTAAGATGTTTGCCCATCATTTCCATCTTAACATGCTGGTTCTTGTGTTTGTTTACTGTACAGACGTGACATTCTGCATGTATGTACACACCTTGCATTGCACGTCTGCACAGTCCTGTTTATCCCCTGTGGTAACAACACTCTCATTGCCCCATTATATTTGGTGTGTGGCAGTGTGGGTGTCCATTGTCCTCCTTCAATCGTGCATTCCATGTACCGTGCTATATGTGCCCAAACACTGTCTACCCAACAAACAGTGCAAGGGGACCTCCTGCATGGTGTTATCTCTGCAGGTTTCTGCAGGTAGTTTAGTTTGTATTCTGTCTGTGTTCATGTGCCTGTGCTACCTGTTAGGATATGCTCATTGTGCTTTTGATGATTGTTTGGATCTACATTGTTGCAGTTCTGATTCCTAGATCAGGCATTAGGTGAGAGCTGAAACATTACTTTCAGAATGTGTTTTTCACATTACAACATTGTGACAACATATGCTGTTTTCATTTGTGTGCCTCCTGTGTTGCCTGATGGCTATGTTTGGAGGGACAGGTGATGTGTGTTGGGTCCTCATCATGCAGCGCCTACGGTCTACATACACTCATCTGTGCGTAACACATTTGAGGCATGCAGCAGCAGGTGGGGGTTGGGGGCCTGCTGCCCAGTGCATAGCATGCACCTGATGCACATTATATCTCGTGCCCTTCATTTGTGGTCAAGCCAGTGACCTTTCTGTAGGATGTGGGTAGCTGCCCTGCTAAATGTGTTTTGGTCTTTCACCAGGGATGCACTCACCTTGATATTATGATGGCAGTGTCTACACTATCTGTGAAGAATAACCCAAATAAAGATATGTATTTGACAGACATTTGTCTCTTTTGCTGCTTGATCATGGTGACAAACATGCAATGCAATGTGTGCCTTTGAATCAGTCCTGACTCCTTGTGACCCAGAGACTCCAGGGTTTTCTTGTCAATGTCACTGGATGTAGATTGTCGGGTCTTTCTTCCAAGGTAATGGAGGGTTACGTGACTTGCCCAAGGCCACATGGAGTGCTAGTGTGAATTAAGCCCTGGTTGCTTGGTGTCCAAGACAGTTTTCTGACCACTAGGCTACTCCTCCACTCTTTGAGCACATTGACACTTGTATCTACTGATTTGCTGGTCATGTCCATGGCCCACCTGTGCTCACATCCTTGTACGGTGGCAGCTGTGTATCTGTCAGCCATTTGCCACATCACTGGGTATTACAGGTTCCCATAAACACCCTCCCTTTGGGCTATTTGTTCTGCATTGTGCTCAGTGTGCTGTTTGTGGGAGTGGTTAGAGGCATGTGTTATAACTCAGTAGTTTGCAGGTTTGATCTCCACATGTGGTTTCTCTTTTTCTTTTCTGTTGTGCTAACTGGACCATTAGGTACCAGCAGGTTCATCACCTCTACACACACCCTTCCCTCTCTTCACTGTACACCAAGGTGTGCCCTCTGTGCTGCCTAGCCATCACATATTATCTGTTACATAGGTCTCTTTCTTTATGGTGTTTACATGGCAGTGCACTTGGGGGTTTGGTATTGCTGTGGTTCAGCTGGTGTGTGGTACACCTGTTTGCATGTTGAGTTCTCTCCTGTCCTGTCCCAGATTGTTACCCAGCTCCACCGAGCATCCTCTGCTGCCCTTGGGGTTTAGTTTCTTTCCTGTTTTGCATGCTGTATCCACTGCATAACATTTCATTGTGTGTGTGCATGTGTCCCTGGTCCCAATTACAGACTGTTATCTGATCTGTACACAGCAGATCGACATGTGCATTTGGTCATGATTACTGTTGGGGGTTTGCCTGTCCTGACAGCCAGCAGGCATCTTGTGTGATGCCCTGCACTATTTTTGTATGCAGCCTTTGCTAATGAGCTCACGTTGGTGGTGTAGCCTACCTGTTTGTGCATTGCCATTTGTGGTAGTGGTCATAGGTGTGATTCCTCTGTGTTCTCTTTGATTTGTATGCTTGTCCTGCAGAGGTGGTTTTCATTTGTATGACTGCCATATGTGTGCAGATCTGTGCTGTGAGCACATTGTACCCTCATCAGAGTTGTGAACCATCCTTCTGTCCATCTTCTGTCTGCCAGCTGTTGTGCCATCCTACCCTGATGTGCATGCTGCTAACCCACGTCCTGCACTCCTACACATTCCTGCATTGCAGCTCTCCCTGGTTGCCTCTCCTGTGTGTGCTCTGCATAGCACTGCTACTCCACTGTCATCCTGATATTTCACCTATCCTGCCATTTCAGCCTCCTCTGCTGCACACATCTTCCCATCCTCTGTCACACACTGTCATTATAGCATGGTACATTACCATCACTCTGTGCATAGCTACAGCTGCCCCCGATATGCCTTATGCCGCCCGCGCGCACTTCACATGCGCTAATGTGCGGGGCGCCAGTTAGGGCGCCGCGCACCTTAGCGCATTTTTTGTCCCGGTTTGCTTTTCTCAGCCAGACACGCCCACTCCTTATATGGCATCCGCACACTACCGCGGCCCGCACTTTACCGTGGTTTTAGTAAACATGCCCCTTAGACACACACACAAAATAGAAATGTACACACATAACAAATAATCAAACAAAACAAAGATACTTGTGCACACATACAGATACCACATACATAAGACACATACACATACAGAGAATGTAGATATAAACAGACAGGTGTATGTGCACACATACCCTCATAAATACACATGCACACAAACAAAGGGAATGGAAAGAATTCCATGAGCCATGCCCTGCATGTTTTCCCTATTTGTCTGTATGAAGTCTCTGCAATCTTTGGAGCTAAGGAGCGTGAGAGATTTTTATTTAAAATCAGTTGTCTTCCTCTGGCACACATGTAGCGCTGGCATCTGTCTCTAGTAGCCCTCTCTCTACTAGTTGTCTCTTACTAATGCAGTCTGAGTCTCTCTCCTGCATTTGCAGGCAGGAAAGATGAAAGTGGGGTTTTTTTATCAGTTCTCTTTGCCTGTGAATCATCTCTAAGACCTCTATCTGATCTTCGGATGATTTCAGTATTTTTCCCATTTTTGCACTTAATCACACTTTCTCTGCCTACAGTCTGCTCCTTTTTATCACTTTCCTAATCAGGTGCTAATGACATCATCAGTCATGGAATTTAGGGAAAGAATGATAGGAATAGGCTTGTTTAGCTGCATATCCAAAAAAATTAAACATAATTGGTGAAATGCCTTGTGTTTCTTCCTTCTCCTCTTCTCAAAATGGCTCTAATTTGTCTGCCCATTTCCCTCACTGGGTGTGGTTGGAGCTGAAAACAAATGGAATGAATGAGAATTTGGCTGAAAATGGCCTTTTCCCCATTTGGTTCATTTAAAGGTATATGAACTGAAAATACATTCATTTTTCAGTTTTCCATTCATTTGAAAATGAGTACACATACCTATTAATTTTATTTCTTCCTCTGTTCTTCATAAATAGCTTGCTTTGCATCTTTTCCTTTCTTCCTTTTCTGCATCCTTTCATTCCCATTCTCATCTCTAAGTTGTAGTGCCCCCTGCTATCTCCCTCTTTCTATTCATATCCTAATTCCACACTTATTAACATTCTTCATCTGTTCTCTGTTAATTCCAGTTTGTACCTCATCTGCTCTGTCCTTCTTATACTTTTCATCTTAACTCATTTTCCTATTCCAATTTCCATTTCTTATTCCTTTGCCATTTCTTTCCTTTTTTTTCTTCTATATCACCCTATATTATGTCTTTCCTATCTTACAGAAAATTTATATTTAGATCCATACATATCATCTCATAGATTAATGCTACAGACTCTCCAGTATTTTGTCCACTATCTATAAGTTATATCTACTCTGTATCTCTCTGTAGTACCAGCACTAAACCAATTACAACCTGCAAACTTAATACAGAAGCCTCAATTTCACTTTCTATAGTGAACTACTTACACTGACTGAAATGTCTAAATCCATAATGAAACACTGTTGCCTGACCCCTGACATATCTATGACATATCTAACCATTATTCTCAAATATATATTACCTGTTTGCCCTAATACCAATATCTGAATTAAAAGAAAGAAGCTGACAGACAGTATTGATCTATAAGATTTTATATATTGCTTAAAATTAGCAAAGTAGATGAATTATCCAGCGTTGGAAGTACAATGGCTAACATATTGGAAAACAAAGTCAAACTTTGCAAAATAGTCCAACAGACAAGCACAAATCCACGTGCCGCTCAACAGACCCAGTCAAAAATGTGGAAGGCAAGGAAGGAACTCTTTATTATTCACTCTAATTTCCAGGGGGCCTGGCTTTATGAAACTTTGCAAAATATACATTAGAACAGATTTTTATTGCAAAGAATTGAGATATACAATGTTTTTCATTTTCTAGTTTCCTTGAGGTTATTGATGGAGAGTCTAAGAGGGAGTGTGTGTCTTTCTCAGAGAGAGAGAGAGAGACTCAGTCAGAAAGAGAATGTGTGTGTTTATATATGTCTCAGAGAGAGAATCTGAGAGATGGAGAGAGAGTGTTTCTCAAAGAGATATTCAGACAGAAAGTGAGTGTGTGTATTTCTCAAAAACAGAGAATCTGAGAGTGTGTGTATATATCTCTTAGAGAGAGAGAGAGAGTGTTTCGCAGAGAGAGAGAGAAAGAGAGAGAGAGATTCAATTTGAAGCCTCTAGCGTGGAAATGACTGGGCATTTCAAGTTGACAAGCAGCCCATGACCTTCCTCTGTATATGAAGGTATCCCCTACCAAGTTGGGTTGGATTTACTTGAACAATGTCCAGGTTCATTAAGGACAGTCAAACAAACTTAAAAAAAATAGAGAAATTCTTCTGGGAAGCTTTTAGTTGGCAGCAATAGTCTGGTCCAACCAGGCACGAAACTTGGTGACACGGGCAAAGGCAACGGGCATGTTAGTGGCACATATGCTGCTGCCCCAGGACACAATACCAACCAGATTCCAGGCACCATTTGACTGGCACACCAAGGGTCCACCAGAATCAGTCTGAAAAGCAAGGACATAGAAAAATGAATAGAGCAATGCAGCTGATAACAAATATAACACATCTGTAGTAACAGTGTGCATTCGGTCCACAGTCTAATGATACTGGGTGCTCAGGTAACTAACTAGACAGGTTGCCTTTCAGAGGACAGCTCCCTAATTAGCTGCAGTTAAACATGCAAGTTCCCAAAATCCTCCACTATATGAGTATAAGTAGAGGCACATAAACCTATATGTAGCAAAATTATATTGCAACATACAGTATAAATCTATATGCAGCCATTTATATGTATATACCCCCATTTTTTTGATAATCTATATTTCGAAAATGACCCTTTCAGTTGTACATGGCAACATTTCAACATGTGGCCAGGCTCTAAGTATTTTATAAAAGGCTCAGTGCTTCATCAAGCCTTTTATTAAGTACTTGCCAAGGTTTCCACAAGTGGACTTAGATGTCGATTTAGCCACCTGCAAGACCTATACAAAATTATCTTCAATGGTTTTCCTTTATCAACTACCCCGTGTTGGAGGACTAACTCATTGGAGTCAATATTCCTCGGTGGCCTAGCCTCCACCACTTTAATTAAACCTGGATATTCAGCACCAGAACTTACAGTATCTGACATCCAATACTGAATATCTGGATTGCTGGACAGGGGTGGTGCTGTCTGGTTAGTGACAATATTCGCCAACTAACAGAGAGCAAAATCCTGTTAAAGTTAGGACAGTTATTGAGATGATCTGTCTTTAACAGGTTAAGCTATCTGGTTAGCGGCTGAACATTACCCAACAGAGACCCTGATTTGCCCACAAACACTGCCCTGGTTTTAACGGGGAGTTTTTATATGGTGTGTGGCAATATTCTGTGGCACTATCCAGAGAGTGCCACAAATCTCAGGTCTAAAACCAGCTAAAACCCTGATATTGAAAGGGAGTAAGACGTTTAGTAGACCTGCTAACCATGTTACTCCCTTTATTTGGGACTAACTCTGTTAGTGCCACTGAATATATCCATGGGTGCCGCTGCTGTACGCACCTGAGCTAACCAGTTAAAATCGGAGTGGTCCAGGGGTGACACCCAGCCGTAACTGAACAGCAGCATTACTGAGCCAATGCCCGGTTATGGTTAAGTGGTGAAAGTAAGACACCGCAAAGGCTGACCTAACTTTGCCATGGACGCTAATCAGGCAATGTCTGAATATCTCTGCTGCCCGTTTAGCTTCCTGCAAATCCAGCCAAATCAGATATTCAATGTCAGGGCCAGCTATGACCCCAGCATTTAATATCCAGGTTTAAAGTTCATCGGTAGGGCTAACCACATGAGATAAGCTGGCCGACACTGCTGAATATCATGCCTTTGAATATCAGACCCACCATGTCTATTTATATGTATATACACGTATATTCACAAGAGTAAAATGAAAAGAAAATGAAATGAGATGCTCACATTGCAGGAAGTGGAACCTGCAGCTCCAGCACAGATCATGACATCAGTGATCATACTGCCCCAATATCTCTGGCATTCAGCATTACTCAGCAGGGGCAAGGTTGTCTGCTGCAACTTGATGGCTCCATAAGCCTCTATAGGAAGGGAAATGAAGACAGAATAGTGATACGCTGCTTTCTTATCAAATTCTTCCCTGTGTAAACAACAGAAAAAACAATTCAATTGTGCCACCTATTTTCTGAATTTTCAAGCATGAGGAGACATGAGAAGTGCGATTTTTTAAATCATTTGCTCGTATCTGAAGAGTTTTGCCTATGTAAGTCAGCTGTCTGAAAACTGCCCACCCTGTATGCAGGTAAAAGTCCGCCTATAGTTGCACAGCGTGTGTTCTTATATACACTTTGGGAGGGAGGTGGTTCCAGGTAGCATAATACATGCATGCTTTTGTAATTTATTTTTTTCATTGTTTTATTTTTAAGTGTAATTCTAAGAATAAATTTACCAAGTACATTATAAGAAAAGCTAGGGAAGTTATAAGAAACAAAAAAGAAAACAAGAGAATCCTAACTCTTCACTCTCAGAAAGTCCATATCAATGGGGGAATGTGACCATTAAGTAAAGTATCACAACAAAATACAGGGTACACATTGCTGCATATCACTCAAAAAAAATCCCAATACTCCACCTGTCACTATTTCTCAGACAAAAAAAAAATATTGACTTATTCTGAAGCAACAATTCTAATTCCCATGGCTCATCAGAAACATATCTATTCCCACCATATGCCACTAAACATTTACACTGGAACTTTAAAAAATTCTTGCCACTAGATATTACATGGTCCTATAAATACAAAAAGTTCTTCCTCTTCAAGTGTGTTGACCTGGCCACATCTAGGAACACAAAGATCCTCTCTCTCTCATTTTTAAAGAAACTCTTAAAAATCAAGTTCAAATCCAGTTCAGAGTAAACAGATGTCACTAAAGACTCAAAAAATGCCAACAAATCCAGAGCATCTTTTGAAGCAAGTGTCTCAAGGGCCCCTTCTTCCTCTTCTTGATCAGATCTATTCTAGGATATAAATCCTAGATAGCCCAATGCACTCCAGATCTTAAGCATCTCTTTCACAAATACCGTATCTTCCACAGTTCTCTAGATCACAGTAGTCTAGTTTAAGAAAAAAATCAACTGTGCCAAGTTCTTACTGTGTAGACTGTTCTCCAAATTTTCCAGTTGTTCAGTAGGGGCCCATTTTGTTCAGTAGGGGCCTATTTTGTATATACGAAAGCTATCCTTAATATTGGCAGTTCCCATTGCTACAGGGAGTCAACTTGATTCCCTGTCTAAGACATCTGAACTTCAATTTTATTCAATTTTCCTCGTGTCCTCCAACTTGGAAACTGAGCATCTAGAAAATTTCACAATTTAAGCAAAAGACTCAAGTAACATTTTCTCCATCCACTTGACCACAACCTAATGTAGGATCACAGGGTAACTCTAGTACAAGTTATGGAGAATAGAAATATTAATTAGGGCTCATGGCTCTGGAGGGAGGAGGAGTGTTGTGGCTGAGACAGTAGGATGGGCGGATTTTGGTATTTTGGTATTGAAGGACTAGAAAAAGGGACTGTTACTTCTGGAGAGAGATCTGCAACTGTGAGTATATACGTCTGGTAATTTTCTAAAAGGAATTCTTTGTATTAAAGCTAATCTGTGAACCCACTATTGTTTGTTAAATCAGTTAGGGCCTAGTAGCAGCAGTTTAAGTTTAAATTTAAAACACAGAAGAGAGCTTTCTGGTTACATTTGGAACCCAGCAGAGAGCTTGTAGTTTACATTTAATTGTCACTCAGGGCCTGGCATCAGCAAAGTACTTTTAGCTTAAATTTAAAACACAGAAGAGAGCTTTCTGGTTAAATTTAGTACCCAGCAGAGAGCTTGTAGTTTAAATTTCATAAGAAGTTAGAGCCTAGCAGCAGCTAAGAGCTATAATTTAAATCAAATCAGAATTTAGCTTACCTCAGCAGCACAAGACAGGGTACTGTGTAGCAGCCCTCTTTTAATAAGTGTTATTTCCCTCCCTCCCTCCCTCCCCGCACCCACCCTCCCCTGGGATAATCATAGCTTTATAGGTACTTACACATCTTAAAAGACAGGAGGTGCTTTCAGGTGAAGCTCATTACCCAAATCAGTCATACACTAAGGACCTGAGATTAATTAAGCTTCAGGTGAACAAGGTATATTAAACGTATTAGGTACAGTTTTATTGGTATAAATACCCATAGCAACCCCTAGTAAGTAAGAACTTAAAGATCTAGACACAAACTTAAACTAAGATGCAGACAGCAGTCCAGCAGCGGGATGGGGCTTTCCAGTCTTTTGCATTGAGTGTCACATGTATGATTTTCTCCCAGTTGGTGAGAGGTCTTACATGTGCACTAGGTGCAAGGAGCTCTTTTCTCTCAGGGAACAAGTCCGTTCTCTAGAGGCTAAAGTAGCAGACTTGGAAAACATAAGACAGACAGAGAGGTACATAGACGAGACCTACAGGGATATAGTCCTGAAGTCCCACCTCCAGTCTGGCAGCACCCCTGTTGCCATGGAGGAGAGAGGTCACGTGACAGGAGAGCATCACCCTGGTGTGGCAGGAAGTGATCCTGTAACTAGGACCTGTCCTCCAGGTGATGTAAAACCCTCTCGCACCGAGGAAGTTTCTCCAGGGCCATGTGCCCATGAGGGAAGGGTTAGGACAGCCGTTATAGTTGGTGATTCGATCATTAGGCATGTAGATAGCTGGGTGGCTGGTGGACGTGAGGATCGCCTGGTAACATGCCTGCCTGGTGCAAAGGTAGCGGACCTCACGCGCCACCTAGATAAGGTCTTAGATAGTGCTGGGGAGGAGTCTACTGTCTTGGTACATGTCGGTACCAATGACATAGGAAAATGTGGTAGGGAGGTTCTGGAGGCAAAATTTAGGCTTTTAGGTAGGAAGTTGAAATCCAGAACTTCCAGGGTAGCATTCTCCGAAATGCTTCCTGTTCCATGCGCAGGACCCAAAAGGCAGGCAGAGCTCCGGAGTCTCAATGCGTGGATGAGACAATGGTGCAGAGATGAGGGTTTTGGATTTGTTAGGAACTGGGGAACATTCTGGGGAAAGGAGGGGCTCTTCCGAAGGGATGGGCTTCACCTTAACCGGGATGGAACCAGGCTGCTGGCATTAACCTTTAAAAAGGAGATAGAGCAGCTTTTAAACTAGATATTAGGGGAAAGCCGACAGTCGCCCAAGAGCGGATGGTTCGGAAGAATGTATCCTTGAAGGATACTACCAAAAGCAGAGAGGTTCCACAAAAGAGTAAAGTAGCCCAAATGCCCTCAAGTATGGAGCAGACAGAGCTTAAAGATCCCAATTTACCCATGTCTAACAATAGCCAAATTAACATGAATAAAATACATTCTCTAAAATGCTTGTATGCAAATGCTAGAAGTCTAAAGAATAAGATGGGAGAGTTAGAATATATAGCACTAAATGAAAGGTTAGATATGATTGGAATATCAGAGACATGGTGGAAGGAGGACAACCAGTGGGACACTGTGATACCTGGGTACAAACTATATCGTAATGATAGAGCTGATCAAATTGGTGGAGGGGTTGCGCTCTATGTTAGAGAGGGCATTGACTCAGAAAGGATTAAAGTTTTGCAGGAAACAAAATCTGCTGTAGAATCTATATGGATTGAAATTCCATATAAAAGGGGGAAGGCGATGGCAGTGGGGGTGTACTATCGAGCACCTGGCCAGAATGACCAAATGGATGATGAAATGCTCAAAGAAATCAAGGAAGCTAACAAACGTTACAGCGCAGTAATAATAATGGGTGATTTCAATTACCCCGGTATCGACTGGGTCAGTGTCACATCAGGACATGCTAGGGAGATAAAGTTCCTAGATGAAATAAATGACTGCTTCTTGGAGCAGTTGGTTCATGAACCGACCATAGGGGAAGCCATATTAGACCTAGTCCTTAGTGGAACACCAGATCTAGTGCAAGAGATAAGGGTGTTGGGGCCACTTGGCAATAGTGATCATAGCATGATCGCCTTTGATTTAATTAGTGGAGGAGGGATAGTAAGGAAATCCACAGTACTACCTTTTAACTTTCGAAAGGGAGACTATGATAAAATGAGGAAAACAGTTAAGAAAAAACTAAAAGGAGCAGTTGCGAAGGTTAAAGACGTACATCAAGCTTGGGTGTTGTTGAAAAATACTATCTTGGAAGCCCAGACCAGCTGTATTCCACGCTTTAAGAAAAGTGGAAGGAAGTCCAAAAAACTGCCAGCATGGTTTAAAGGTGAGGTCAGAGAGGCTGTTGTTGCCAAAAAAGCATCTTTCAGGAAATGGAAAAAAGAGCCAAACGACGAAACCTGGAAACAGCACAAGCACTGGCAAGTCAAATGCAAGGCATTGATAAGGCAGGCAAAGAGAGAATTTGAGAAGAAGCTTGCTGCGGAAGCAAAAACGTGAAATAAAGACCTTTTCAAGTACATTCGTAGCAAAAAACCTGTGAGAGAGTCGGTTGGTCCATTAGATGATAAAGGGGTTAAAGGAGCACTAAGAGGCGACAAGGCGATAGCGGAGAGACTGAATGAATTCTTTGCTTCGGTCTTTACTGAGGAAGATGTAGGGATGTTACCCATGACTGAAGTGGTATTTAAAGGTGCGGAAGAACTGGAGGAAATATCGATACATCGGGAAGATGTCTTACAACTATTAGATAAACTGAAGAGTAGCAAATCACCTGGGCTGGATGGTATACATCCAAGGGTGTTGAAAGAACTGAAATATGAGATTGCAGAACTGCTATCAGTAATCTGTGAACTATCATTAAAATCATCTCTAATACCTGAAGATTGGAGGATCGCCAATGTAACACCAATTTTTAAAAAGGGTTCCAGGGGTGATACGGGAAACTACAGACCGGTGAGCCTGACGTCAGTACCGGGAAAAATGGTAGAAACCACCATAAAGAATAAAATTACTCAGCATGTGGATAGTCACAACCTAATGGGAGACAGCCAACATGGCTTTAGACAAGGAAGATCTTGTCTTACTAATCTGTTATGTTTTTTTGAAGGAGTGAATAAACAGGTGGACAAAGGTGAGTCGGTTGATATTGTGTATCTGGACTTTCAGAAAACCTTTGACAAGGTCCCTCATCAGAGACTTTTGGCAAAACTAGAGTCATGGGATAGGAGGCAATGTACTATTGTGGATCAGGAACTGGTTAAAAGATAGAAAGCAGAGGGTAGGGCTAAATGGCCAATTTTCCCAATGGAGAAAGGTGAATAGTGGTATACCCCAGGGATCTGTGCTGGGTCCGCTGCTTTTTGACATATTCATAAATGACCTGGAAAGTGGAATAACGAGTGAGGTTATCAAATTTGCAGATGACACAAAACTATTTAAAGTTGTTAAAACCCAAGAGGATTGTGAAAAATTGCAAGAGGATCTTGATAAATTGGAAGACTGGGCATCAAAATGGCAGATGAAATTTAATGTGGACAAGTGCAAGGTTATGCACCTAGGGAAGAACAACCCAAACTATGGTTACATGATGCAAGGTTCCACATTAGGAACCACCGCCCAGGAAAAAGATTTAGGCGTCATTGTGGATACCATGTTAAAACCCTCGGCCCAGTGTGCAGCGGCGGCCAAGAGAGCAAATAGAATGCTAGGTATGATAAGGAAAGGAATGGAAAATAAAACAAAAGATATTATAATGCCTCTATATCATTCCATGGTGAGACCGCACCTTGAATATTGTGTGCAATTCTGGTCGCCGTATCTTAAAAAGGATATAGCGATTTTAGAAAAGGTACAGAGAAGAGCCACCAAAATGGTAAAGGGGATGGAAGGATACTCCTATGAAGAAAGGCTAAAAAGGTTAGGGCTCTTTAACCTGGAAAAGAGACGGCTGAGGGGAGATATGATAGAAGTCTATAAATTAATGAATGGAGTGGAACAGGTAAATGTAGATCGATTGTTTACCTTATCAGAATATAGAAAGACTAGGGGACATGCAATGAAGCTACAGGGTAAACTATTTAAGACTAATAAAAGAAAATATTTTTTCACTCAACGTGTAATCAAACTCTGGAATTTGTTACCGGAGGATGTAGTAAAGGCTGTTATGTAGCTGGGTTTAAAAAAGGTTTGGACAAGTTCCTGGAGGAAAGGTCCATAAACCATTATTAAGAAGTGACCGAAGATATCAATGCTTGACCCAATACAAGCATTGTGGAACTTGTGTCTCTTGGGGAAACTGCTAGGTACATATGACCTAGATTGGCCACTGTTGGAAACAGAATACTGGGCTTGATGGACCTTGGTCTGACCCAGTATGGCATATCTTATGTTCTTATGTTCTAATCCATCTAAGCTACTGGCAGAGGGGCTCTACTCAAGGATGAGAAAGTCACAGGATGAATGGAAGACAAAACTATCAGAAATCGATTAATTGGCGGTGCCAGCTGCCAGCCAGAGTGCCTCACACCAGAGGACTGCTCCTGCTCATCTGCCAGTACAGGACCCACCACAAGCAATTCGCAGCCTGCTGCCATCCCAGGTGAAGACCCTACATTCAGCATCAATGGAAGTGCAACACTCTGAGCCAGCATCATTGTAGGTGGAGAGGGGGAATGACTGCATGGGCTGAAGGTAGAACTAGTTCTCATTTGAGGGGAACCACCCATAGCAGTCAACAAAAATTGGGCACAACGTAACTGTCTTTAGGTGAGCATCCATCTGCCTTCTATAGGCGTGGTTCTTGAGGGTTCTGGCCCTTTACCCTTTGTCTTCTTCTTCTCCATATTATCACAGAAAATACTGGTGCTCGCGCAACATGCATCACAGTACAGTGCTATCTTGACACACCTCCTGCTTTTGTGTTTTCAAAAGTACATGCATTGCTTAATCATATAAACTGTACTTGCATAAAAAGGAGGTACAGATGCATGCAGTTAATTTTTTCATAGGCAACTTTCAAAATAATAGGATGCACATACATTTTGGACTTTGCAGCTATGCAGCTGGTTTAAAAATTTCTCTCTTTGTCTACTCAAAACCACTGGATACACATCTTTTTAGAGTTAATTCACAAGATACTTTCCTCCTTCTTCCCCTACCTTCCCAGCCTAGTCCAGCTAAAATCTGACTCCATTATGTCACTTGTACACAGAATGAACCAGGGAAAAAATGGAACTGGTGTGGGGAAGGCCCATGGCAAGGTTTTTCAGATCTATTTCTTTTGGTAATATTCAGGGATAACCAGATAAAAATGTTTCTTCCTAAGTGTGGCTGCACAAATGGCTGCCCTAAACCTATCTATACAAATTTTGTGCAATTAGATGTAACCAGATATTCAGCTGTAGTATTTAGCTAGTAGCTGAGGCTGACTATCCAGACAAAATTAGCAGGTTACCTTTGCCGCTCTGCAGCATTTTAAAAATCTACCGACCAGCAGCTTGGGCTGTTACACATATCCTGCCAAAGGACACTATTTTCAATACTGTGTGTCCTACAAAGCACTGGAAATGTCTCCTATTACATATTTCATTGTTTTGTTAGACCTACAGTACCTGGTTGTAACTCTACAGAGATAAATACTAAAAATAAATAAAATAAAATTCTATTTCTAAATGTCTAAGTCCTGCTTGCACAAATGGTGGGCAGGTCTCGCAGGGGTGGCTTAAGGCAATATGTTGCCTGAGGCAAGGAAGAGATGGCGCTTCCTCCCCACCAAGATACCGAAAAGAAAGGCCCCCCCTCCCAGAGCTCCAGGCAGGGAGTGAGTGGGGGGGGGGGGGGACACTCACCCAGGTTAGGCAGTAGCCCCAAGAAACATGAACACAACCTATATCCCCAGGTTCTGTAATAGAAAAAATGAAAAATGTAATCCCTGGTTATACTCAGCCAAAGTTGCAGCAGTTAAATTATGTAGCATGGGACTCTAGTACCAAAAATACTGAGACCTGATCCTGTAAACTGGGTCATGGTGTTAAATGTAAATATTTATTCTTCATCCACAGAAGCCCCCCTCCACCAACAATGTGAGCAGAACACAATTAGGACATTTACCTATAGAACTCGCTACACAAAAAAAAAATCTGATTCAGGTGTCATTTCAGTAACAGCAACAAATTCACTCCAATATCAGGCTTATGGTGAAATAATACAAAACCTTACAAAAGTCTCTCAGGATCTACAGAGCAAACCTATCATACCAGAACAGCATTAACTCCCAGAGCTCATAAAATGGCATTACCCAGGAAAAGGCCACACTGTAAATACTGCAGTTTCCACTAGAACAATAAGACCACCTAGGGGGTTATTCTGAGCCATGGATAGCGGGGATGGATGTCCCAACGGGACATCCATCCCCATTATTAGTTGCTTCTCCTGCCGCTGAATATCTTCCCGGCCAGTTGTGTGGGGAAGTTAGACGGGAGCGGGGAATGGGCGGCCTGGGGACGGAGTCTGGGCAGAAAGTGGCAGTCGCCAGCCCTTGATGTACAGGGCCGATTCTAATGTTGGCCCTGTACGTCCAGGGCCGGCGACATGTTCGGGGAAGTTGTAACTTCCTTGGACATGTTTTTTTTACCATGCCGGGGTGCAGATGTGGCAGGGGGGCCAGCGGACATTCCCCGTAGTCCAACCCTGGTTTTAGGAGGCCAGATTGGGGGTCAGGCTGCGGGGAATAAATCACTTTTTCAGGTGGCCGGCATCGCAGCTTTTAAGTGGAGCCACGGTGCCATGGCAACATGAGCCATGGCACCGTGGCTCCATTTAAAAGCACTGACTGAGTTAGCCAGGGACAGTCCTGCACATGCAGACTGGACAGAATCACAGCCACGGCATGCACGTGCAGCACTGTTTGCAATTCTGATCCTACGGGGCTAAACATGCCCCGCGGGATCAGAATCGGATCAGACCGGACGTACAGAGGAGATTTACATCCGGGACAGAATTGGGCCCCTACTGAACAAGCTGATTATTACAAATCCTTACATAGAAACAGAGCTAGTTTTAGACATTCAGAAGACCAAGATGAGAAATTTGAGAGGCGACACCAAAATCCATTGGCATGTTGTATCATCTTCAATTTTGGGCAGGGTATAGGCCCTCTGTGGCATGGAGGCCCAGGGAAGCTTCTTGGTTGCAATCCCCCCCCCCCCCACCTCCAACACCCCCAAACTCCAGCCCTGTATAGAAACTCCATTCTAAAAAAATGTCGGGCCTTAGTCACATATGCATAACACAGATAGATCCTCACCAAGCTCAGAAAATGTTATCACAAACTAAAGGCAGAAGTATGTAAACAAAAATTAAACATAAACCTCAAGAAGCCACACAGGATTACATTTCCCACAATATTAAGCAAAATATAATGACATCAGATATATATTCCAAAAATTGATATATTCAGTCACTAAACTGAAAATAAAATTCTTTTTTCTACTTTTGTTTAGTTATTTATTTATAAAAGTTTATACTTTTCTGAAAAAGATCAGTCAAAATTGTGCACAATCATAAAATTATTTATAAAACATTACAGCATAAATCACAACTACCCCACACACCCCCTTCCATCCCATCCACCCACTATCATACCTCCAGAAATAAAAATGTCTTTAAAGCCTTCCAAAAATTTGACAGACTTGTCATTGACCGCAACTCCTCAGGCAGCTCATCCCACCTCTCAGTTGCCACTACTTGGAACACATGGGATCGCCAATTCATTTTCCGTACCTCCTCTAAGATAGGAATATTCAGCAATCGTCCCTGTGATGAACGCAATGAACAAGGAGGGACATAGGAACCCAAGATCCCCTTCATATATTCCAGCCGTGAATCATGCAAAATCCGGAGGCAATCACCAACATTTTAAAAATGCAACACTCTCGAATAGGGTGCTGATGCAAATGTGCCAATAAAGGTGGCGCACAGTCTGACCTATGCCCTCCCAAAAGAATATGGGCTGTTGTACTTTGTAAAACGTTTGTTTTCTGGCAATTTTATTTTTTTAATCATGCTGGTCCCAGTCTCTAGTTTCTCTTTACTTCTGTCTTCTATTAGCTTTGTTTTCAGGATCTCCTGTCCATTTACAATTTATTTTCTCTCCTCCTGTCTTCTTCACTTCCTCCCTTATACCCATATCTGACACTGATCTTTCACTTTCAGCTTTCTTCCATTTATTTTTTTGCCTCTCTATCCAATCAGATTTCACTCCTCCTACTCACCATCTCGTCTTCAAGCTTACTCCTATTACTGGATCTAGCTATAGCTTTCCATCTCTTTCTCCTTCCAAAATTCCCCTCCATCATGCCCAGCATCTCTCCTCTCTCTCTCTTTCTGCTCCATCCTGTCCAGTGTCTTCCCTCTCTATCCTTCCTCCATCCTGTCCAACATCTCCTCCGCATCCAATTCCACCCGTCAACTGTACACTTCCCTCAGATCCCTTTCTTCTCTACATCTCCCTCCTACTCGTAGGGACATCTGCTCAGTGCCCAGCCCTTCCCGCCTTGCCTCCTTCTTTGCTGCTAAAGTCCATGGACTCCGTTCCTCCTCTAATACCAATCCTCCACCACTTGCTTCGCCTCCCCCACCCTCTCCCCCCCCCCCCTCCCCATCTATCTCCCATGTGTGGTCTGCTTTTCAGCCTGTCTCCACCATTGAACTTGCCAAAACGGTCATCTCTTCTCATAAAACCACCTGCGCCCTGAATTCGGTCCCTTCCAACTGGCTGCCGGAACCTTCCCTAGCACTTTTTCCAGTCCTGCTTACCATGCTCAACTCCTGTCTCACGGCTGGTGCTGTTCCTTTGTCCTGGAAGCATGCTGTAGTGTGTCCCATCACTAATCCTTCCCTTAGCCCTGGTGACCCAGCCCATTACTGTCCTGTCTCTCACCTTCCATTCATCTCTAAACTCCTTGAAAAGGCTGTCTTTGCACAACTCTGCTCACCTGGACTCCACTCATTTCCTGCACCTCCGTCAATCCAGTTTCCATTCAGGCCATAGTACTGAGACCATTCTTCTGTCCTTTCTCAATGAGCTCCACATTTCCCACGACTGTGGTGACATTTCTCTGGCCATTTCACTGGATCTTTCTGCTACTTTCGATCTTGTCGATCACTCCATTCTACTCTCACACCTCAGGACTGCGGGTCTTCGGGAAATGGTTTTCCAATGCTTTCACTCCTTCCTCTATTCATGCTCCTTGTCTGTGGTTTCTAACGTCCGCACCTCCTCTCCTTTACCACTCAGCTGTGGGGTGTCCCAGGACCACTGTTCCCTCTAAGCTGTGCGCGTGTGCGCGTTGCCAGACGGCTGCCTAGGGTGAGAACTTACACAATCTTGATGATGCATATATTCATATGATTCTTGCAAGGTATTGTGGGTAATGTAGTTCATTCACTCCCAAACACAGCTGAAGACAATAATTGAGTTGTGAAACCAAGTGGTAAAGCCAATAAAATTCTTCTTTTATTGATGGGGTTTAATTCACCCAGCACACGTATGCTTGATAGCAATATAAATGAGGTTACTTGCTTGCAGTGTTTAAATGGATAACATAAAGTCTCAAAGCAAACCAGAAAACAACCTTCAGCTTGTCAGGCAATTAGCTAATGTTTTCTTAGCAAATAATTACCAAATAAAAAGGCACAAAGAAATAAATGAACTTTGCTTGTTAGGTTAACTTCTGCTTATTTTCCACACAGATCCTGCAGTGATTCTCCCTTGCTCACACACACACAATCAGGTACAGCTTTAATTACTATCAATTGTCCAGCTGAAACCCTTTAGCTGGCTGGCTGCTACTGTGTGAACCCAAATCCTGCTTTAAGAGCTGTTTGCAGTAGAAATAAGAACAAAGTTAGGTTTCTTTGTGATGGCTGATGTGTTTGCTCACAGAAAGCTAGCAATAGCACTTGGATAAAGAACAGTCCATGTAATCAATAGTTTCATCTGCTGTATCTCCCCCTTCATCAATCAGCATAGGGTCACTATCATACATTGGCACAGACGAGTCTTTCAATAAGGCACTATCATGAGAATGCTTATTCCCTTGCTGCCCTTCACTATTATAGATAGGGTCTGGATCAGTGTTCATACCTGAGCCTCTCCTGCTATCATAATTCCTCTCTGTATAACCTGGCCAGTATGTAATCCAGTTCTGATGTCCAGCCTTCCAATCTTGATCCCTGGACACTGGATCTTTCCTCACATACCTTCTGGCATAGGTCTGAAAGTCCCTTCCACGTGTAGTCTTCTCTCTCCCAGGTAGCCACTGGTGATTCCTATCTCTGCCATTCCATTCCTCTGGCTGACTCCAGTCCAATGGACTCTGCTGGCACTTGGAATACCTCCCAGTATGGGTAATGCCTTGGACTCTCCCAGACCTTCCAATGGGCTTTCTTCTCTTCCTTCCAGAGAGTTTCCTTCTTTCTCTATCCGCTTGGCTTGGCTTCTGTTTCTCCAGGTGATACTGGTGCTTGAGCTTGAAGCTGTTGCTGTATCTGTCTCTGTAGCTCTTTCTGTAGCTGTTATCTGTAGAATAAGCTCTATTCTTATTCTGTTCTAATGTGTGCTCCTCCCTAACACAGCGCAGCTGTGTTGTATCAGGCCCTGCCCTTTGAGATGAGTGCTTAGGGATTACCTCATAGCTCTCTTGATTGCACACACGTTTTCTCACTTCAGCCCCCCTCATGGCTGCTGGAAACCTGGTGCATTCTGGGACTGGTAGTCTTTTATGTGAAAACTCTGTTTTCTTACTTCTACCAGAACTGACAGGTTGCTTGTTCAGAGTCACATCATCTTTTCTATAGCTCCTACCTGAGCTATGATAAGCTTCCTTATCACATACCCCCCTGCTTAAGTTATTACGGACTGGTTTTACTGGTGAAACTGCTTTCCTACAGTCCGTAATACCTACGAGAGTGTTCTCTTCTTGAAGCTCACTTACTTCCTGACTGGGTTCAAGGTCATTATTTACAGGCCTCTCCTTCCAAGACTTAAGTACATTAATATGGTAGGTCTGCCTACGCCCTCTTGCATTTTCTACCATATAAGACACTGGGCTTACTTGTTTAACAACCTCCCATGGCCCTTTCCACTGTACCTCAAATTTTGGAGCAGTTCCTGCTACTTGAACCAAAACCTTTTCACCAATGCTTAATTGGCGGCTTTTGGCCTTTCTATCATACCACCCTTTCTGGCGAACTTGACTGTCCTGCAGGTTCCTCTCAGCAACCTGCGACGTCCTTTTCAAACGTGCTCTCAAGTCACGTAGAAACAGTGGCACCTCCTGACTTCCTGGTTCAGGATCAATCCATTGTTCCCTCAAAATATCAAACAAACCCCGTGGAGCCCTACCATACATCAACTCATATGGAGTTACACCTAGGGACACTTGAATTCTTTCCCTGCAGGCATATAAGGCAAAGGGTAATAACATATCCCATTCTTTTACCTCTCCTGCTAACCCCCTTCTCAACATTTGTTTGAGCGTTTGGTTGAATCTCTCCACCAAACCATTTGATTGTGGATGGTAGGCTGAGGTTTTCACGTGACGAATGCCAAAGGCATCCCAGACCTGGGCCAAATATTTGGATACAAAATTGGACCCTCGGTCAGTCAACACCTCTCTTGGGAATCCCACTTCACAAAACAATTTTACTAGCTCTAAAGCTATTGTTTTTGCAGAAACATTCCTCAATGGTATGGCCCAGGGAAACCTTGTTGCCTGATCTACCATAACTAGGATGTATTGGAAACCTCGGGGCGTTTTGACTAATGGGCCTACAATATCCATGGCAATGCGACCAATTGGGTCTGTGATAATTGGCATGGGGATCAATGGCACCACCGGTGGGTGAGCCGCTGTAACTCGCTGACACGCTGGACATGCAGCACAAAACTGGGCAGTTTCTTTGAAGATACCTGGCCAGTAAAAACGCACAAGTATTTGATCCAGCGTTCCTTGCATACCTTTATGACCTCCCACTGGATGATCATGTGCTAGTCTAAGTACTAGCCCTTTGAAAGTTGTGGGTACCACCAATTGTTTACGTATGGCACCATTTCTGGGGTCCTGACTCTCTCTATATAATATGTCATTATCTAGTCTGAATCTGGGCAATTCCTCCCTGACCTCCTGAGCATACTTAAAAGCTCGGGTGAGAGCTTGATCAGCTCGCTGCTCTTGTGGAAAGTTAGGAAACTTTGCCATCAACTCAGCTGGCACCCAGGGTAAACTTTGACCAGCTAACATCTCAGCCCTACCCTGTGCTCTACAAAGTCTCTCACGCCTCTTTTGTGCTTTCAACTTTCTTACTTTACCAGATGATGGGGTTATTAAATCATCATGAGAGGGTAAGTCTCCTAATAACTCTGCCTGCTCCCCCTCCTCCTTCTGCTGGCTCTCTACCTTAGCCTGCGAGCGGGTGGATACAAGGCCCCTCTTATTACCCATAGTTTGGCCTTCTGGAAGCTTAACCATCTTTTTAGCTAGGGACTGAGGACTTCCAAAGAAAGGCCCGGGAGCTATTTCCATTATACCTTCTCCCTCCTTCTTTCCTAGTCCTTCCACTAGACCCTGCTTAAATCTTGGCCAGTCTCTTCCTAGAACCAAATCAAAGGGTAGCCTAGGCACCACTGCTAATAGGACTTCCTCTTGTTCCCCCAGGCACTTAACCTCTAGCCTATAGGTGGGATATGATGTTGCAGCACCATGAATGCATCTGATGTGAACTTGGCTTTCAGGGGTTCTAGGCACAAATCTTTCCTGGGCCTCTATCCTCTTCCAAAGCCTTTTTGACATCATACTCTGGTCTGCCCCAGAGTCTAATAATGCATTTGTGGTAATTCCTTGCACATCAACCATCAAAAGAAATCCTTCCTTGGGCTGTTTTAAATCCAGACCCATTAAACTAGTGTGTGTCTGGCATCTCTTCTCTAAGTGTCCCACTTTTCCACACTTGAAACATTTCTTTCTATTCCACTGTGTCATCTGGTTTGATACAGTACATTCATTTCAGAAACATTCTTAATTATTCCCTTTTCTGATACAGCACATCTAGCCTCAGCATCCATCTTTAGAGGGCCACCCATTCTATGGCAAGCCTGCGTGGCTTCCAAGAATCTCTCTGCTAGCATGGTTGCCTCTCCAAGATTTTGGCAATTTGGCTGTATAAGAAAAACATTCAAATCTTTAGGTACCCCTAGCATAAATTGTTCCAGCATTATAATATCTAATAACATTTCTACTGTCTTTTGCTCAGGCTCCAACCATTTTACAGCTAAACCTCTGATTCTCTGACTCAGAGTCCTGGGTGTCTCACCCACTTTCAATGTAACAGCTCTAAACATTCGCCTATACTCTGAAATAGACAACCCTAGGCGATCTCTAATAGCTGCCTTTACATCCTTATAATTCAAAGCCTGGGCTGCTGGCATTGCTCTGTAAGCTGCAAGTGCCCCTCCAGTTAATGAGGCTGCCAGCCTTACTGCCCACTGGGTCTCTGGCCACGCTAAAGCCTGTGCCACTCTTTCAAAAGACACTAGAAAATCATCAACATTATCATCTGGAGTTAATTTCCCAAAATTAAATGCCCCAATCCCTTGATTGAGTCCCACAGTGTCCACATGTGGTGTACCAGTACTAACTGCTGGTCTTGCATCTGTTCCACTTTGGCTCTGCAGCTGAACTAGAGCTTGCACCAGATCAAGCACTGGTTTCTGCTGTTCCATTAAGGCCTTCATAGCAGTGTCCTGGGCCTGCTGTGATAGCTCCTGCTGCTTGCTAAATTGGGCTGCCATCCACTGAGCCATCTCCCTCGGATCCATCTTGACCCCTGCAAGAAATAAAGAAAAAAAAAAACCAAAGTGCAGCACCTTCCAACCAGGTATGTTTTTTTTTCAACTTTTTTTTTTTCAATTACCCCCCCTGTGCTTACACACATCCACCACTAGACATGCCCAGGTACATATTACCTTGTCTCAGTGATGAATCCAGCCTTGCACAGGGTCTTTTCATCTGGGACAGCTTCCTGGAGCAACCACTTCTCCTCCAAAGTGCAGATGAGGGAAAAAATCTTCTTTCAGCTTCAAACTTGAATTTTATTTGTAATCCACAGCAAATAAATCCTCTTGGTGCAAAAGCAATCCGAAAAAACTACGCCATTTGTCAGACGGCTGCCTAGGGTGAGAACTTACACAATCTTGATGATGCATATATTCATATGATTCTTGCAAGGTATTGTGGGTAAGGTAGTTCATTCACTCCCAAACACAGCTGAAGACAATAATTGAGTTGTGAAACCAAGTGGTAAAGCCAATAAAATTCTTCTTTTATTGATGGGGTTTAATTCACCCAGCACACGTATGCTTGATAGCAATATAAATGAGGTTACTTGCTTGCAGTGTTTAAATGGATAACATAAAGTCTCAAAGCAAACCAGAAAACAACCTTCAGCTTGTCAGGCAATTAGCTAATGTTTTCTTAGCAAATAATTACCAAATAAAAAGGCACAAAGAAATAAATGAACTTTGCTTGTTAGGTTAACTTCTGCTTATTTTCCACACAGATCCTGCAGTGATTCTCCCTTGCTCACACACACAATCAGGTACAGCTTTAATTACTATCAATTGTCCAGCTGAAACCCTTTAGCTGGCTGGCTGCTACTGTGTGAACCCAAATCCTGCTTTAAGAGCTGTTTGCAGTAGAAATAAGAACAAAGTTAGGTTTCTTTGTGATGGCTGATGTGTTTGCTCACAGAAAGCTAGCAATAGCACTTGGATAAAGAACAGTCCATGTAATCAATAGTTTCATCTGCTGTATCTCCCCCTTCATCAATCAGCATAGGGTCACTATCATACATTGGCACAGACGAGTCTTTCAATAAGGCACTATCCTGAGAATGCTTATTCCCTTGCTGCCCTTCACTATTATAGATAGGGTCTGGATCAGTGTTCATACCTGAGCCTCTCCTGCTATCATAATTCCTCTCTGTATAACCTGGCCAGTATGTAATCCAGTTCTGATGTACAGCCTTCCAATCTTGATCCCTGGACACTGGATCTTTCCTCACATACCTTCTGGCATAGGTCTGAAAGTCCCTTCCACGTGTAGTCTTCTCTCTCCCAGGTAGCCACTGGTGATTCCTATCTCTGCCATTCCATTCCTCTGGCTGACTCCAGTCCAATGGACTCTGCTGGCACTTGGAATACCTCCCAGTATGGGTAATGCCTTGGACTCTCCCAGACCTTCCAATGGGCTTTCTTCTCTTCCTTCCAGAGAGTTTCCTTCTTTCTCTATCCGCTTGGCTTGGCTTCTGTTTCTCCAGGTGATACTGGTGCTTGAGCTTCAAGCTGTTGCTGTATCTGTCTCTGTAGCTCTTTCTGTAGCTGTTATCTGTAGAATAAGCTCTATTCTTATTCTGTTCTAATGTGTGCTCCTCCCTAACACAGCGCAGCTGTGTTGAATCAGGCCCTGCCCTTTGAGATGAGTGCTTAGGGATTACCTCATAGCTCTCTTGTTTGCACACACGTTTTCTCACTTCAGCCCCCCTCATGGCTGCTGGAAACCTGGTGCATTCTGGGACTGGTAGTCTTTTATGTGAAAACTCTGTTTTCTTACTTCTACCAGAACTGACAGGTTGCTTGTTCAGAGTCACATCATCTTTTCTATAGCTCCTACCTGAGCTATGATAAGCTTCCTTATCACAGCGTGCACACACCTCGCCGAGCGAGCGCACATACTTTACAAGAGAGCGCACAAAGATTACGGCTCTGATTCTGATAGAAAACAACACAGACGTCTTAAAATTTAAAAGTTATGATTGTAATTACTAGAAATTTCCCACTTCATTTAATAATTGTCTATTTTCATTTAATTTGATTAAAATCAATGTGGTGTACACATACTGTATTCTGACATGTAGTCAAATTTTAAAGTATATAACTCAGAGTGTCGTTATGTGGCGCACAAAAATTTAACCTTACTTCAAAAGCTGCACACAGCTGATATTTTATCCGCACACAGCCTACAGAAAATTAGAGGGAACATTGCCCAGGACTCTGTTCTGGCTCCCCTTCTGTTTAACATTTTTCTGGCTCTCCTCACTCTTTTGGTGCAGCAATCTGGGATCTTGGCCTACTGTTATGCTGACAATGTTATTCTTTTACACCATACTTCTCCTGTAAATCTGGATCTCTCCACACTTAATGCCTTTCTTTTGCTTGTCACTACCTGGCTGTCTTCCAATCTACTCCATCTCAACCCAGTTAAGATGTCTGCAATGTGGTTTACCCACGGTGGTCCCCAAATGGCCCTTTCACTTCTTATTTTGGATGCCCCAATTCCCCCTGTAACATCACTTCAATACCTCGGAGTCACCCTGGATCCTGACCTCTCCTTCCACACCTACATCTCCTCCCTTGTGCGCCAGTCTCACTTTTTCCTTCATCAGATTCGAGCCATCAGTCCTGTACTCTCTCCAGCATCTCTCACAACTCTTCTCTCTCGTAATCTTGTGCCTGGACTACTGTAATGTTGTTTTTGCTGGTATCCCCCGCCATCAGCTTCACCGTCTACAGTTAATTCAGAACATCATCGTTCGCCTCCTCACTCATACTCCCCATTTCAGTCACATCATGCCCTCCCTGATCCACCTGCACTGGCTCCCCCTCTCCTATTGCGTTACCTGCAAACTCCTAATCCTGACCCACAAGGCCCTACATCAGTACATTCCTCAGTATCTTGTAGATTCATTACAATTTTGCATTATACCTCGCAGCCTCCGGTTACTGCACACCAACAACCTTGACCTCCCCTCTACAGCCCATGCCTGCCTAGAGCAAACTTAGCATTCTGCCTTCCTTTTTCTAGCTCCGTCACTCTGGAATTCCCTTCCTCCCCTAATCCGTCAAGAACATTTCCCAAATTCAAGTCCCTCCTAAAAACCCACCTCTTCTGTATTGCCTATGACCCCCCTTTTCCTGATTTCCCTATTTCCTCTTCCCCCTCCACTTAGGCTCTTTTCCTCTTTAGTCCACTATGGTTATGCACTTTCCTGTCTGGCATTGTAGTTCTTTTTTTGGTTCTGTCTTTTTTAATCTATTGTTATTATAAACTGTCCAGATGGCTTTCAGTGGGCGGTCTATCAAATGTTCTAATAAAGATAAATATAAAGATCTCTCCCACTCCCTCTCTCTGTCCTCCCATCATGCCCAGCATCTCTACCTTTCTCCCATTGTGCACAAGTGATGTTCTCTGTAGAATGTGGGGTGGTCTCCACCTCCTCACCCCTTTTTCCCTTGCTTCCTTTCATACACCACTCAGGTCCAGCATCTCTCTCCTGCTTCCCTTCTCAATCATCCTCAGGTCTAGCTTGCCTTTCCCCCTTGCTTCCCTTCTTATCCCCACAGGTCCAGAATCTCCCCCTTGCTTTATTTCTCACCCCCTTCAGAACCAGCATCTCCCCTTGCTTCCCTTCTCATCTCCCCTCAGTTCCAGCATCAACCCCTTGCTTCAGTTCTCACCCCCTCCTAGCTCCAGCATCTCCCCATTGCTTCCTTCTAACACCACCTCTTCAGGTTCAGCATCTTTCCTTTGTTTCTCTTTTCATCTCTCTTTAGGTACAGCATTTCGTCCCTTGCTTTTTTTCTCACCCCCTCAGGTCCAGCATCTCTGCTATACTTCCCTTCTCACCCCATCACAGGTCCAGCATCTCCCCATTCTTTCCTTTCTTATCTCATCCTCAAGTGCAGTATCTCCCCCCTGTTTCATTTCTCATTCCCCTTCAGGTCCAACAATTCCCCCTTGCTTCTCTTCTCACCCCACCTCAGGTCCAGCATCTCCCCTTGTTTTCCTTAACAGCCCCTCATTGCCAGCATCTCCCCCTTGCTGCCTTTCTCACACACCTCCCAACAGGTCCAGCATCTCCCCTTGCTTCCCTTCCCACCCCAGGTCCAGCATCTTATTTTTGCTTCTCTTCCTCTCCCCCTTCGAGACCATCATCTCCCCTCCTTTCCCTTCACTGTCATCATGTCACATCCTCTCAAGTGAACATAAGCAAGAAAAATAGCAGTATGTAGTGTGGGGCCTTTGAGCTTCCAAGCATGCTCTAAATATGCCATGTTCCACTCCTCCTCAGAAGCAAACTTCCTCGTTCAAAGGGGCTAGGGCATGGCAGACAATTGGGAGGCGAGGTGTAGCCACAGGTGGCCTGGAGGAGCCCAGGCCCCTCCAATTCTCCTAGTCCAACCACAAATTACCATGATTGACAGGAATCCTGAAGCACCACCAGCAGAAGAGAGCCAGGAGCTGTGACTTTCCTTGATGATTGACTGGCACACCACATACTCTAAAACCTCATAGGCAGCACATGCCTGCATCGTGCAGTTACCACAGGCATAGACAGTGCTTGAGAGCTGCACCTTCTGCAGACATTGTGGATGCAGCTTATGCCACCTCTATATGTGGCGTTAGCTGCAATAGTGATGCTGTGACGCTGCGATCCCTTCATTTCCAACGCATTAACTGTTGGGGAAATGCTGTTCATGTCCTCAACAGATACAATAACATGTGGTATTTGCAGGTAATGCAACACCATTTTCACTAAAATGTAGCATTAGCTGCAAAAGCCTAATGCCCTTTAGTAGACTTACCCCTTTGTGTACATAGGTGTATGATCCTACCCCCCTTACCTATTCTCCACTCCTGGGAACATCTAAGCACATATTGCTTAAAACTAGGCACTACGATTTCTCTGCACCAACATTTAGATGCATATTTGCCAGACATTTTTAGAAACACTTGAGTACCTAAAATGCTATTCTACATAGACTGTATTGTCAAACCTACATGAATCATTTTGCATAGGAATTATACTGTACCTGCAGTAAAATCAAGTGGACAGTCTATGAGTCTCTTGTACTTATGGACAGTTATGCCTCTATTTTGCTTTTAAACATCAGTGTGCAAGATCTGGATTCCTGAAAATTATCCCACAGAATTTATATGCTTATATTTAGATCTGCACATAGTTAAACTGTGGAATTTGTTGCTGGTTGATGTGGGCAAGGCAGTTGACATAGCTGGGTTTGAAAAGGGGTTGGGCAAGTTCCTGGAGGAAAAATTGATGAATCCATTATTAACCATGCAAATTTGGGGAAAGCCATGCTAGACTGTGCTATGAGAAATAAGTACTAGATTATTTTGGTGAGATTCTGCCAGGTACTGTGACCCCTATTGACCACTGTCAGAGGCAGGATGCTGAGCTCGATGGACCTGTAATTTGACCCAGAATGCCATTTCTTATTTTTTTATGCTCTTTGCCACGCACTATGTTCTGGACTGCTTTATATACATATGAGTATATTTTCAGAAGTTATGGGCAGAAATACAAGCCCCTTTCTAACTCATTCCCTGGGAATACCACCACTCAATTTGATTAACATTCCCTTTGTACGTGCGTAGCAGATGCACATCTATTTTTGGAAATAGATAGCTGCTTCACTTGTAGAAATGGCTTTAAAATTATCCTTAAGCCAGCATTGCATTGCGTTGTCCCATTAAAGGCAAGCTGCCAAGAATGGGCTATGTTAAGGCTATTATTCTTAGGGATTTTACCCGTGTAGTGCGTCTTTCCCCAGCCGCTGGTGACACACTGTTCCCCACTTAGATATTCTTCTCCTGAAGCTGCCAGGCACACTGGAGAAACGGACGCAGTGAAGACAATAGGAGCTGCCAGTTTAATCAGAGCAATGTCGTTCTCAATTGTGCTGGGATTCCACTGGGGATGGTTAAAGACCTTCAACAGTTAAGAAGGAAAATAAGTAAACAAAATGAACAGATGCCATAACTAATGACATATACAAAGAGATTCAAGTAACAAAGATATTCAAAACAATGATAAATGTAGAGAAATTAGAGTCAACATAACCAATAAAATAAATTAGACATGATAATTTAGAGAATGATGTAATACCTCAACCTGCTCCCACAAAGGGGTATGTTTCCTAAAGCATGATAAATTTTGCAGTTACTGCTGGACATTAGTTGCAGAAGCACCATGGTAGCCAAAAATGTCATGTGTTATCTGTTGGGGGCATGCCCAGCATTCCCCCAGCAGATAAATGCCGAGAAAATATAGGGCTCATAGCCAGACAGCATCACTGATACTGATACTGCTATCGCCACCCAAAGAGGAGGCATTAGCTGCATTCACAATGTTGCAAAAATGTGTGGTTATCGCATTCTGTCAATGCCCATGGTAACTGCACACCCATTCTCTACCTACTTGCATTGCTAATGCGTGAAATGTAGTTACCATGGAAAACTACCCGTGGTAGCTGCAATGGTCCCACATTAGTGTCACCACGGCACAATTTTCCCACGTTAAAGCTGTGATGACAGTTCATGCTGTTTAGTAGACATATGCCAAAGTGTTACCAACAACCCTTCTTTCAAAAGGTATACCATCAGAGGTTATACAAATCAAAACACATTTGCTTCAGTTAAAGGGAGCTATATAAAACAATATTCTGTAAGAGTAATTTTTTGTCATAAAGGGGTATGTTTACTAAACTGCGGTAACGTTACATAACGCGCGTTATGTAACGTTAACGATCGTAGATGTTCCGCGGCGCGGTAAAACACCGCAGAAGGTGGAGAGAGGGCGGAGAGAAGGGGTCAATGGGAGGAGTGTGGGCGGGGAGAGGCTCCTGTCACACCAACGCGCTGATCTGAAGAGCTGAATCCTAACGCGATTGAAAACCTGCCGTTAAATGCACATTTGCAGGGGAGAGAAACCATTTCAGTGTCAGCAATGTACAGCATAGGCAGGGAAACCAACAAAAGTGATAAGTGCGATACATGTGCACAGAACAAAAGGGCACATAAACATTGAAAATGACCTCAACAAACTGGAAAAAAAACATAACCAAGCTGGCCAATAGTGATATTAATGGGAAATATCAACCCCCCGCCCCCGATAAAGCTCCAAAAAAAAGATATTAATCGTGGAAGGGTCTATGCTCCGTCCCCATACAAGGTGAATGAGCCCACAGTGAAATAGCGCTGATCAGGGCTTTCCCTTGTTATTGGACAAGTGTCCTATAGCATGCACATGTCCCGCAACAGCAGGGTGGGCATGTCGGAACGGGCAACTGGACAGATGCCGTAAAAGGGGATACAGAGGGCCGCAGGCGGCACATGCTGTGGTGCAGCTGGGCCACAGTGCGGACTAGGGTGATGCCTAGGTGGCCCTTACAAATGCTGAAACAGCAGAGCAGCCAGACAGCAACTGCTGAAGGCCCAACATGGGCATGACTGTGTTTCCCACAGTGTCACAGGGGAAAGTACCCAGCAGCTACCCCCAAGGGCACAGAACATTGGCAGGCGGTGCTGGGGGGAAGCATGGACACCTATGCAGGCACCCCTATCCCAGAACCCGCACCATAGGCAGCCGCCTACCCGCACACTGGATGGCCTGAGACTGCACTCCACCAGCACCACCAGCAGAAGGGCATGTCAGCATGGTGGCAGAGGGATACTGGTGGTGGAGGGGGCAGTGGCAGCTGCCCAGAGCAGACCGTGGCCTAGCCCTGTATAGGTGGGTGCCATGCACTGCAACAGACAGGCCCTGTCTGATGAACAGTCATGGTATCACCAGGGAATGCACTAACTCTGTGACAACATGGTGGTGCAGTACACAAAACCAGTATATTCAGAAGCAGAAGGTCACAGGTTCAAATCCCAGCTGTGGTTCCTGCCAACCCAGTCCCTATATTTTACCCACTACTAAAACGTGCTAATACAGACAGAACCTTTATTGCAGATGACATAAACATGCCCAAAACACCTACATTTTACTCTACAGAGCACAAACACCATAAACATGTGCATTACCTAGAGCAGAGTCTCCCAAATGCAGTCCTGGAGGGCCAAACACCATTCAGGTTCCATGCTGCCCCTAATAAAGATGTCTGTGCTGCATTTCTATGTGCCACCCCCATGGTATGCAGATGTATCTCATGCATATTCATGAGGGACAGCATGAAAACCTGAACAGTGTTTGGCCCACCAGGACTGGAGTTGGGAACCTCTGCCCTAAAGCAGTGGTCAACAGGGGCAGACACACCCGCACCCACAGGCTCCATTATCCAACGGCTCCTGGAGCGGCAGGATGTTGGGCCCTGTGTGCATCTCCCAATACTAGCACTTGCATACCTTGGCAATGCCACCCTAAACCTGGGAATACGGTAAACATCTATCAAACGGTTGCTATGATTACTGGCAGATAGCAATTCCAAAGTTAAGCACAATTTGCTGATTGAGCTGCATCATAGCAACCTTTCTGATGTCTGTGGAGTGTGCTACAGGTCTTGTGTCTGACAGTGTTTACCACCCTGGGGAGTGACCCCAACAGTATTGCGTACCATAGCTATGCCTGCACTATGCCCAGGACTGGTGCGGTGGCCAGGGCTGCCAAACACCTCTATAGTTGCACAATGCTGGCATAGGTGTGGGGAGTGTGTTTCTGTCTATCCAGTGTGTGGTGGCTGCAAACACCCTCCACAGCCCACACTGCTAGCACTGTTGCCAGAATTGGCCTGCCAATGTGCATAATGAGGAGCACAGTACTGTGGGAATAGCCAGGATAGGATGGCCTGGCCTGGATCCATCTGTACATAACATAGGGCAATGTCTCGGACATTGTAGTGGCCAGCCACCACCTGCACGGACAGAGTGGCCACAGCATGTCCTGCTGGGAGGTCACTCTCACCCTGACTGATCAGTTACCACGGCATGGCTAGGTTCCCCCATAGTGCTATGTAGTATTTTTCTTGTGTGATATTTGTGGGTTCTCTTTTGGGGCCCAATCACTGACTTATGTGCTTGGTGTGTATGCTGACATCCTAGTTCTGGGTACACACATCTCCTCCAGGAACATGCACTATGGACTAGCTAACAGACTGTCTGCAGCTAGTATCTGTCTTGCTGGAACACCTTGCAGGGTGCAGCGGCTGGAGGCTTGCTGCTGGAGAATTTCAGATGGTGGTGGGGGGCAGCTGTGCATTTCCAGGCCTACTGTCTGTCTGCTATTGCTTTATGGATGTGTACAGCTCTGTGTTGCCTGCCCTGTAGGGTGTCTGTTCCACAGCAGGACTGGGGTGATGGTCCCCTCTACTGCCACCATTGCAGGGGGGTAGAATGTGGTTCTGTTGGTGGGAGATCCTGTCCCCCACCCTGAGCCACAGAGGGTGAGTTGGGTGGTGGTATGTAATCTGCCTGTGGGTCCATACACCCCCCTTCACATAAATCATGTGACCATAGCACCCACACAGGGTATGCACTTTTCTGGGTGCATCATAGTCCACAAGGGCTAGATGTGAAATACAGATGGACACATGCATATCCTAGTGGTGTTTGTAAGAACTACCTATCACACATTGGCACTAATAGGGACCTTCAGCAAAGCCAGGTGCTGCGAAAATGGTGCTGGGCACCTCACCTCACCCTCAGGGTGAGCACAGGACCCGCACACTGTGACGGTCTGTAGCTACTCTGTGCCACTAACACACACCGTCGGCACCCCCTACCAGGCTGAGGTGCTGTGGGATGCATACCCCATCTTGTGATCATCTGTAGACTGCTGATTTGCATGTGCTGTGCATCCTGGGTACGGGTGGGTCGACCCTATCCTGGTAACCACAGCAGAATGTTTGTGTGGTGCCATGCAGTCCTCCTGTAGCCAGCCAGGGGGTTTGTTAGCAGTTATAGCCCACTGGTTACATCACTACCTGTGGAGCCAGAGGTCATGGGTTCAAAACCCACAGTGGGGTCCCTTGATAGGGCTGTCTTAGGCATTGTCTGTTTTTATTGTATATTAGTGCTGCCAGCAGAAACACCCTCAGAGTACTGTCACCTTAGGGTGCCTCATAAAGCGCCCTATGAAGCGCCTTATAAGGTGTCCTATAGGGGATATTATAGGGTGCCTTGGCAGACAGCGCAGTTTATAATGTGCCCTATGGAGTGCCTTCTAGGGTGCCTTATGCGGCACCTTAGGTTATGCCACTGTGAGGGTGTGTTTGCTGGCAGCACTAATTAAAGTAAAACTAAAATTCTTCACAACCCAATACTTAACCCTGTCCAGGTCAAGCCCAAAACTCTCGGGATCCAAAATTCTGACTAAATATTCCTATCAAATGGTATATAATACATGACCATAGCAGAAGGAAAATCACTATTAGTACATATTGAATAAGACGGGTACAATTTTCCTGAAATATGCAAAAATTAACCCGGTTGCAGAATGTGGATTAAAATTTTAAAGTAGGCCTTCAAAGGGTTAAGCACTATACTTCAGTCAGCCTTATTCATTAGGCACATTGGGGAATCAAACCCATGACCCCTGTACTATCAGTTAGTTTAGTAACCATTGTGCTACAGCTCTATTTCTATGCTTGCATGTCTGCGCGCCTTCTTAAGATTAGCACGCGGTAACGTGCCATGGCACCCTCTAACGCTTGTTAATTTGCGGCGCCTTTTAACGCGCATTATCAGTAACGATGTACCGCCCATGTCCTTATTTGGATATTTCTGCCTCTACCGCGGATCCTAACGCGAATGGCATTACCGCAGTTTAGTAAACATACCCCATAGTCTTCTCCTTATCATCTAGAATAGTTTTAGAAAATATAACTTACAGTAGGGAGGGATGTGCTTTTGTTTGAAATGAATTAGGAAATTGTAATGAAAAATATACTTTTGTTTCAATTCATGTTAAAATGAAACAAAAGAAAAACAAACAAAATTTTGTTTGCCTTCATTTATTTTATTTTAAAAATTAAGTCAACCTTCATTGCAAAAAACTCTACCAAAAATCCTCATAGCCCTTCTCATTATATTGCTTTCTATTTATAGTATAAGAGAGATTTCAAGTTACTTATGCGTTGTCAGAGCAGCTATTACAAATGACACCTGAAGACCAAGGATGGTGCTATTATTAATTTTTAACATCTAAAAGAATAATCCGGAGGGAGGAAATGGCATCAGCTTGCTCAATGACTGCCTGAGGCTAGAACATCAGGGCCATCCCTGATCATGAAAACCCCATACCCCGAGATCAATAAAACGAGCTCTAAAGACCATTGCAATTCATTGGGAGTGCGGGAAGTGCAATGTCAACTAGCAGGAAAACCGCAAATTTCAAAAGGTTTGCATATGCAGGAGCAGGAGCGGCCAGCTGTAGGCTTAAAATGGCTGCTGGAGGGTCCAAGAGTGGGGAAATATCGGAGAGATGGACGAGGTCAGAAAACTGGTAGAGCTGTCCATGGCAAAGTAACTACTCAACAAGGGGTTATTTTGTGCTACAAATAGCAGGGATGGATGGCCCGACGGGACGTCCATTCCCGCTATTTGTGCCGGCTTCTACCCCTGACTAACTTCCCCGCCAGTTGTGCTAGGAAGTTAGATGGAGGCAGGGAGGGGGCAGCCTGAGCTTCCTGAGTTTTGCGATAGCACAAAAGTGGCAGAAGCGATATGTTTGGGGGTGCAGTACAAAGGTGGCAACAACAATCTACCTTCTATGATAACACTGGACAGAGAACATCAAGCTCTGGGGCCCTTGCAATTCAGTGTCTTGAAGGACTACAAAAAGGGACTGCTACTTATGGGGAGAGATCTGAAGAGACATATGCAATTGTAAGTATTTACTTCTGGGAATTTTTCTAAATCTTGCTCTTCTAAAAGTCTTCGTTTATCTGTGCCCTTTACTCGTACTGCCAATTCCAGACTTCGTTCCTTCCAACTGGCAGCACCCTTTGCTTGGAATAGTCTTCCTATCTCTGTGCGCCAGGCATCCTCCCTGCCCATTTTCAAGTCCAGACTCAAATCCCATCTCTTCACTATTGCTTTTCGTTCCTGCCTTGCCCTATCTTGATCTCTCCATCAACTTTTGTTTACTTTGTCCTGTAAATTTTGTTATTTGTCTTTTGTAACTTATTTTGTATTATGTCTTATTAGATTGTGAGCTCTGATGAGCAGGGACTGTCTCTCTTGTATGTTTGTACAGCGCTTCGTATGTTGCGATGCTATATAAGTGTTTATTAATAATAATAATAATAATAATAATAATAATAATAATATTGAAAGGGAGGTTCCAATAAAGACAAAAGTAACCCAAGTACCCTTGAATACAGAGCAAACAGAGCTTAAAGATTTCAAATTACCCCTGCCTATTGATGACCAGATTAATATGAATAAAATACAGCCTCTAAAATGCTTGCATGCAAATGCTAGAAGACTAAAAAATAAGATGGGAGAGTTAGAATATATAGCACCAAATAAGAGGTTAGATATGATTGGTATCTCAGAGACATGGTGGAAGGAGGACAACCAGTGGGACACTATGATACCTGCGAACAAACTATATTGTAATGATAGAGCTGATCAAATTGGTGGAGGGGTTGCACTCTATGTTAGAAAGGGAACTGAGTCACAAAGAATAAAAGTTTTCCAGGAAACAAAATACACTGTAAATCTCTATGGATTGAAACTCCATGTAAAAAGGGGAAGGCGATGGCAGTGGGGTTGTACTATTGACCACCTGGCCAGAATGAACAAATAGAAACATAGAAATATGATGACAGAAAAAGACCACATGGCCTATCTAGTCTGTCCTTCCATATCAACAACTACAACAGTCTCCTTTTTACCTTTAGAGATCCTCTGTGTTTGTCCCATGCTTTTTTGAATTCAGTTACTGTCCTCATCTCTACCACCTCCACTGGGAGACTATTCCACGGATCCACTACTCTTTCCGTAAAGAAATATTTCCGCATATCACTCCTCAATCTATCTCCCTTCACCCTCATCCCATGTCCCCTCGTAGCAGAACTTGCTTTCAATTGAAAGAGGCTCTCTCCCTGAACATTTATGCCACGGAGGTATTTAAACATCTCAATCATATCACCTCTATCCCGCCTTTCCTCTAAGGTGTACATATTAAGATCCTTAAGTCTGTCCTCATATGCTTTATAATGAAGCCCATTAAATCATTTTAGTAGCAACCCTCTGCACCGACTCCATCCTGTTCACATCCTTTTGAAGGTGCAGTCTCCAGAATTGCACACTATACTCCAAATGAGATCGCACCAAAGACTTATACAGAGGCATTATCACCTCCTTTTTTTCTGCTAGCCATTCCTCTCCGTATGCACCCAAGCATCCTTCTAGCTTTTGCCGTTGCCTTTTCTACCTGTTTAGCTACTTTAAGATCATCAGACACAACCACGCCTAGGTCCCGCTCTTCTTTAGTGGACAAAAGTACTTCACCCCCTATACTATATTGCTCCCTTGGATTGCTGCAGCCCAAATGCATGACCTTACATTTTTTAACATTAAATCCCAGCTGCCAAATTCTAGACCATTCTTCAAGCTTAGCTAGATCCCTCCTCATGTTATCTACCCCTTCCTGGGTGTCTACTCTATTGCAGAATTTGGTATCATCCGCAAAGAGGCAAACCTTACCTGCAAGCCCTTCCACTATATCACTAACAAAGATGTTAAAAAGAATCGGACCAAGGACAGATCCCTGGGGCACACCACTGATAACATCCTTCTCCTCAGAGTGAGCTCCATTTACTTGTACTCTTTGTCGCCTCCCACCCAACCAATTTCTAACCCAAGCAGTAACTTTAGGGTCCATCCCTAGGGTGTTCAGTTTGTTTATAAGTCGCCTGTGAGGAACCGTGTCAAAGGCTTTACTGAAATCTAAATAAATGGATGATGAAATGCTCAAAGTAATCAGGGAAGCTAACAAAAGTTACAGCACTGTAATAATGAGTGATTTCAATTATCCTGATATTGACTTGGTCAGTGTCACAGCAGGACATGCTAGGGAGATAAAGGGACATGTTTACTAAACTGCGGTAATGTCATTCGCATTAGGTTCCGCGGTAAAGGTACAGATGCCCATATAAAGGCATGGGCGGGGCATCATTATAGCAAGCCATGTCAGGTAACGTGCGTTATAAGGAACGTCATACAGCACGTTACAAGGCACTTATTAGGCACAGTACAAGGCACGTGCCTTAATGTGCCTTGTACTGTGCCTAACAAGGTGCCTTTTAACATGCCTTATAACGGGCCTAATAAGGTGCCCTGTAACGTGCCTTGTACTGTGCCTAATTAGGAGCCTTTTAACGCCTTATAAGGATTGTTGGCAACTGTGGTGAGGGTACTATGGGCTGGCAGCACGGATCTACAAAGATATGACTGTCACAGGCAAAGCAAAATATCTGCCTTGGACAGGAAGGAACAACAAGGAATTGAACCCATGACCTCCGCCTAGAACATCAGTGTACTAACCAGTAGGATAAACCTCTATGAATTGTTGCATAGCAATAGCTAGGTACAGAAGGACTGCAGGTCACCGCACAAACCATCTGCTCTGTGTGCCAGGATAGGGTAACCCCACCAGCACCCATGATGCATTGCACATGCAGAACAGTGGCCTACAGCTGACCACCAAATAGGGTCTGCACCTCTCCGGTACTGCAGCCTAGTAAGACGGACTGACAGTGCGTGATACTGGCACAGAGTAACTACAGACCATGCCATTCTGCAGGTTCCGTGTGCACCCTGAGGGATAGGATGGGTGCCCAGCACTAGGTCCACAGTACATGTGGTGCTAGAGATACGTCCTGCTGCACATCCCCAATACTGCCAGTGCTTGACAGGTGTTCCCAGCAGTGCAACTGAAGGTACATCTGTTCAAGCTGTGTTTTGCAGTCACATATGGCCCTGGGGGACCAGACACCACCCAGATTAGTGTATACTGGGAGTTAAGGTCTGGTTGCCATGGGTACCTGTTATCAGGGCAGTGGGGTTTCTAGACTCGCATGAGGGCTATGTAGCACTGCCACTATGGGTCTAAGTGGTATGCACTATATACCCTAAGGGGCTTCAATCACCCCTTTTGTAGATGAGGGTGTGGTGGGACAGGTGCCAGCACCCTGCAGAATGGCTGTAGTACCAGCAACCATAGTCCTGCTGACAGATGACAGCCCTCCAGGGTCGCTGGGCCAGTGCCATACCTGTGACCATTGCAGACCAGCAGTGATGCTTGGGGTAGGCTCAACTGCCCCATGCACCAGTCTGTCATTCATCAACAGACAGCACCTGTAGCATTCTACAAGGAGTTCCCACCATGCACAGGTGAACTTCAGACAGCCGACACTCACAGGGGAACCCTGTGCACCCAAAGGTGGGACGCACAGCAGGTATCCCTGCAATTGGGCCCCAGAACCAGGAACATACAAGTAACATTGGAAACAAACAGTAGGTGACACTATGTGGGAACATAGGCATGTCATGGTCACTGCTCAGTCAGAGTGAGAGTGACACCCCTTCCCCCCCCAGCGTGACATGCTGTGGCCACCCTGTCCATGCAGGTGGTGGTTGAGCACTACAGTGTCTCAGCTATTGCCCTCCACCCTGTGCAGATGCATCCTGGCCAATCTGCCCTGTCTGGGCCATACCCACAATACCTTGCTCCTCATTATGCACATTTGCAGGCTAATGCTGGAAGCAGTGTGAGCAATGTGGGCTCAGTGAGGTGTTGGCAGACACAAAACAATGGAGAGACATACGCACACTCCCACACCTATCTCAGCATTGTGCAGAGATGGAGGTGGTTGACAACCCTACCCGCCGCACTGGTCCTGATCACAGTGACGACATTGCTAATCTGTACAGGGGGTAGTAGTGGTGCTCTGGTGATAATTGCAGCTCTGTGCTGGGGCCAACAGCCGGACACTCCATGAAGCTGTGGATAGTGGAGCCCTTGTGAGTGGGTGTCCGTACCCCTATGCACCACTGCGTTGGGGTTTGCCCAAGTTGCTGTTGTGACTGCATTATGGGCTAAAACTATGGGGAGATGCTCTGCAAGATCCACAAATGGGAGCTGAACCTCTGACCCTCTGCTCTTGGACATGCTAGCTGGGTGTACTGCACCACATTGTTGCCACAGCAGCATAGTGGTCCCTGGGGCTACCCTTACATTCCTCGGCCAGACCTCTTCTGTTGCACTGCACACCACGTACTGGTACAGGGCATGGCCTAGGTCCACTGCAGGCGGGTGCCACTGCTCCCTCCAGCACATTCAAACTACCCCCTCTGCCATGCCACCATGACCATATGCTATCAGTGCCGGAGGTGAGCCATCCCAGGCCATCCAGGGGGCAGGTAGGCGGCTGCCTAAGGTGTGGGCTCTGGGGTAGGGGTGCCTACATAGATGTCCACGCTTCCCCCAGCACTTCCTGTCAATGTTATGTGCCCCTTGGGGTACCTGCTGGGTAATGTCTCCTGCATGGGACACTGTGGGACACAGACTCATGGGCATGTCTGACCCTGGTCAGTTGCTGTCTTCCTGGTTTCCATTTTCTGCATTCCAATGTGCCACCTTGGCAACCGCCTAGTCCACCCTGTGCCCCAGTAGCCTCCACTGCATGTCCCTCCTGCAGCCCCCATGCCCCATTTGCACCATCACCATAGTGGCCTTTCATACCTGGGCACTATGCTGCTGCTGCAAATGGAGCACTATTATCATCTTTCTTGGGCTCCCTGCCTATGCTGTACATTGCTGACACTGAAATAGTTTCTCTCTCTTGCAAATGTGTGCTAATGCCAGGTTTTCAGTAGCGTTAGGATTCAACACTTCATTTCACCGCGTTAGTGTAGAAGGGGCCTCTCCCCACCCACTCCCCGCCCAATGACCCCTTCTCTCCGCCCTCTCTCCACCCTCTTCAGGACTTACTGCGGCCTGGAACGTTAAGGCGCGTTATGTAACATTAAGGCGCATTAATGTTACGTTAACACACCCTAACGTTACATAATTCAGCTTAACATTACATAACGCACCTTAACGTAGCCGCTGCTACGTTAACGCAGTTTAGTAAACATGACCCAAAGTTTCTAGATGAAATAAATGACTGCTTCTTGGAGCAGCTAGTTCATGAACTGACCGAAGGGGAAGCCATTTTGGATATAGTCCTTATTAGAACACAAATAAAGCATCTTTCAGGAAATGGAAAATGAAGCCAAGTGACGAAAACTGGAAACAACATAAACACTGGCAAGTTAGATGCAAGGCATTGATAAGGCAGGCAAAGAGAGAATTTGAGAAGAAGCTTGCTGTGGAAGCAAAAATGCGTAATAAAGACTTTTTCAAGAACATTCATAGCAAAAAACCTGTGAGAGAGTCAGTTGGACCATTAGATGATAGAGGGGTAAAAGGGGCAGGGCCATAGCAGAGAAAATGAATTCTTTCCTTCGGTCTGAGGAAGATGTAGGGATGTTACCCATGACTGAAATGGTATTTAAAGGTGATGCTATAGAAGAATTGAAAGAAATATCAATGCACCGGGAAGATGTATTTCAACTATTTGATAAACTGAAGAGTAGCAAATCACCTGGAATGGATGGTGTACATCCAAGGATGTTGAAAAAACTGAAATATGAGATTGCAGCCCTACTATTAGCAATCTGTGAACTATCATTAAAATCATTTGTAATAACTGAAGATTGGAGGATGGCCAATGTAACGCCAATTTTTAAAAAAAGGTTCCAGGGGAAAGGAGGCAGCATACTATTGAGGATCAGGAACTGGTTAAAAGATAGAAAGCAGAGGGTAGGGATAAATGGCCAATTTTTCCAATGGAAAAAGGTGAATAGTGGAGTTCCCCAGGGATCTTTGCTGAGTCTGCTGCTTTTTATCATATTCATAAATGACCTGGAAATAGGAATAGCGAATAAGGTAATCAAATTTGCAGATGACACAAATTTTTTCAAAGTTGTTAATACCCAAGAGGATTGTAAAAAATTGCAAGAGGACCTTTATAAATTGGAAGACTAGGCATCCAAATGGGAGATGAAATTTAGTGTAGACAAGTGTAAAGTAATGCACCTAGGAAACAACAAACCAAACTATGGTTACATGATGCAAGGATACACATTAGGAACAGCCACCCAGGAAAAAGATTTTGGCATCATCATGGATAACATGTTGAAACCCTCCGCCCAGTTGTGCAGTGGCGCCCAAGAAAGCAAATAGACTGCTAGGAATTATAAGGAAAGGAATGGAGAGTAAAACAAAGGATATTATAATGCCTCTGTATCGCTCCATGGTGCGACTGCACCTTGAATATTGTGTGCAATTCTGGTTGCCGTATCTTAAAAAGGATATAGCGTTATTAGAAAAGGTACAGAGAAGAGCCACCAAAATGGTAAAGGGGATGGAAGGCTACCCCTATGAAGAGAGACTAAAAAGATTATGGCTTTTCAGCCTGGAAAAGAGACACCTGAGGGGAGATATGATAGAGGTCTAAAAATTAATGAATCGAGTGGAATAGGTAAATGTAGATTGCTTTTTTTAGTGCTGTCAAGAGCAAGAGTTCAGGAAAGGGCGAGGAACGAGAGACATCATCGCGGATGTGAGATGGATCCTTGAAAAGACTAAAGAATACCAAAAGGATATCTATTTGTGCTTTATTGACTACAGCAAGGCTTTTGACTATATAAACCATGAGAAACTCTGGGCCACATTAAGAAGCATTGGGTATACCAGAAAACCTGATCGTTCTCTTGCACAATCTGTACATTGATCGAGAAGCAACAGTTCGAACAGAACAAGGAGAAACAGAATGGTTTAAAATAAGCAAAGGAGTATGACAAGGCTGCATACTTTCCCCCTACCTGTTTATTTATATGCAGAACATATCATCAGAGAAGCAGGATTGTATGAAGACAACAGAGGTGTGAAAATTGGTGGAAGACTCATCAACAACCTTCGCTATGCTGATGATACCACATTACTGGCTGAAAGTGAAGATGATTTGAAACATTTGCTTCTCACGATTAGGGAACATAGTCTTAAAATGGGCTTGCACCTTAATGTAAAGAAAACAAAGATCATGACAACTGGCAAAATCAATATGTTTATAATTGAAGGAGAAGAAATTGAAATCATGGACTACTTTAACCTACTTGGATCAACTATCAACAAAGAAGCAACAAGCAGTCAAGAAATCTGATGACGCATTGCTCTTGGCAGAATGGCAATGAAAGACCTAGACAAGATTCTCAAGAGCAGAGATGGCTCTCTCTATACAAAGATTTGACTCGTTCACACTATGGTATTTTCAATAACATCATATGGATGCGAAAGTTGGACAATGAAAAAGATAGGAAGAAAATTGATGCCTTTGAATAATGGTTCTGGCAGCGAATACTGCGTATACCATGGCCTGCCCGAAGAACAAACCAGTCAGTTCTAGAGATCAAACCTAAGCTTTCTTTAGAAGCTCAGATGATAAGACTTCGACTTTCATACTTTGGACACTTCATGCAAAGAGAGAGATTATTAAAGAAAGACATCATGCTTGGCAAGATAGAAGGTCAACGCAAAAGAGGAAGGCCAGCAATGAAATGGATTGATACAATAACAGCAGCTATGGGTGTTAGTCTGTCAACAATGAGCTGCCTGACTGAAGACCGAACACAATTTAGGCCAATTATCCAGAGGGTGGCCATGAGTCGACACCAACCTGATAGCACTTAACAACAACAGCAACAACAACAAGTCAGTGCTGATTGTTGGTAACCCAGCTGCCTCTGGGTTTTCTTGGCAAGGGATCACTGGAAGTAGATTGCCAGGCCTTTTTCTCCAAGGCAATGGATGGTAAAATGACTTACCTGAGGTCGCAAGGAGTGCCAGTGGGAATTAAACCCTTAATTTTCAGGGTACTAAGCAGTTGCTTCAACCACTAGGCTACTCCTCCAGACTGAGTGCTTATCTCATCAGAATATAGAAAGACTAGGGGACATGCATTGAAGTTACAGTGTAACCTATTTAAGAGTAATAAGAGAAAATATTTTTTCACTCAACGTGTAATCAAACTCTGGAATTTGTTACTGGAAGATGTAGTAAAGGCTGTTAGTATAGCTGGGTTTAAAAAAGGTTTGGACAAAATTCCTGGAGGAAAGGTCAATAAACCATTATTAAAGAAGACCAGGAAATCCACTGCTTGCCCCAATACAAGCACTGTGGAACCTGTGTCTTTTGGGAAAACTGCTAGGTATTTGTGATCTAGATTGGCCACTGTTGGAAATAGGATACTGGGCTTGATGGACCTTGGTCTGACCCAGTATGGCATATCTTAGGTTCTCAACAGCCCAAGAGATATTGTAATTTGTCTGCTAGATTATAAACTTAAATTTTAAGCTTGGCGCATTGCTGCCGAGATGAGGGGATTGAGTGCTTTTGTCCGGCAAGGCTATAAGGTGGTCAGGTATGGAGACTTATCGTTGGGCACGCTGCAGCAGCATCGGGAGATGCAACCTATTGCGAGGGCTTGGAGACAAGCGGACATTAAATACCGGTGGATGTATCCATTTGGACTATCCTTTTCAAAGTGAGAGAATCATTGGCTGGTTCGGACAGTATCAGAACCAATGAGAGCTTTGCAGAAGGCAGGATTATGTCCAGTTGTGTTTGAGAAGGCAAAGACTGCAGTGGAGAGTCCGAGATGGTGAAGACTGGAGGAGGCACAAGACATTATGGCGGTGCAAATGGAAGACAAGCAGGAGAACCCTAAATGTACTCAGAAGGACTCAGAGCAACTACAATGTAATGGGTGATGAAGAGACTGGTAAAGACTTGTGCTATGAGGTTGAGGGTGAGACTAAACCAGACTAAATGCAGGGTTTGGCAGAGTTGCTCTCACGGTTTGGTATTACCTGATCCTATACTCAGGGTTGGCGGAGACTGAGGTCAGGTAGTAAGAAAACAATGACATTGTTGGATTGTTGTTCAAATGTGTTATAAATGTTTTCAGGTCTGATTTTCGAAAGGCTTTTACATGGATTACTGGGCTGTAAACCATGTAAATGCCTTAAACCGGGATATTCAAGGCACACTCGCCTATCTTTGAGGCACAGGATTGTCTTTTGCAGTCTAGGTGCTATCCATGAGTGGTCTTGGCAGGGCAGAGGGCAGCTCCACAGATGGGAGGGGTGGGCATTATGATAAGTGCAAATCGTGCTGGATGTGTGTTGGATGAATGTAGAGATAAAGGGAGTAGAAGGGCAGGCATGCAATTGAAGAATGATGAGGAGGAGGTGTGGGTGATTTGTGTGTATGGACCCAATGAGCAACAGGGGGAATTTTATGAGTGACTGTTAGGGGATTTAGAGCAGCTCGGGGATACTCTCATCATATTGGGGGGGGGGGAATTATCATTTAATGCTAAATTTCTGCCTAGACAATAGTGTGTGGGGGGGAGGGACATTTGGGGGAGATGATAGAGAAGGAGCCTGATCCAACTAAAGGAACAATTGGGGCTGGTGGACATTTGGAAGTGTCGGAATCCAGGATAGTGCAAGTTCATCTTTTATTCACATCCTCATGCCTCCTGTAGTAGGCTGGACAAAGTGTGGGTGAGTGGGCTGTGGGCATCTAGGGTGAAGGAGGTTGAACGTGGACTTATAACGTGGCCAGTCAGTGTAATTTTTACATTGGGGCTTCAAGATGAGAGCATCAGATTCTGGAGGCTGAATGATTCGATTTTGGAGGAAGAGGAGACAGTTCGGCATATCAGAGGGATAATTCAGGAGTACATTCATTTTAACAATGGTGGGGTAGGTGAAGAGGGGGATGGTGTGGGATGGATTGAAGGTTGTGGTTCGGGGGCACCTGATTAGTATAGTGGTGAAAGTGAAGAAGTCCCAAGAGGAGGTGAAATACACTATTCTGAATAAGATTCAAGAGTTGGAGGGGAAGCACCAGTGTGATCGAGATTCTCAGACCTGACAAATGTTGGCTTCTTTGAGAGTGGAATTGAGTAGGTTGAGAGCTAGCAAGTTGGCCCATGAGTTAGCTGTCTTGAAACAGGTGTAATTTGAGGGGGTGGGAGAACAGGGCAGGGAAATAATTGGCTAGTCATTTGAAGGCTAGAGTACAACACAGACATATAGGAGGGCTAGGCACAGTTAAGGGTAAAATGGTATATGGGGCGAATGAGATAAGGTGAATCTTTAAAGAATTCTATCAGAGGTTATACAGTAGTGAAGTGAGTGGTGTGAGAGAGAGGGGGAAGTATTTTTGGATGAATGCCGTCTTAATAGGCTAGCAGAGGAGGAGACTGAACTCTTGGGGAGGTTTATAAGTGAAGGGGAAGTCAGAGAGGCTATCAAATATTTAAAAGTAGGGAAGGCCCCTAAAGTTACAAGACCTGCTGGCTCCTCTCTTAGCAAAGCTCTTTAATGGGGTGCTTAGGTGGTGCCGGATACCTTCCTCTATAGAGGAGGCTGGCATCACGGTTCTTCCCAAACCTGGGAGAGATGTTAGTGTGTGTGGCTCATATCGCCCGATTTCACTGATTAATCTAGATGGCAAATTATTGGCCAAAATGCTAGTTAGCAGGTTTCAAGGGGTGATTCCTAAATTAGTACACCAGGACTAAAAGGGTTTGTAAAGGGAAGGTGGAGTGGGGACAATATACACAAAATCTTGAATTGACCTGGAAGTTACAAAGGATGGTGGAGGTGGCCATTTTCCTTATGTTTGATGCTGAAAAAGAATTTGACAGAGTGAAGTGGGTCTTCATGTTCCCAGTGATGGGAAAGGATGGGGTTAGGGTGGATAGAATTTAATGGTGGGTCCTCTGAGTGCTTTGTGCTGGGCCGGGGGACCCGCCAGAAATGTCCATTATCCCCATTACTATTTGTGTTAGTAATTGAACTACTGGCAGCGTATATTAGGGGACGGGGATATTAAGGGGCTTGAGATGGGGTACGAGATGTCAAAAGTGGCATTATTTGCAGATGATGTCATTTTCACAGTGGGGGAACTGTCCATACCCTTACCTGTGCTCCTGAGGGTTATTCAATGGCATAGTGAGGTGTCGGGTTATAAAAGAAATATGGGCAAAACAGAGATGTTGGGGTTCAGTTTATCATGAGATGTACAGTAGAGATTGAGAGCGGGGTTCCCATTTATATGGGTTTGGGCCTCCTTCCGCTATTCAGGCATTCGGTTAGGGAACACAATGAACCATTTGAATGAGTGGAATTACACACCATTATTGCAGGCAATTTGCTGGTTCCTCCATAAATGGAAAGGGCTGCACTTGACATGCTTGGGTGTATAGCCACAGTAAAGATGAATGTGCTGCCTAGGATACTGTTTCTGTTTGCAGTAATACCCTGTGGGGTTCCTAGAGTGTTAATTAAGCAAATGCAAGAGGTGCTTATGAAATTAATTTTGGGAGGGAAAGCGCCGCGGGTCTCTAGAAAGATTAGGTATCAGATGCGATATGAGGGAGGTTAGGCCTAGCAATTTATTATGATGCGACTTTGTTTACATGGAGGGGAATAGGCGAGGTCCCACAATGAGTGAGTAAGAGCAGGAGTAGTATCTAATTTGGAGCAGCAGGTATGAGATCCATTGTATTGGATGCGGGAGGTGGAGGAGAAGAACCCTCACAGAGCGTTGACTATGGTTGTGTGGGGTAGGTGTAGGAGGCAGTTGCTACAGGGGAAGCAGTATTCGAGGAGAGCTTTCATATAAGGGTTGGGAGACTTTGGACAGGGGAGGGAGGGGGGTGTTTACAAGGAATGGGATTAGAAGGGCCTTTGGAGATTGAGGCAATTGTTGTATCAGGAGGGGACCCTATTAACTTTGGAGGGGCTTAGGGAAAAGTATGGGCTAGAGGATAGGGATTACTGTGCATATTTGCAGGTGGTGCACTATGTAATGCAAAAGGGCATACAGCAAGATCTGAGTGCCAAAGTCGCGTTGTTTGAGGATTTAATGGGTCATAGTGCTAATCCGCAGGGGCTCCTCTCTGTTCTGTACAGGGAATTACTAGAACGGGACGTGGATGCTTTGGTGTGCAGCTGCAGATGAGAGGCAGAGAGATTTAGAGAGATGGCAAAAGCAACATATGTTGGTGTGAGGAAACTGGGTCCAGGTACCGCATTTTTGGAGAACAGCCTTAAGGTTAGGTTACATATGCACTGGGCTACAGCTAGAGTGCAAGCTGTTTATAAGAATTCAACAGGGGAGTGTTGGAAGGGATGTGGGGAGCATGGAGATCTGAAACATATACTATAAGAGTGTCCTCACGTACAGCAGCTATGGGGGGAGGTAGCATCATCGTACTATGAAATCACAAAGGTATGGGTGCTGCTGGGGCCAGGTATGGGGCTACTGAACTTTTAGATACCTTTCTGGGCTACTGTGTGGTAGCGACACAGATGGTGTTGGCATCTTGGTGGTGACAAATGGTGGTGCCACCCATAGTTTTGGAGCAGCTTTGGTATTTGAGTGAGGTGGCAGCATATAAAAAACATACTAAGGGGCATTTTAAGACACTTGGAGGAGGTATATGGAGTGCAGGGATGCACAGATGAATAAGGTGGACAATTAGGTGGTGGCGCGAACGGTCAGGGAATGGTTGAGAAGAGGGGATGCAAGAGGGGTGGGGGGAGGAAGGGAAGAGGGTGGGGGAAGAAGGGGGAGGGTGGGGAGGGGGATCAGTTCTGGTACAGTGCCTTTGTTGATATGGTTGCTAGGCACAGGGTGGGAGCTGGGGAATACTTTTAGAAAGAGGGTAGTTGGGCCGGTTGTGGAAATGTCAAGTGAAAAGGTGAAATGTTGAATTGTTGGTTGGATGTTGACATGTGTTGTAAATCAATAAAATTCTCAATTATAAAAAAAAATAGTGTCCAGTAGATTTTGCTGCAAGTTAGCTTATTTTTGTACAGCAGAAACTTAAAATGGCGCCAGCAACAGACTACCAACACCATTTGCAATCGCTAGACTGGCAACGCAGGGGTGACTGAGGATTGCTTCTGCCCTGCGAAGAGAAAATAATATAGTGAGAGGAGGTGTGGATTTAGGGAGGAACTGTGACACTAGAGGAGGGGGAGGGCGACCATGAGCAGAAGCAATAAGAGTAGAGGGATCATTCCAGGCTCTGCTCTAGGCTCACCCCTTTCCTTCTCCTCCCCTGCAGGCTGAATCAGAACAACCCTGCTGCTTTGAGTTTGAAAAGAAGTGCCGGAACTTCATTCTAGACTATTCCCTTAAAAATGAAGCCCTGTAATATCCATTGTATTGGAAAGAATAAAAACCAATCACATATACAATGATCATAAAGCTCGATGTCCAGGGGGACAAACTGAGTCGGTCCTTGTTTAACCCCATCATATGGATGGAAATGTAATTCAGATTCTCCAGTTGAGTTCCTAAGAAAAACAGGACTATGTCTCCATGCATGCAGTGGGGTAAAACCAGGACTGGCTTACAGGCCAATGCAGAAAGCCAGTGCTAGACCTGCTCTGGATCGATTGTTTAACGTTCCTGACGCACATTTTAACATGAGATGCAGGAAGGTTAGAATATGCAAATACCCTCCGTGGTAACCCTGCACATGTAAATGAGCCACCTCAGCATTAAACTGGAGAGCAAGCCAAAGACATGCGCACAAGAAGTCTGCGCTAGTTTGGCTTGCTCTCCCCAGGCACCAGTGGCTAATTTACATTTTTTTTCTTTTGGACATCCTTCTGCTTCCTGGCTATTTAAAAACATTAGAGTTTTCTGCACAGAGCAACTTCTTATCTAACTGGATGACGGTATTGGAACACCAGAAAACCAGTTTCACTTCGGCTTTATCTTTTTTTTTTGTCGGCATAACCCAACACTGTTTTGATGGCATCGGGGGCTTTGCTTGATGCCTGATCATCTGGGGAGAAGATGATCTAGGCATCGGGAAAAGCACCCGGTGCCATCAAAATACTGTCGGGAGCAGCGTTGGAGGTTTACTTCTACTCAGACCCTGCAGTTAAAATTTTGTCGCTATGGCTGGTTGGTGAAATCATCTACACATGTCTCTGCATCAGGCGTAGCCATGATTTGCATATCAGCCCAGCAGATTTAAACAATGAGTATTCATTTAAAAACGCATGGCATTAATTTGTCGCTAGTTTTTCTGCCGGCGTTTAAGTCTATTTCCTGCATGGGGAAGATTGTAAAAATGTGCTTAAACGTGGCGTTATGGGCTCGTAAAGCCCATGCTAGCTTTCTGCATTGGCCTGTTAGTTGTCACCCTGGACATGGAGCTGTATGTTCACCCTAACTATACAGGGAGACTGATGGAGCACATATCAATAAAACATGAAGGTAATATAGTTGTTATACCTTAAACCAATGTCATTACTATGGAAATACACAGACTGGCATGGCTAAAAAAAAATGTTTATTCACCTGAGCAATATCTGGAGTTTGAATCGGTTCTGCATTAGAGCTTCTGTCATGTTCTCCAATCACAACTACATCAGATTTTCTAATGGAGAAAAGACACACAGATATTAATTGAATTTATACATGCATATACGTAGATTCACAGATACTGTAGAAAGATAGAAATGGTTTTACATTGTCTTCGCTATTAAAACTGAATTGCTGATGACTGGTTTGTTGGTTTAGTGGAAGAGCTACTCATTGTCATGCAGAAGGTCCCTGCCTTTATGTTGAATTAGGTGGGTCTGGACTTCCTGCCTTTACAGCTCAGGGGGAAGAATGCTGGTCATTGCTCAAGGGTGACTCCTAATGGCTAGATTGTAGGTTTGGACCCTGGTACATAGACCCTGTCCCAAGATCTCACGGCAATGAACAGATTAGGCACATTGGGAAGTAGGGATTTTATATTTGCAATGTGCTGAAAAGTCAATGCTGACTCCTGGCAACCCAGCAGCTCCGGGGTTTTCTAGGCAAGGTGTGACTAGAAGTAGACTGTCAGGCCTTTCTTCGAAAGAAATGGATAGTAAAGTGACATTGAAACCCTCTGCCAAGTCTGCAGCAGTGTTCCTTTTTATTCTTTTAATTGGGGACGCAACCCCATCAAAGGGTCCAAAGGGGACACAACCGCTCGATACCAAACATTATCACTTCATTTTCAGGCTTTCTCCCTAAACAATCCATGCAATGGATAAAGAATCAAAGGTCACTTATCTGGATGTAGAACATGTAGAAAGCCTGAAAATCAAGTGATAATGTTTGGTATCGAGGGGTTGTGTCCCCTTTGAACCCTTTGATGGGGTTGCGTCCCCAATTAAAAGAATAAAAAGGAACATTGCACCACGAGAGGAGGTTCTCTCTTCAAGATGCTGGTTCTGACAAAAAAAATTTTATTTTGTGTGTCTCTCTGAGTTTCTGGTTAATATATGTGGGGGACCAAATAGGTTTAAGAACTTTATAGTAATTTGTATAAGTCTGCAGCAGTGGCAAAGAAGGCAAATAGAGTGCTAGGAATCATAAGGAAAGGAATGAAGAATAAATCAAAGGATATTATAATGCCTTTGTATCGTTTCATAGTGTGACCGCACCTTGAATATTGTGTGTAATTCTGATCACCATATTTTAAAAAGGATATAGCGGAATTAGAAAAGGTTCAAAGAAGAGCCACTAAAATGATAAAGAAGATGGAAAGATACCCCTATGAGGAGAGGCTTAAATGGTTAGGGCAACATGGAAAAGAGATGGCTGAGGGGAGATATAATAGAAGCCTATAAATTAATGAATGGAGTGGAACAGGTAAATGTAGATAGGTTGTTTACTACATCAAAAAGTAGAAAGACTAGGGGACACATAACAAAACTACAGTGTAACCCATTAAAGAGTAATAAGAGAAAATATTTTTTCACTCAACGCATAATCCAACTCTGGAATTCGTTACTGGAGAATATAGTAAAAGCTCTAAGTGTAGCTGGGTTTAAAAAAGGATTGGACAAGTTCCTGGAGGAAAGGTCCATAAACTATTATTAAAGAGGACCCAGGAATCCACTGCTTACCCCGTGCAAACATTGAGGAACCTGTGTGCCTTCTGGGAACCTGCCAGGTACTGGTGACCTGGATTGGCCACTGTTGGAAACAGGATACCGGGCTTGATGGACTAGTCTGACTAGTATGTCATTGCTTATGTTCTTATTGAGGATCAGTGAAATAAATAAATAAATGTTCTCTGTTTCAATCCCATCAGTGAATTTTAAGTGATATGTATTGTTACAGTACTGGTTTTCTCTCTAGTAAGATTCCTGCTTACTTAACCTCTCCCTTTAGAGTTGTTTTTACCCTATAAATTACACATATGGGTTAAGAAAATGTTATGGAAGTAATTATGACCCCATTTTTCCCCATTTTTTGGTTCCTTCCTACTAATTGAAATTAAATGAAAATGACCTACTAACCAGGTGTATCCCTCTCCCAACAGTGGAACAGTAGGATTTTAGTATTTTTCTTGCTGCTTTTGTATTTTTGCTGCTTTTGCCTGTATCTCATGGCAAAACTGCAGGTAAATCAAGTGATATTATATCCAATTCAGAGAAAGACCTTTCGGTGATAAGGAGAACTGAGAGAGACAAGGCTTGTGGAGTTTTGGTGTTCAGAGAGTGTGTTGCACTTCTACAGTTTAAACTAATAGATGTGACATCTGAAGATAGATGAAATGTTTGTTCTCTAACCGAAGAGGGTTGGTTAAAAGAATAAAAAGAAGTGGACCCATCTTGGGACTGTTGTCAGAGAAAGAAGAAAGAAGAGTAAGAAAGAATGCTTTTGAGAATTTCAAGCCCAAGGACTTGTGAGCTACCTTACTGCTACATTTTTCCCTTTTGCCGATTTGTGATTTTATATTATCTTTTGTATTTTTTGTGAAACTGTAAATATCTGGGGTTTTGGGGTCAGCATGTTAAGTGTTCTATGTAAAACTACCTATTGCACTCCTTTGACTCTCTGATTGTATTTTACACATTATTCCAGTTTAGGCCTTCAATTCTCCTCACCCTATCCAATAGGACCCTTTGCATGTTAGGTGCTCTGCTGTGCTGTGGATTTTAGCTGTTTTTCTTATTTAAAGAGGCTGACATCCATTTATAAATTTTTTGGTGAACTGCTTTGGGGCAACCCTCACCCCTAACTAGAGGCAGGGGCCAGCATTCTGATCCCCGAAAAGTGGGGTTGTAAGTCCAGCTTCAACGTACAACCCATGAACTCACCCAGGACGTTATTCTGCTCCTCCTTTCCACACATGTACAGGGCCGGTGTGTGGGGAACACTGGATGGGAGCGGGATGGGGCAGCGCTGGCGCAGAGCGAGAGCAGAGCAGGAGTGTGGCCAAGCATCCAGAAATATAGAGGCCATTCTGGTCAGGCCTCTCTACATCCCCCAGATCTGCATTGGATGCCTGCCTTATTCCACCCCAAAGGTGGAATAAGTTCTGGGCACGGGGGTGATCAGTGCCTCTCAACATGGGATGTTTCCTGCCACCTGATCCTGGTACTAGTTGCCCCCACTGAGGGTCGGGTGGCAGGGAAAGGGCTTTTCTATGCGACTGGGCTTTGATGGTGGGGATGGGCAGCAGCATGCACTACATTTCCCCACTCAGAATGCTGTGCACGCCAACCCGTCCAAGAGCCCGGATTCAGCAACCATGGGAAAGTCTAGCTCCCACGGTTGAGGAATCGGTTGCAAATTTGCCCCGTTCATTTTCTGGACATCCGGATGGCCTGGCCATGCACGGTTGCAAGAGTTTCAAATGCCTGTCTGGCCCGTCATTATATTTACCAGGTCTCATCTTTATCCATCTTTTACATTATTGCAACTTACGTGATTTCACAGTGAGCAGCGGTAACAATCCATTGTGCATTAATGATGGAGCCACCACAGAAATGCAGACCAGAACTGACCTACCAAAGAAAGAATGGTATAAAAATGAGGCAGGTACTCTCTAAAGTAACACCAGCTTTGAGGGATTTGCACTGGCTGCATAGACACCAGATATAAGGGATTTGAGGACACTAAGGGCCGATTCTGACCAACGAATAGTGAGAATCCTCTGGGACCGTATGCCAGCTCAGGTTCTCCCTGCATGCACAGAGCTGCTGTGCGGGAAGTGCTGGATGGGGCAGGATAGGGCAGAGGGTGCGTAGAGCAGGGGTGGGCCGAGGTACCCAGGTGTACAGAGCCGATTCAGATCGTGGCCCTATATATCTGGTGGGTGGATGATGGCTGTGCTATTTATTCTACCTCAGAGGTGGAATAAGGCACAAGGATGGAGGTGATTGGACCCAGCAGCACCAGGGTTGTGGCAGGTGAGTCCCCTCTGCCCACTCCCAGTCCTGGTAGGCCCCACCGAGGGTCAGATGATGGGGAAAGGCAGGTTTGCAGCCTGGCAGGATGTCGGCACTTCTGCTGGGCGTCCCAGTGCCATGGCAATGGGACATCACGGCACCAGCACACTAGCAGAAGCATAGGGTGGGCTAGATAGGGTGTCAGCAGGACGTCCAATGCCATGGAATAGGGACAACGCTGGGCCCTCTGGGTGCCCGATTTTACAGCCATGGGAATGTCTAGCTCCCGCGGTTGCAAAGTCGGGTACTAGTTGGGGCAGTTCATTATTCAGCCGTCCAGAAGGCCTGGATGTGCCCCTCACTGAATCAGGCTCTAAGTCTTCCCAAAACTCAATTATGACAGACAGAAGTAGAAATTGGATCATGCAACATTGACAATATAGGCTGAGGACAAGGCAGGCACAGAACAGTGACTTAGGCAGGAAGCTGAAGAAAACTGTCAGTTTGCTGCAGCTGCTAATTCCCAACTCTTGGTTCTGATTGGTCCTTGGCAGCAACATGAGCCAATTGGCAGCCAGAGGTGGGCAGATCCTTTCTCCAGCTCCAGCAGGGACAAACAAGGGGGGTGGGCACAGAGTGGACAATGCAAGAGAGTATTGTGTGAAGGTGGAATAGTAAGGAGATAGGGCAAATGAGTGAGGGTGACAGGAAAAAGAAGGAGATTGTGCAAGTCTGAGAGTTCCTGCGAAGGGGGAACACAAGAAAGAATGACAAGAGAAAATCTGTACAGCAGAGGGTCATCTCCCAGTAGGGTTGCCAACTGGCTCCAGATGCGCCCGACAGGCTTGATCCAGTCCTAGGTTTACCCCATTGCATGCAGAGAGATGTAGTTCTGATTTTTCCATTGCACTCCATAAGAAAAGCAAGACTACATGTCCCTGCATGCAATGGGATAAACCCAGGACTGGATCAAGCCTGTCGGGCGCATCTGGAGCCAGTTGGCAACCCTATCTCCCAGCTCCCCTTCCTCTACTTCAGCCTTCCCATATAAGTGATTCACCAACCACATAGAGTATATTAGCTGCCAGTGGAGCACAGAGTTTTGTTTAAAATTTTAACACTGTTTTTTAGACTGGTAGGTGAAGATGAGCCAATTAAGTTAAAGGACAGGCTTAAGGTTTATGCTCCAGGGCATCAAGATCAGCAAAGGATTTTCTTCCAGTCCTAAATTAGCATTGAGAGTAGAATGTGCAGATACTCAAACCAGGCATTTTCACTACAGCTCCACATTTGTAGAATTTTAAACTGAAAGAGATATGTTCAATGCACCCAAGAAAAAGATCTTGGAGTCATCCGGATGGTGCCACTGAAAATTCAGAAATAGAGCACTTATCTGGTTAGTATGCTTTTGAATATCAGATTGCTACTTTTTAAATTGGAATCAGTCTACTTGTCCATAAATAAAATGGGGTCATTATTTAAAAAACACTTAGATGTTGGTGTCGTACAAATGTCTTAAGTGTTTTTTAAAAAAAAAAACATATCTAGTGACATTATACATAGAAGGTAATATACGTATGTACAATGCTATGCATAGTTTGGAGGTCAGGGTTAGGACATTTCGGGGAGGAGAAGCCAAAGCATGTAAACTACGCACGTAGGCACCTGCTAACCGACTAAAACATGACAATCCTGTTATTCAGCAACACTATCTAGATAGTGCTGCTGAAGATTGCCAGACAACACAAAAGATGCCTTGTTAAAACTGGGGTGGACTGCAGTCACTATCCCGTCATCGGCTATATCCAGTCACTAACTGGATAGCTAAATCAGTTAAAGTTAGGACAGGTCTTAACTTTAAGTAGTTATGGCAGTCCATTTAGGCTTCGCTATCCTGAATAAGCCTGACCTGAAGCTAGATAGGTTTGGCCTGGATAGTACTTGGATGAGAGACCTCCTTTGAATACCAAGTTCTGTAGACTTACCGCATGGAAGAGAGTTCTGGCAATCTACTTTCGGTCAAATCTTGCCAAGAAAACCCAGGGGCTGGGTCACCAAGAGTCAACATTGACTTAATGGCACACACTACACTATATTGCCATTGACCCGATAGCGATGGAGCTGTCTGGTGAAACCAGATAGTCTGTGCCAAATGCTGGATAAGTCCCAGCACTGAATATCCACTTTAGTTAAAGCTGCGGCAGCAAGGCACTTTAAAAGAGACTTGACACAGCTGCTGAATGTCAGTCCCAGAGTTTATACATTTGGCTCAAATGTGGAAGATCCTTGGGCCATCAGGGCCAAAATCCTAAACTGTCTATATTGGGACCTATGCACATAGTTCATAAGCAGATGCGTATTTCTGCACACCCCTGCACTTATTCAGTAGCACTCAGTATTCATATAGCACCACTAAACTTAGGCATACTGTAATTTGAAACATCTAGATTAGATGTTTCAAATTATGATCCAGACGTCCTTCTCAAAACTGACCTGGATGTCTCAAGACCAGGAATTACTTCCCAGATCTGTGAATGCTTTCTACCTGTGGTCCTTTTGGAGTAGCAGCCTAGTGATTAGTGCAATAGGTGGGGAAGCCAGCGTTCAAATCCACTGGTACCCCTCGACCTTGGACAAGTCACTTAACCTTTCATTGCTCAGGAGAAAGATTGTAAACCTTCTGGATGCAGGGAAGTACTTACTGTATCTTTATTTAACTGATAAGCTATTACTGGAAAAATGAGATCCAAATGTGAAAGAGTGTCCCATTAAGACAATGCTGACTCCTGGTAACTCAACCCCAGAGTTTTCTTGGAAATGTGCAATTGGACCAGGCCTTTCTTCCGTGCAGTAAGTCTACAGCACCTAGTATTCCAAGATGGCCACCCATCAAAGTACTAGCCAGGCCCTAAACATATAGATACATAGAAACATGACGGCAGAAAAAAGACCTTTTTATCTTTAGAAATCTTCTGTTTGTCCCATGCTTTCTTGAATTCAGATACAATCTTCATCTCTACTACCTCCACTGGGAGACTATTCCATGCATCTACCACTTTTTCTATAAATAAGTATTTCTGCATATTATTCCTGAATCTATCTCCTTTCATGCTCATCCTATGTCCCGTTGTAGCAGAGCTTTCTTTCAATCGAAAGAGGCTCTCCTCTTGTGCATCTATGCCATGGAGGTATTTAAATGTCTCTATCATATCTCCTCTATCCTGCCTTTCCTCTAATATATACATATTAAGATGAAGACTACTAACTATTTTAGTAGCCATCCTCTGCACCAACTCCATCCTGTTTATATCCTTTTTGAACGTGCGGTCTCCAGAATTGCACACAATACTCCAAATGACATCACACCAGAGACCTTTCCAGAGTTACTATCGCCTCCTTTTGTCTGCTGGCCATTCCTTTCTCTATGCAGCCAAGCATCCTTCTGGCTTCCATCATCACTTTTTCTACCTGTTTAGCCACTTTAAGATTGTCAGGAATAATCACATCCAGATCTCACTCTTTTTTCATGGACAGAAGTGCTTTGCCCCCTACACTGTACCATTCCCTTGGATTTTTGCAGCCCAAATGCATGACCCTGCATTTTTTAGCTTTAAATCTCAGCTGTCAAATTTTGGACCATTTTTCATACTTAACTAGATCCCTCCTCATGTTAACTACTCCATCCTGGATGTCTACTCTATTACAGATTTTGATATCATATGCAAAGAGGCAAATTTTACCCAACAGCCCTTCTACAATATCACTAACAATAATATTAAAAAGAATCAGACCAAGGATCCCTGGGGCACACCACTGCTAACATCCTTCTCCTCAGAGTGAGCTCCATTTACCTGTAAACTTTGTCGCCTCCCACTCAACAAATTTCTAACCCAGTCAATCACCTTAGGATCCATCCCTAGGGTGCTCAGTTTGTTTTTAAGTCACCTGTGTGGAAGGGTGTCAAAGGCTTTACTGAAATCCAAGTACACCACATTTAAAGCTCTCCCTCGGTCCAACTCTATGGTCACCCAGTGAAAGAAATCAATCAGATTTGTCTGACAAGACCTGCCCCTAGTGAATCCATGCTGCCTCGGATCCTGCAATCCATTGGACTCCAGAAACCTCACTATTCTCTCTTTTAGCAGCGTTTCCAATAACTTACTTACCACAAAGGTTAGACTAACTGGCTTGTAGTTTTCAACCTCATCCTTACTTCCGCTTTTGTTTAAAGGGACCACATATGCCATTCTCCAGTCCTCAGACCACTCCCGACTCTAAAGAAGCATTGAAAAGTTCAGTGAGTGGAGCCGCTAGAACGTCCTTCAATATTTTTGGATACATCACATCCGGCTCCATTGCTTAGTCTACGTTTAGTTTAGCTAGTTCCTCACGATCACAGTCTTCTGAAAATCGTTCAAGATCCCCGTCACTTCTGTTCCTATTTGTGGGTTTTTTCTGAGATCTTGCTCCTGGCCCTTTATCTGAAAACAAAGAACAGAAATATTTGTTAAGCAATTCCATATTATCCTGCTCCTCGCTACCTTTCCTCTCTCCTCTCTTCCTACACCCCTCCTCGTGAACTCCGCTCTTCTGGTGGCTTGCTTCTCTCTATGCCCTTTTCTCTACTGCCAACTCCAGACTTCGATCCTTTCACCTTGCTGCTCCTTATGCCTGGAACAAACTACCTGAGCCTGTGCGCCAGGCTTCATCTATGCCCCTCTTCAAATCCATGCTGAAAGCTCACATCTTTGAGGCTGCTTTTGGATCCTGATCCCTTATTCTCTTATCTGTCTCCTTTCTCTTCCATAATTGTACCCTTGTTCTCATCTATTGTATTGTCTGTCTTGATTAGATTGTAAGCTCTGACGAACAGGGACCATCGTTTTTGCATCTGCCCATACAGCCCAGTGTATGCTTTGTAGCGCTATATAAATGAATAAAAAAATAGTAGTAGTATTAGCCTCATCAGCTTCTACATATTCCTTCCCTTCACCCTTGAGTCTGACAATACCACTTTTGCCCATCCTCTTCTCACATATCTGAAAATTGTTTTATTACCCCCCCCCCCCCCCCATTTTATTGGATTGGCTATTTCTTTTTCTTTTTGTATCTTTGCATTCCTGACTACTTTGCTAGCTTCTGTAAGTTTTTCCAAATATAGATGTTTGTCTTCATCTCTGTGTGATCTCTTGTATTTTATGAATACCACTTTCTTTTTCTTCACCTTTTCAGATACTTCTTTTGAGAACCATAGTGTTCTCCTTTTCCTTTTACCTTTATTTACCTTTCTAACAAAAAGGTTTGTTGCCCTTAAAATATCCCCTTTCAGTTTTGCCCATTGCTTTTCTACATCCCCCAGACGTTCACATCCCACTCCTTGAGTAATTGTCCCCTCTTGGCAAAGTTAGTTTTCCTAAAGTCTAAGCCCCTCGCTTTTGAATGCTCTTATCACCTTAGGCCTAATACTGAACCCTGCCATCTGGTGATCACTGGATGAGGGATGATCTCCCAGTATAACATCAGAAACACTTTCCCTATTGGTAAACACCAAGTTCAGTATGGCCCGTTCACGTGTGGGGTCTGTTACCAGTTGCCGGAATAGTTCTCCCAGTAGAGAATCCGAGATCTCCTTACTTCTAGAAGACACCGCAGCATGGATGTGCCAACCAACATCCAGCATATTGAAATCACCTATCAGTAGCACTTCTCTGTACATGGCAATACTGCGTTATGTCTTCTATTAAATCCCTATCTACTTCTTCTACCTGCGAGGGAGGTCTATATATAACTCTAATGCAAATGGATTTCCCTTTCCCTCTTTCTAATTTATCTCACAGTGCCTCCTCGCTCCCTTTTAAGCCTTGTAATTCCAGAGCTTCTTCTTACCCTGTTCTTCCTGAATAAAATATAGCCCGGCATAATTACATTCCAGTCATGTAAATAAAATGAAAAAATTGTAAAGGGAATGTGCACATGTACATTCTCCTTGAAACTTTCTATAGGGACATTATAGGACTGGCCACTTCTACCTGCTTTTTTCTGATGGCAGTCTTTTGCTGTAGAAGTAGAAGTGCAGATTTCAAAATGCCACTAAACGTGTACTTTTCCTTCCCTAACAATAGCATAATGATTTCCCAAGCAGTCCCCTCTCTACCAGAAAACCCAGTCAAGAAGGAGGCCAAGGTGATCCCCCACTGCAGGAACAGAGGCAGAACAGAGCACACACTATACTTAGTAGCAGTATTTAGCACACACCTTTCCAGCAGGAGTTTAAGGCAAGTTACAATGCTGTGTCACCTCCTCACATCTCCAATTAAATTACTCAATTCTTCTTCCCACCCCCCCCCCCCCCCACCCTCATCCCACCCTTAGTAGCTGGTAGAGCCAGATATAGGTCTCGTGACAAGAGTTGCATGAGTGCACAGCAGTTGGGGCTCTGGTAACACTCTTTAATGTGTGTGTCATGCCCACATTCCACTAAACTTGAGGCACTGGAAAGGAGAAAGCGGGAGGTGCAGTTCCTCCCCCATTCCTCAGCAAAATTTTATTTTGAGGCCCAGCATTAGAATTTATGGGGCTTGTTTACAAAGCCGCGGTAGCGGTTCGCGATCGTTATCGGAGCCGTGGCCCCATTGAAATCAATGGGGCCGCAGCTCCGATAACGATCGCGAACCGCTACCGCGGCTTTGTAAACAGGCCCCTATGTCTCTGTCCCCAAATAAAGAAGCTTTTGGGAACATCGCCTCTCAATGTGGCTAAAGGTCTGCACTGTGGCATAATCTGAAGACATTTTGGTGCATTAAGAGAGCTTAAATTTCAGAAACTGATGAATGCAGGTAGGTCATTTTGAAAACTTCCCTCCCCAAGTCATATGAAACAAGTTGCATTACATTGCATTGTGTCACATTTTGGATTGGTTTGCTGCCGTCTTTCAGCCAGAACCCAAGGTAGCTTAAAACATATGAGCTGAGATAATGTAGAATTATCTGAAAGTGTTACAAGATAGAAAACTAGATAAAAGAAAGATAAGAAAGGTAGAGAATTTGGGGAATTGGTGAAAGAGACGAGTATAAGAGAAGGTGGAATGAAGATAACTTGAGCATGATCTGCGCAAGGTTGAGATGGAATTTGGATGAAGAAGATGAAAACAAGGTAAGGAAGAAGAGGAAAGGGCTAGAAATAGGAGATGTTGCCACTGATTTGCACTGCAGCAAAGTGACCTTCGCTTTTTCCTTACCTGCAGAGAGACCTGCCAAGGCCAGGACCCAGGAACAGCTTCCTCGCCATTCACAATTCTGGCATAACCAGTGATGACAGGTTGGATGAGGGGCCGGCCGCAGCCTAGAGAGGAAATAACAAGGGACTGAAGAACAGGCACTTCCTCAATCAGTGGAGTCTTTTATTCATAGGATTATAGCGATGATGATGTTCATAGACGCTTATCTAGTCAAAGTTAAACATACTTAGTAACATAGTATTTGACGGCAGATAAAGACCAGTATGGTCCATCTAGTCTGCCCAGCCAGGCAGTAAGAGTAGGTGCATCTGCCGCTCCGTGCAGGTCATCCCTCCCCATGCCTTTATTTGGGCATGTACCCACCGCTCCATGTAGATCATCCCTATTTGTTGAGATATAACAGAAAGTTATGTTTATTTTGATTTTATCTTGTTGCTATAAAGGGATCCTCTGTGTCTGTCCCATGCCATTTTGAATTCTGTCACTGTATTTGTCCCTACCACTTCCATCAGGAGGGCATTCCAAGCATCCACCACCCTTTCAGTGAAAAAATATTTCCTGACGTTGCCTTTCAGTTTACCCCCCTTGCAGCTTCATGTTATGCCCTCTAGTTTTACAGCTTCCCCGTCTTTGGAAGAGGTTTGTTGATTCTGGCCCTCAACACAATGGCCAGAATCACCCAAGGAGTGAAAAAACATGATCACTTCACTCCAGTCCTGAGAGATCTCCACATACTCCCACTAGAATCACGGATCAAGTATAAAACACTGGTGCTGATCCACAAATTGCTTCACCAACAGCGAACATCATATCTCCAAACCCTTTTAACCTGTCTGAACTCTGGAAGACCTACCCGACAGACCACAAGCAATGCACTCACAGTGCCAGATGAAAGGACAAAATTCAATAAACAAACCTGTAACTGTGCATTCGACTTGTATGGCCCTTATCTATGGCACTCCCTCCCTGCCAATATTAGGAGCAACAAACACCTGCCTCATTTCGAAAGCAACTAAAAACCCATTTATTCAACGAACACCTGGGATCCGAGCAGAACAACATCCAGTGTAGTCGTACCCTTGATGAATCCCAGATGCAGTAGTCTGAAAGAAATACCAAAGACTATATTTAAGACCTGAATCACTGATGCATACCAAATCAGGAATGTAAATATGTTTGAGCCCCCCAGTGATGGCTTCCCCACCCATGTAAATATGAAATGATTTGTTGTAATGTATCCCCATCTTGTTTATTGTAAACCGCTTTGACCCGGTGAAAAGCAGTATATAAGCACAGCTAAATAAATTAAGACTCTAAAGGGCTTGTTTACAAAGCCACGGTAGCGGTTCACGATCGTTATCGGAGCCGCGGTCCCATTGAAATCAATGGGGCTGCTGCTCCGATAACGATCGCGAACCGCTACCGCGGCTTTGTAAACAAGCCCCTAAGTATTTAAAGGTCTGAATCATATCTCCCCTGTCCCTCCTCTCTTCCAGAGTGTACATATTTAGGTCTTCAAGTTTCTTCTCATACATTTTCTGATGCAGGCTCCAAATCATTTTGGTTACCTTCCTCTGAACCATTTCCAGTCTTTTTATATCCTTTGCAAGATATGGTCTCCAAAACTGAGCACAATAGTCCAACTGAGGCCTCACCAGTGACTTGTACAGTGGCATTAGTACCTCTTCCTTTCTGCAGGTACTTCCTCTCTGTATGCAATCCAGCATCCTTCTGCCTTTCACCACCACCTTGTCACACTGCTTTGCCACCTTGAGATCCTCAGAAACAATCACTCCAAGGTCCTTCTCTTGGGCCATGCATACCAACCTCTCACCCTCTATTGCATACAATTCCCATGGATTTCTGCTTCCCAAATGCATGACACTGCACTTCTTCACATTAAATCTTAACTGCCAAGCATTAGACCATTATTCCAGCCTTTGTAGATCTTTCCTCATGTTATCCACTCCCCTCAGGGGAGTACACTCTGTTGCAAATTTTCATGTCATCTGCAAAAAGACAGACTTTTCCACTCAGTGTTTCAGCAATATCACTCACAAATACATTGAACAGTAATGGTCCCATGACCAAACCTTGGGGCACACTGCTAATCACCTTCCTTTCATCCATTGATCACCAGATAGTGAGGTTCAGTATTAGAACTAGGGCTGATAAAATTCATTCAAAATCGGGGATCTTAGACTTTACAAAAACTAACTTTGCCAAGATGGGACAATCCCTCAAGGAGTCATTAGTGGGATAGGAACACCTGCGGAATGTAGAAAAGCAATGGGAAAACTGAAAGGGGATATTTTAAGGAAAGCAAACCTTTTTTGTTAGAAAGGTAAATAAATGTAAAAGGAAAAGGAGGCCACTATTATTCTTAAAAGATGTAGCTGAAAAGATGAAGAAAAAGAGGATGGCCTTCATAAAATACAAGAGATCACAGAGAGAGGAAGACAAACATCAATATTTGGAAAACCTTACTGTAAGGAAGCTAGGAAAGTAGTCAGGAAACTAAAGATACAAAAAGAAGAAGAAATAGCCAAAAAATGGGGGGGCTAGGCATGTTTCAGATATGTTAGCCTGAGTAGGAAGTGCAAAAGTGGTGTTATCAGACTTAAGTGGAGGAGAGGAGTGGCCTAGTGGTTGGGGCAAGGTACTTCAGGCCAGAAGGTCAGGGGTTCAAATCCCGCTAGAGGACAGCAACCTTGGGCCAGAAGGACTGGGGTTTCTAGTCCCACAGGTGTTCCTTGTGGTCTTGGGCAAGCCACTTATCCCTCCATAGCCCATGTTCCCTGTAAAATACTTATCTCCAAGTTATAATGCCCTGTTCGATATAATTTCAGTTTGTTCAATGTAAACCACACTAATGCAGAATAGTGCAGTATATAAGAGAATAAAAATAAATTAAGGATGAAGGAGAGGAATATGTAGAAGCTGATATGGATAAAGTGTAATTGCTTAACAAATATTTTTGTTCTGTGTTCACAGATAAAGGACCAGGAGCAGAACCTCAGATAACACCCACAAATAGGAACAGAAGTGAAGGCAATCTTGAACAATTTTCAGGAGGTTGTGTTTGTGAGGAACTAGCTAAACTAAAAGTAGACAAAACAATGGGGCCAGATGGGATACATCTGAGAGTATTAAAGGAACTTGGGAAAGTTCTAGTGGCTCCACTGTCTGACCTTTTCAATGCTTCTTTAGAATCGGGAGTGGTTCCAGAGGACTGTAAAAAGGTGCATGTGGTCCCTTTACACAAAAGTGAAAGTAAGGATAAGGTTGAGAACTACAGGATGGTTAATCTGACCTCTGTGGTGAGTAAATTAATGCTGCTAAAAGAGAGGATAGTGAGGTTTCTGAAGTCCAGTGGATTGCAGAATCCGAGGCAGCATGGGTTAATCAGAGGCAGTTCTTGTTAGACAAATCTGATTGATGTTACCAGTGGTGTGCTGCAGGGATCTGTCCTTGGTCCAATTCTTTCTAATATTTTTGCTAGTGATATTGCAGAATGGCTGTTGGGTAAGATTTGCCTCTTTGCTGATGATACCAAAATCTGCAATAGAGTAGGAAGGAGTACTTAACATGAGGAGGGTCTAGCTAAGCTTGAAGAATGGTTGAGAATTTGGCAGCTGAGATTTAAAGCTAAAAAAAATGAAGGGTCATGCATTTGGGTTGCAAAAATCCAAGAGAGTTCTATAGTACAAGGGGGTGAGGTACTTCTTTCCACAAAAAAGGAGCTGGACCAGAGCATGCTTGTTTCTGATTATCCTTAAGTGGCTAAACAGGTAGAAAAGGTGACGGCAAAAGCCAGAAGGATGCTTGGATATACAGGAAGAGGAATGATCAACAGGAAAAAAAGAGGTGATAGTGCCTCTGTATAAGTCTTTGGTGAGACCTCATTTGGACTATTGTGTGTAATTCTGGAGACCACACCTACAAAAAGATATACACAGGATAAAGTCGGTGTAGATGGTGGCTACCAAAATGGTCAGTGGTCTTCATTATAAGCCACATGGGGACAGACTTAAAGATCTCAATATGAATACTTTAGAAGAAAGATGAGAGAGAGGAGATATGATAGAAATGTTTGAATACCTCCGTGGCATAAATGCACAGGAGGAGAGCCTCTTTCAATTAAAAGAAAGCTCTGCAATGAAGAGACACAGGATGAAGGTGAAGGGGGTAGACTAGGGAGTAATATGCAGAAATATTTCTTTACGGAAAGAGTGGTAGATGCATGGAATAGTCTCCCAGTGGAGGTAGTAGAGTCGAGGACAATAATCTGAATTCAAGAAAGCATTGAACAAACACAGGTCTCTAAAGGAAAAAAAGGGACTATAGCAGTTGATATGAAAGGGCATATAGGCTTTCTCTGCCATCATGTTTCTATTTTTATAAATCACTGGTTTTGAATATGTCAGGTTAACTAAATAAGACTTTCTTCCAACCAGACTTAACTGCTTAACTTTGACTGGCATTAGTGGGTTAAAGTTTTAACTTGCTCCCAACGTGCTTCCATCTTTTCCTCACTTAAACTGGGCAACTTTCAACAGGACATGATGTTCTGTCAAATATTTTCCGGTGGCCAGGGCAACAAATTCAAAAAGTTAACCAAAAATCTTTTTTTAATTTTAACCGCTTCGTGTATTTGAAAAGTAAGTCCTAGGTTAGCACTGGTAGGATAGAAGAAGATGGACTGTCTGTTCAATGGTGAAAGCTTGAATGCTTCAAGTTATCGGCATAATAATGGAAGCCAAGAAATGACATTCAGGAGTAATAGTGGTTCAGCTCATGGAATAAAATGAAGGGACTCATAGAACATGAGATAAGTGAGAAACAATTTGGAACACCTATATGTAAATAATCATAGTTCATCTAATATAATAATGGAAGAACACCTTGATGGGGCTGTAGCAAGGAGAAGCAGAGTGGCTACAGTTTATCTTAAAGAAACATAAGGAGGTCAATTTTCTAAGGGTTTGGATATCAAACTTTGGGTGTTAAGTGACCTTTTTGAAAAAAAGATAGGATTCAGCCCCTAAATTTAGCAGCCTGTTTTTCACTAGTTGTCTAAATTTATGTGCCTATATAGTGGACCTAACTAGGAATGGGGTCAGGTTGGAAGGAAGGAAGTTAGGAGCCTTGCATTGATTTTCAGTGCTGGGCAATTAACTTGGGTGGCCAAATCTAGGCACTGCCTGAGCCTAAACCTGGCTACTCAGAAGTAATGAGGAAAAAGATGACTTGTTTCTATATAATGTTGATATTATAGGTGACAAAATACAAAAAGAGAACTTTTGTAGATAATTATCAGGTCAGTCTCCATACTGCCTACATTTGCAGCGATTTTTATAGATACTTTGAACCTACAGATTTTGCAGCAGTTTTCAAAGTGCAAACGCATATCTTTTTACTTGGAAAATACCTAAGAAAATGCATCTGCCAAAACTTAACACCTGCTTTTTCTCTGGATACTTTTTCTGATAAAGCTTCATGCATTAGTTTCTTGCCATACTTAACTATATCCCATGAGAACCACCATTTCCATGTGGATTAAACAATGCACATATTGTGGGAAGAGAGATATGATAGAGACATTTAAATACCTCCTGACAAAAATGCAAAGGAGGAGACTGAAAGAAAGCTCTGCAACGAGAGGGATAGGATGAAGATGAAAGGAGATAGACTCATGAGTAATACGCGGAAATATTTCTTTACGGAACGCGTGGTAGATGCATGGAATAGTCTCCCAGTGGAGGTAGTAGCTGAGCAGTTCTCTGACAGCTGAGTTACATGGGTAAAATGCTGTTTACTACTACTACAACTAAGAATGTAAGAACATAAGAAATGACATACTGGGTCAGACCAAGGTCCATCAAGGCCAGTACCCTCTTTCTAACAGTAGCCAATCCAGGTCACTAGTACCTTGAAGTTCCCAAAAGGCACACAGGTTCCACAATGCTTGTCCTGGAGCAAGCTTTGGATTTCCCTGGTCCTCTTTAAGAATGGTTTATGGACCTTTCCTCCAGGAACTTGTATAAACCTTTTTTTAATCCAGCTACACTAACAGCTTTTACTATATCCTCCAGTAACGAATTCCAGAGTTTGATTACACGTTGAGTGAAAAAATATTTTCTCTTATTACTCTTAAATGGGTTACGTTGTAGCTTCATTGTGTGTCCCCTAGTCTTTCTGCTTTTTGATGGTGTAAACAACCGATCTACATTTACCCGTTCCATTCTAATCATTAATTTATAGACCTCTATCATATCTCCCCTTAGTAGTCTCTTTTCCAAGTTAGAAAACCCTAAACTTTTAAGACTTTCCTCACAGGGGTATCCTTCCATCCTCTTTACCATTTTGGTGGCTCTTTTCTGTACCTTTTCTATTTCTTCTTTATCCTTTTTAAGATATGATGACCAGAATTACACACTATTAATCATTAATTTAGCGCTACAAAGCTTACGCAGCACTGTACATACACATGTAGAAAGACAATCCCTGCTCATCAGAGCTTACAACCTATACAAGACAGACAATAAAATATTTGAGAATAGGGGTAAAAATAGGGAAAGGTAAGGAGATGCAAGGAGAACAAGGGCTCAGGATCCTAAAGCAGCCTCAAAGTGAGCTTCTAGCATGGATTTGAAAATGGGCAGAGATGGAGCCTGATGTACCGACTCTGGTCAAAGTCTGAAGTTGGCAGTGGAAGAAAAGGGCATAAAGAGAAGCCAGCCAGTAGAAGAATGAAGTTCACGAGGAGGGGTGTAGGGAGAGAGAAGAGAAGAACAGTAGTGAGGGGCAGTAGAGTGAATACATTTATAGGTCAGAAGCAGGGCCGGCCCGTCCATTGAGCAAGAATGTTCTTTGCACAGGGCCCCGCGTTTCAGGGGGCCCCGCGCAAAGAACATTCTGCTTTTTTTTTAAAATTATATTTTAAAAAAAAAAGCTGGCTCTGGCTGCTGCCGCGGCCTCCGCGGCAAAATGGAGTGTCCCGCGGGGCCCCCTCTCCTCGCTGAGCCTCTCTGCAAGGGCTTTCAGATTCGCGAAGGGAGAGTGTCTCCCTCGCGTCTCTGTTAAGCCCGCAGGGGCTAATGGGAAATTTCCCATCTGCCCCTTTAGACGCGAGGGGCAGATGGGAAATTTCCCATTAGCCCCTGCGGGCTTAACAAAGACGCGAGGGAGACACTCTTCCTTCGCGAATCTGAAAGCCCTTGCAGAGAGGCTCAGCGAGGAGAGGGGGCCCCGCGGGACACTCAATTCTGCCGCTGTCGCGGCAGCAGCGGCAGCAGCCAGAGCCAGGGGTTTTTTTTAATTTTAAATTTGCCATAAGCCGATATGGGGGGGGGGTGTTGAGACTGGTGCTGGGCTGGGCTGGGCTGGGTTGGGGGGGGTGTTAAGACTGGTAATGGGCTGGGGGGGGGGTAAGAATTGTAATTGGCTGCGGGGGGTAGGACTGGTAATGGGCTGCGCGGGGGGGGTTAAGACTGGTAATGGGCTGGGGGGGCTAGGACTGGTAATGGGCTGTGGGCTGATGGGGGCTGTCTGGAAATGGGGTGATGGGGGGTTAGGACTGGTAATGGGCTGGGGGGGGTTTAAGACTGGTAATGGGCTGCGGAGGGGCGGTTAAGACTGGTAATGGGCTGCGCGGGGGGGGGGGCTAAGACTGGTAATGGGCTGCGGGGGGGTTAAGACTGGTAATGGGCTGTGGGCTGTTGGGGGCTCTCTGGAAATGGGGTGATGGGGGATTAAGACTGGTAATGGGCTGCGGGGGAGATAGGACAGATAATGGGCTGGGGGGGGGATAGGACTGGAAATGGGCTGTGGGCTGATGGGGGCTGTCTCTCAATGGGGGGATGGGGGGGTTAAGACTGGTAATGGGCTGGGGGGGTTAAGACTGGTAATGGGCTGCGCGGGGGGGTTAAGACTGGTAATGGGCTGGGGGGGGTTAAGACTGGTAATGGGCTGCGTGGGGGGGTTAAGACTGGTAATGGGCGGGGGGGGGGCTAAGACTGGTAATGGGCTGCGGGGGGGTTAAGACTGGTAATGGGCTGTGGGCTGATGGGGGCTGTCTGGAAATGGGGTGATGGGGGGTTAGGACTGGTAATGGGCTGGGGGGCTAGGACTGGTAATGGGCTGCGCAGGGGGGGTTAAGACTGGTAATGGGCGGGGGGGGCTAGGACTGGTAATGGGCCTGCGGGAGGGGGGGCTAAGACTGGTAATGGGCTGTGGGCTAATGGGGGCTGTCTGGAAATGGGGTGATGGGGGGTTAAGACTGGTAATGGGCTGGGGGGGGTAAGACTGATAATGGGCTGGGGGGGGGTGAGGCCAGAAAATGGGGTCGGGGGGGCTAGGACTGGTAATGGGCTGTGAGCTGTTGGGGGGGTTAGGACTGGTAATGGGCTGTGGGCTGATGGGGGCTGTCTGGAAATGGGGTGATGGGGGTTAAAGGATGGTAATGGGCTGGGGTGGGGGGTTAAGACTGATAATGGGCTGCGGGGGAGCTAGGACAGATCATGGGCTAGGGGGGGCTAGGACTGGTGGGCTGTGAGCTGTTGGGGGGGTTAGGACTGGTAATGGGCTGTGGGCTGATGGGGGCTGTCTGGAAATGGGGTGATGGGGGGTTAGGACTGGTAATGGGCTGGGGGGGTTAAGACTGGTAATTGGCTGTGGGCTGATGGGGGCTGTCTGGAAATGGGGTGATGGGGGGTTAAGACTGGTAATGGGCCGGGGGGTGTTAAGACTGGTAATGGGCTGGGGGGGCTAGGACAGCTAATGGGCTGGGGGGGGGGCTAGGACTGGTAATGGGCTGTGAGCTGTTGGGGGGGTTAGGACTGGTAATGGGCTGTGGGCTGATGGGGGCTGTCTGGAAATGGGGTGATGGGGGGTTAGGACTGGTAATGGGCTAGGGGGGGTTAAGACTGGTAATGGGCTGTGGGCTGATGGGGGCTGTCTGGAAATGTGGTGATGGGGGGTTAGGACTGGTAATGGGCTGGGGGGGGGTTAAGACTGATAATGCGCTATGGGGGGGCTAGGACAGGAAATGGGCTGATGGGGAGGGGTTAGGACTGGTAATGGGCTGTGAGCTGTTGGGGGGGTTAGGACTGGTAATGGGCTATGGGGGGGGTTAAGACTGGTAATGGGCTGTGGGCTGATGGGGGCTGTCTGGAAATGGGGTGATGGGGAGTTAGGGCTGGTAATGGCTGGAGGGGGTTAAGACTGGTAATGGGCTGTGGGCTGATGGGGGGCTGTCTGGAAATGGGGTGATGGGGGGTTAGGGCTGGTAATGGGCTGGGGGGGGTTAGGACTGATAATGGGCTATGGGGGGCTAGGACAGGACATGGGCTGATGGGGAGGGGTTAGGACTTGAGGTGGGCTGATGTGGTTAGCACTGGTAATGGGCTGTGGGCTGATGGGGGGGGTTAGGACTGGCAGTGGGCTATGGGGGGCTGACTGGAAATGGGCTGATGGGGTTAAGACTGGAAGTGGGCTGATGGGGGTTAGGACTGGTAATGGGTTATAGGGGGGACTTAAACTGAAAATGGGGTGATGGGGGGTTAGGACTGGAAGTGGGTTGATGGGGGGCTAGGACTGGTACTGGAAATGGGCTGTTGGGGGGGAGCTAAGATTGGAAATGGCTGAGGAGGGGGCTTGAATTGAAATGGACTCATGGAGGGGCTAGAACTGGAAGTAGGCTCATGGGGGGGCTTGGACTGGAATTGGGCTGAGTGGAGGGGAGCTAGGATTTGACATGGGCTGATGGTGGGGCTAGGAAATGACTAGAAATGGGCTGATGGGGGGCTAGGATTGGAAATGAGCTGATGAAGGTACTCAGACTGAAAATGGATGGGGGAGCTAGGACCGGACCGGAAATGGGTTGATGGGGGGGGGGGTAGGACTGGAAATGGGCTGATGCAGGACTAGAAGGGAATGGATGCTGGGTGAGACTGGAACTAGAAGGGAGCTGATGTTGGGGGAGGATTAGAATGGGATGGGGCTGGGAGAGTAAAATGGAGAGGGGAAAAATATTTTGTGTGGGAGGGATGAAAAATCTACAATTGGCCGGTTATTGGGAGAGTAAGTGGGGATTGAGGATGGAGGGGTAAAATTTGTGTGGATGAAATAGGAATGAGGAAAGAGCAAAAGGAGAAAGATTAGTATGTTAAAGCAGATGTAGAGAGAGAATGGAAAAAAAAAACTAGAAGAGAGAAGAAAGAACAAATGGACAGCAGACGATGGAGAGTTAGCAGAAAACATGAAGAAACCAGAAGAAAGTGGCTGGAGCAATTGCAACTGAAAAAAAAAATGCACAAAAGGTAGAAAGATATCTCTTTATTTGAATTTATTAACTGGAATATGAAAGCTCTGGGAAATGTGCATCATTAACGTCTGCGCTTTGTTTGGTACAAGAGGAAATTAATTTATAGTTTTATTTCTACAGTGTTGTTGTACATTCCAAGTTTGGCTTTTGGGGTTCCCAGTTTAATTATTGCCTTCCTGTTTCTAAATTGTGATTCCTTGTTTGGTGATTGTGTATGTTCTGCTTGTGTTACTGATGTGAGGTATTCTGTTTTTGTAATTCCTATTTGAAATTGTCACTTGTTCTCTCTTTCCCCAGTATTCTCTGAAATGTATTGGTTTAATATTTGCAGTGTTGCCTTTTGATAGGTAGGGTATGGTGCTTTGTGAGTCCTGGTAATACTGTCAGGATATGGCGGGTTTGCTATGGGTTCTAAATGGGCAGCGTTTGTAGTAGTTCCTAATGTGCCTGGCGGTTGGCACTGGATTATAGTAATGTAGAAATCTTTTAGTCTTTCTTTATCCATACCCTCATTAAGAGACATGTTTACTAAAAGTTAGTGTATGGTAACATTATGCAAATATTTATGCAAATAAGGCCACTTATGCAAATGAGGCCCCGCACCGAGTCTCCGCACATGGCCCCGCACCCCCCTTGGGTCGCCCCTGGTCAGAAGAAGAAGTTTGAATTGGATACAGAAACGGAAGGGAAGCCAATGCAGTGACTTGAGAAGTGGGTTATATGAGTATAATGGAGCTGGTGGAAGATTAGGCATGCAGCTGATTTCTGAACAGATTGAAGGGAAGAGAGATGACTTAAAGGGAGAACAGCAAGGAGGAGGCTGCAATAGTCAAGATGGGAGATGACAAAAGTGTTTTAGTAGTGTGTTCAGAAAGGAAGGGGTGAATTTTGCTAATGCTATAGAAAAAGAAATGATGGGTTTTAGCAATGTTGGATGTGTGTAGAGAAGGAGAGGGGCCAAAAATGACCCCAAGGTTGTGAGATGAGGAAACAGGAAGAGGAAGAGTGTTATCTACAGAGACAGAGAAAGGAGGAACAGGGGAGGAGGGTTGAGGGGGAAAAATAAGAAGTTTGATTTTGGCTATGTTCAATTTCAAATGGTGGTGAGACATCCAGGCAACAATGTCAGATAGGCAAGCAGAGATTCGGGCCTGGAATGTCAGAGAAATATCAGCTGTAGAGAGATAGATTTGAGAGTCATCAGCATAAAAATGATACTGAAAGCCATGAGAGGGATGACAGAGGAGGAAGAGATGTAGTTAAGGAGATGGATGGGGACAGGATAGGACCTGAGGAACAGGAGTGAGTTTAGAGGGTGAAATAAGATGAGTGGTTTCCTCTTCAGAGATCTTAGAAAAGGATGAAAGGGTAGCAGAGACTGAGGGGAAGAGTTGGCATTGAAGAGGGGGTAGGGAGGATGAAGCTGATCTTGTGGGAAATTGGAGTGTAATCTTGTTGGCTTTGTCATGGAATAGACATCTGGTAGTCGGCTAGAGTTTGGGCAGAAAGAGAAGGAGGGGTCAGAGGCGGAGGCGCCTCGAGAAGAGAGTTCAGAGTTAAAAAGAAACAGCGAGGGTCAGAGGCAAGAGAGTTAGTCAGATGGACATAATGGTTTTGCTTGGTGAGTGTTATGGAAGGAGGTATGCAAGAATTTGAAGTGAAGAATGTCAGAAAGGCAAGATTTGAGCCTAATACACTCAGTTGAGTGGGCACAGGAGCGTAGATAACGGGTAGTTGAAGACAGCCAAGGTTGAGGTATAGTGCGCCTGACAGGACATGGTATGAGCAGAGCAAGAGCATCCAGAACAAGAGGAGAGTACAGTATTATAGGAAATTAGAGTCTCATCAACAGTTTTAGAAGACAAAGTGGAGAAAAAAGGTGATGAGACAATAGTGGAGACAGCCGATGAGTCAATAGCAAGTAGGAAAAGCAAGTAGGAAAAGTCTGGGCAACACTGAGGTGGGGAGTGATGAAAAATAAAGCTTAGCAAGTGATGATTAGATAAGGGAAGGACTGAGGTATGGAAATGAGATGGTAAGCAATTAGAGAAGAAAAGAAGGTGAAGACAATGACCGTGCTGATGAGTGGGGGCAGTAGAGCAAAGCTGGATGTTAAATGCAGGGGTAAAGAAAGGATCTTAGAAACATAGGGGTCAGAAGGGTTATCAACATGAATATTAAAGTCACTGAGAATAAGGGAGGGGGAGGATGAATCCAGAAGAAGGAAAGTCATCAGTCAAAGTGAGTGAGAAAGGTAGAGTGGATTTGTAAGGGGGTGTATAAATAGCAGCTATCTGGAGAGGTGAGGAATTAAAAAGGACTTCAAAGGAAGAAAAGGGGTGAGATTGAGGTGTAAGGAGGGGTTGAAATTGGCAGGAAGGAGAGAATATAGCTGGTGGAATGAGGCATGTGGGAGAATTGGTAACTGCCGTAAAAGAAGACAGTGACTGAGGCAGGGGTGGCCCAAGTGGGGTGCAGGGCCATATGCAGAGACTTATTGGGGGCCTCATTTGCATAAATATTTGCATAATGCTAATGTGCCCTAACTTTTAGTAAACATGCCTCTTAATGAGTGCCTGAATAAAGAAATACTACCAGATGTCTATATAACTATACTCCAGTGCCAACCACCAGGCACATTAGGAAATACTTTAAACACTGCCCATTTAGAACCCATAGCAAACCCGCTGTATCATAATGGCACTACCAGGACTCACAAAACACCAAACGCTACCTATCAAAAGGCAAGAATGTAAATATTAAACCAATACATCTCCTACTGGGGAAAGAGAACAAGTGGCACTATCACAGAAACTAAATGAACAGAGTACCTTAGCTCAGTTACACCTGCAGAACATAGACCATCACCAAACAAAGGACAAGGGATCACAATTTAGAAATAGGAAGACAATAATTAAACTGGGAACCCCAAAAGCCGAACTTGGAATGTACAACACTGGAGAAAAAAACCTACTAATTAATTTCCTCTTGTACTAAACAAAAATTCAAAGATGTTAGCAATGCACATTTCCCAGAGCTGACATATTCCAGATATTAAATTCAAAATAAAAAAATATTTTTCTATCATTTCCACTCCAAGCACCTCCATCAGGCCATTTCCAGTCCTATCCCCCCATCATCCATTTCCAGTCCTATCCTAGCTCTCCATCAGCCCATTTCCAGTCCTAGCCCCCATCATCCATTTCCAGTCTTATCCTAGCCCTCCATCAGCCCATTTCAAGTCCTAGCCCCCCATCAGCCATTTCCAGACCTATCCTAGCCCTCCATCATCCCATTTCAAGTCCAAGCCTCCCCAATCAGCCCATTTCTAGTCCTAGCCCTCCCAATCAGCCCTTTTCCAGTTATAGCCTAGCCCCCCATCAGCCCATTTCCAGTCCAAGCCCCACCAATCAGCTCATTTCCAGTCTTATCCTAGCCCTCTCCCCCCCCCCCCCCCCCGCCAAATAGCCCTGCACTTCTCTGAGCAGCTTCAGAGGGAGCCGGGGAGGCCCAAAGTCCCGTCTCACCTCTGCACAGCGCCGGAGTGAAGAGCGGTGTGTTTCTTTATGCCAGTAGCTGTATTCTTATGAAGCTCGCTGAGGACTGGGAAAGGTTAAAGAGCATTTCCTGTTTCACGGCCCTCAGTGACCTTCACGAGAATACAGCTACCGGAGCGAAGAAACACACCACTCTTCACTCCGTGCTGTGCAGAGGTTCGGATCTCCTCGGCTCCCTCTGAAGCCGGCCCTTTAAACGGAACACATGTGCGGAATGAAGTTCTCGCAGGGCCCCCTGAAGCACAGCCCTGTGCGAACAACATTCTCGCACAATGGACGGCCCAGCCCTGGACTGAAGCTGTGTCGTCAGGGAGGAGCCAAGTCTCAGTAAGAGCTAAAGGATGGAAAGCAATAGAGATAAAGAGATTGTGAGTAAAGGGAAATTTATTAGGTATGGAATGTGCATTCCATAATGCACATGAGAAAGATAGAGAGGAGGGGAAAGGAGAGCAATATGTATGAATGAAATTGGAGAAGTTGAGAGAGGAACTATCAAGGGAGGGAGAGAAAAGTCTAGGGGGGGGGGCAGGGTTTAATATCAGCGGATAATAGAAGGAGAGTACGATGCAGAGAAGAGACAACATGGTGGAATTGAGGGTGCGGTTGTTTCAGAGAGAAAGGAGAGGTATGAATGAGAGGAAGAAAGAGGTGAAACTCAAGAGCTGAAGAAAGGGTGGAAAACAAGATGGGGAAGAAATGGTGAAGGCAGAGAGAGAGTGGTAAGAAGGGGGGTTGTAAGTTGTTGGAATGAGGGGAGAAGGTTAGGGAGTGACAATAAAAGGAAGAACTGAAGTGTGCCTGTAGCTTTCTGTTTTGTACAAGCAGCTACAGTACATGGAGCAGTGAAGGAACATCAATGGTTGCAGTAGGGAAAAAACATCCATATTTACTATTATGGTGGTTTCCTTTATAAACTGGTTTCAGTGAAAAGTGCTTATTCCCCAGAATTTCCTATTTCACCACAAAATTGCACCACATTACATCCTAGTAAAGGACAGAGCTGAAAATTACTCTCCTATTGCTGTTTCTAAAATTAGTGATGCCCTTTGCCTCAACTGTGTGCTATCAGTAACTGCACTATTAACATTTAAGCATTGATGGAAACAATTTCTTTAGCCAGGGCATAACATGCCAAAAAGTTCCATTTCCACTGGGGATTCGGACTTCAGAAGAGGTAGAAAGTACGACTCACCATAAACAGTACTGATGAGAGCCAGACAGGCGAGGGACCACAGGAGAGCCATGAGACTTCTAGAAGCTCTGGAACCACAGGCAGAATTGTACGTCTTTGGCCCTTATATTGAAAACCACGAAGGCCACTCCATGAGGTCACAAATTGTAGTAATATCTTCCTGATTACAGCAGGCCCAGAAAAACAGTGATCTCATGGCAAAAGAAAGCGTTCATGATAAAGCCAGAGATGGACTGTCAAAGTCACAGGTGTTCTTTCACAAGAAACGGCTTTTCCACAAATCTTGTCAATGGTTAGTGCTTAATTTTAGTGTAGGAAATGTTCCCTCTCTCTGAGATAAGAGACTGTGTTTCCATTAGGTTCAAGGTTTTCACATAATATTGGTGCCCTTCTGGTTACTGAGATTATTTGTTAAATAGTTAAAAGACCTGGCTGTAGTAATTCTATTATATTCAAGAAATATTGCTTTGGAAAAAGTAGAAGTGGAGTATCTAATTAAGGGAGAAATGTATTCAATTGTGGCACAGATAAGGATAATAATAATAAAACAGAGATAATAATGTGGGTTATCCGCTAATTTTATGGTGGGCATTATCTCTGCAAACCCCTCATATTAATCCCCCAATCTGCTCAAGGATGTTAAACCTTGAGATTCTCAGCAGCTAATAGCACACGTCACCTCTCCTGGTAATGTGCAGCTTGCTGTGGGCCAAAACAATGTCCCCTCATCTCCTACCAAAAAGAGTTACTTTGTAACCACCCCCTTAGCCCTACCCCCACCCCCAACCCCACCCCATGGCATCCAAACTCAGATCCCTATTGTAACTGGCTTCCAATTGCGGCCTCCCAGTCAGGTCCCCCTCCTGAGTCTACCCCATTCTAAGGTCTCTATGTTTATAAGAACATAAGATATGCCATACTGGGTCAGACCAAGGTCCATCAAGCCCAGTATCCTGTTTCAACATTGGCCAATCTAGGTCATACGTACCTAGCAGTTTCCCCAAAAGACACAGGTTCCACAATGCTTGTACTGGGTAAAGCATTGATATCCTGGGTCCCTTCTTAATAATCGGTGATTTCAATTACCCCGGTATCGCATGGTAATAATAATGGGTGATTTCAATTACCCCGGTATCGACTGGGTCAGTGTCACGGCAGGACATGCTAGGGAGATAAAGTTCCTAGATGAAATAAATGACTGCTTTTTGGAGCAGCTGGTTCATGAACCGACCAGAGGGGAAGCCATATTAGACCTAGTCCTTAGTGGAACACCAGATCTAGTGCAAGAGATAAGGGTGTTGGGGTCACTTGGCAACAGTGATCATAGCATGATCGCATTTGATTTAATTAGTGGAGGAGAGATAGTAAGGAAATCTACAGTACTACCTTTTAACTTTCGAAAGGGAGACTATGATAAAATAAGGAAAATAGTTAAGAAAAAACTAAAAGGAGCAGTTGCAAAGGTTAAAGACTTACATCAAGCTTGGGTGTTGTTGAAAAATACTATCTTGGAAGCCCAGACCAGCTGTATTCCAAGCTTTAAGAAAAGTGGAAGGAAGTCCAAAAAACTGCCAGCATGGTTTAAAGGTGAGGTCAGAGAGGCTGTTGTTGCCAAAAAAGCATCTTTCAGGAAATGGAAAAAAGAGCCAAACGACGAAACCTGGAAAGAGCACAAGCACTGGCAAGTCAAATGCAAGGCATTGATAAGGCAGGCAAAGGGAGAATTTGAGAAGAAGCTTGCTGCGGAAGCAAAAATGTGAAATAAAGACTTTTTCAAGTACATTCGTAGCAAAAATCCTATGGGAGAGTCAGTTGGTCCATTAGATGATAGAGGGGTTAAAGGAGCACTAAGAGGCGACAAGGCGATAGCGGAGAGACTGAATGAATTCTTTGCTTCGGTCTTTACTGAGGAAGATGTAGGGATGTTACCCATGACTGAAGTGGTATTTAAAGGTGTGGAAGAATTGAAGGAAATATCTATACATCGGGAAGATGTATTACAACTATTAGATAAACTGAAGAGCAGCAAATCACCTGGGTCGGATGGTATACATCCAAGGGTGTTGAAAGAACTGAAATATGAGATTGCAGACCTGCTATTTGTAATCTGTGAACTATCATTAAAATCATCTGTAATACCTGAAGATTGGAGGATGGCCAATGTCACACCAATTTTTAAAAAGGGTTCCAGGGGTGATACGGGAAACTACAGACCGGTGAGCCTGACGTCAGTACCGGGAAAAATGGTAGAAACCATCATAAACAATAAAATTACTCAGCATGTAGATAGTCATGGCCTAATGGGAGACAGCCAACATGGCTTTAGACAAGGAAGATCTTGTCTCACTAATCTGTTATGTTTTTTTGAAGGTGCGAATAAACAGGTGGACAAAGGTGAGTCGGTTGATATAGTGTATCTGGACTTTCAGAAAGCCTTTGACAAGGTCCCTCATCAGAGACTTTTGGCAAAACTAAAGAGTCATGGGATAGGAGGCAGTGTACTACTGTGGATCAGGAACTGGTTAAAAGATAGAAAGCAGAGTGTAGGGCTAAATGGCCAATTTTCCAAATGGAGAAAGGTGAATAGTGCTATACCCCAGGGATCTGTGCTGGGTCCGCTGCTTTTTGACATATTCATAAATGACCTGGAAAGTGGAATAACGAGTGAGGTTATCAAATTTGCGGATGACACAAAACTATTTAAATTTGTTAAAACCCAAGAGGATTGTGGAAAATTGCAAGAGGATCTTGATAAATTGGAAGACTGGGCATCAAAATGGCAGATGAAGTTTAATGTGGACAAGTGCAAAGTTATGCACCTAGGGAAGAACAACCCAAACTATGGTTACACGATGCAAGGTTCCATATTAGGAACCACCACCCAGGAAAAAGATTTAGGCGTCATTGTGGATAACATGTTAAAACATGTTAGAGAATACAACGAAAATATGATCCAACGTTCTCTTAATAAACCAAGAGAACTCTTTTCGCTAAATCCTTAATAATGGTACCCCAACACCAGGACTTGACTACAAAGATAACTGCCCAAACTATAGCCAACCACCTTACCTCAAAATTCCCCCCACCCCCTCTACTACTAACGCCCAACCAAAACATGACCACAGTGTCCGATCTCACACTCTCACCCCCTCAATTACCTGGAATGACTTTGAACTCCTCACTGTGAAAAACATATCCAATACCATTAAAGAACTAAATGCTTCAACTTCCGCCCTGGACCATTGCCTTGTATCCTGGCTCAAGACTACTCATAGCACCATTAGCCCTTACATACTCCTCATTGTACAGTCCTCCCTCCAGACTGGCTCCGTGCCAGCACCCCTAAAATGTGCCTCTATCTGCCCCATCCTAAAAGGATCAAAACTTGACCCTACCTCACCTACCTCCTACAGATCTATCTCCAGTATCCCCTTTCTTTCTAAGATAACCGAAAAACTAGTCCAAAACCAACTCCAGAATTTTATAGACGAGCACTCTCCCCTTGACCTACTCCAACATGGCTTCAAAAAGAATCATGGAGTAGAAACCCTCCTAGCTTCTCTCCTAGACTCACTATACCTACTTACCCAGAATCCCACCCAAGGATGCCTCCTTATATTTCTCGACTTATCCTCAGCTTTTGATTCCCTTCCCCACCACCAACTTCTAGATAGGCTCTATGAAATAGGACTGAGAGATACAACACTAAAATGGTTCCACTCTTACCTAGAAAACAGAACTCAACAGGTCTGTATAGGGAATGACATATCCCTCCCATTTACCCTAAGACAGGGAGTCCCCCAAGGATCCAGTCTATCTGCGCTACTATTTAACATATTCCTTCAACCAGTCTGCAAGATTTTTCAAAATCATGGAATAAATTATCAATTATACACAGACGACATTATGTGTTTCACCCCTTTCAACTTAACAAACCCTAATTTTTCAAACCTAATGAATGCATCGCAAACCTGAAGACCTGGCTCTCAAATCACAACCTCACAATTAACCAATCCAAAATTGAAGCCCTTCAAGTATTCACCAATGCTTCCTATACCCCACCTACAACCCTTACACTTGGAAATTTCACCCTCACCATTAAAAATCAAGTGAAATATCTCGGTCTTATTCTTAATCAGAACCTTACATTCCATGAACAGATAAAATAAAACCTCTAACACAATATATGCAAAACTACGTACCCTTTGGAACCTCCAACCTCTCCTAAACCCAGACTCCTTTCGCACTGTCTGCCAGGCCCTCACCATCCCAACCCTCGACTACTGCAATCTCATCTATCATGGCCTTCCTTTTTAGAACAGCCTACATCCTATCCAAATGGCACAGAACACAATAGCTCGGCTCATCACTAATAACCCCAGATGCTCACACATTACACCAATCCTCTATGATCTACATTGGCTCCCCATTCAGTCCAGAGCTAAATTCAAAGCAATCACCCTCATTCACAAAATCATTTCCAATGAGTCAGCTCCTTGCCTCTCCTTGCTCCTATCCAATTCCAATAACAATAGAACACACCGCACCATCACCAAAAACCTTCTATCCATCCCAACATCTAAGAGAACATGTAGCCAAACTACTTGTAATCGTGCATTCTCCCTTTATGCCCCCTCTATCTGGAATGCCTTACCACATGAATTACGGAACTGTTCCAATCATTCCGAATTCCGGAAGAAATTGAAAACTCATCTCTTCCAGGAACACGTTTCCCTACTTACATAGCTCCCTCTAACCCCTTATATATTCCTCCATGTAAATAGCCCTTTAGTCTCCATGTAAATAGTTCTTAACCCTCCGCAAGGAGTAAGTTTCTTGTTAATCATTTATACTGTGATCCTTATTGTTACAATGTATTCAGTTGAAATATACTGTCTGTTGTGTTCCTGGTAAACCGTCTTGAATTGTAGAAAGTCGGTATAAAACCTATTAAATAAATAAATAAAAACCCTCGGCCCAGTGTGCAGCGGCGGCCAAGAGAGCAAATAGGTGACCAGAATTGCACACAATATGTCAAAAAGCAGCGGACCCAGCACAGATCTCTGGGGTACACCACTATTCACCTTTCTCCATTGGGAAAATTGGCCATTTAGCCTACCCTCTGCTTTCTATCTTTTAACCAGTTCGTGATCCACAATAGTACACTGCCTCCTATCCCATGACTCTTTAGTTTTGCCAAAGGTCTCTGATGAGGGACCTTGTCAAAGGCTTTCTAAAAGTCCAGATACACTATATCAACCAACTCACCTTTGTCCACCTGTTTATTCGAACCTTCAAAAAAACATAACAGATTAGTAAGACAAGATCTTCCTTGTCTAAAGCAATGTTGGCTGTCTCCCATTAGGCCATGACTATCTACATGCTGAGTAATTTTATTGTTTATGATGGTTTCTACCATTTTTCCCGGTACTGACGTCAGGCTCACCGGTCTGTAGTTTCTCGGATCACCCCTGGAACCCTTTTTAAAAATTGGTGTGACATTGGCCATCCTCCAATCTTCAGGTATTACAGATGATTTTAATGATAGTTCACAGATTACTAATAGCAGGTCTGCAGTCTCATATTTCAGTTCTTTCAACACCCTTGGATGTATACCATCCGGCCCAGGTGATTTGCTACTCTTCAGTTTATCTAATAGTTGTAATACATCTTCCCGATGTATCGATATTTCCTTCAATTCTTCCACACCTTTAAATACCACTTCAGTCATGGGTAACATCCCTACATCTTCCTCAGTAAAGACCGAAGCAAAGAATTCATTCAGTCTCTCCGCTATCACCTTGTCGCCTCTTAGTGCCCCTTTAACCCCTCTATAATCTAATGGACCAACTCATTCTCTCACAGGTTTTTTGCTACGAATGTACTTGAAAAAATCTTTATTTCGCGTTTTTGCTTCCGCAGCAAGCTTCTTCTCAAATTCTCCCTTTGCCTGCCTTATCAATGCCTTGCATTTGACTTGCCAGTGCTTGTGCTGTTTCCAGGTTTCGTCATTTGGCTCTTTTTTCCATTTCCTGAAAGATGCTTTTTAGGCAACAACAGCCTCTCTGACCTCACCTTTCAACCATGCTGGCAGTTTTTTGGACTTCCTTCCACTTTTCTTAAAGCTTGGAATACAGCTGGTCTGGGCTTCCAAGATAGTATTTTTCAACAACACCCAAGCTTGATGTAAGTCTTTAACCTTTGCAACTACTTCTTTTAGTTTTTTCTTAATTATTTTCCTCATTTTATCATAGTCTCCCTTTCGAAAGTTAAAAGGTAGTACTGTGGATTTCCTTACTATCCCTCCTCCACTAATTAAATCAAATGCGATCATGCTATGATCACTATTGCCAAGTGGCCCCAACACCCTTATCTCTTGCATTAGATCTGGTGTCCCACTAAGGACTAGGTCTAATATGGCTTCCCCTCTGGTTGGTTCATGAACCAGCTGCTCCAAGAAGCAGTCATTTATTTCATCTAGGAACTTTATCTCACTAGCATGTCCTGCTGTGACACTGACCCAGTCGATACCGGGGTAATTGAAATCACCCATTATTATTACTGCGCTGTAACTTTTGTTAGCTTCCTTGGTTTCTTTCAGCATTTCATCATCCATTTGTTCATTCTGGCCAGGCGATCGATAGTACACCCCCACTTACATTAAGTGGCCCATTGACTAGAGTGCAGCTAACACACTAATAAAGATCAAACCACAGCACATTAGGTGCAACACCGTGGTGTTAATTGTCATGAGTATGGAAAGCATGTTCCCAGCATTTAACTGGTGCATCTTGCCCTATCGTGGCATCGAAATAGCACAGATGTACTTACTTCCACTTATGGAGATGGTGGGATGTGCAGCCTCACTAATGGTTTGCCTTGCAGTTAGAATGGGTGCTCTGACTGCAAGGTGCTCACCCTGCCCGCTTGTAACCTTAATACACTATGGACAGTTAGTACCAAAATCTGGCCATGCTAGCTGTCATGGCCACATACTGCCATAGCCCCACGCTAACTGTTAATGTATGTCCCAGCACACCTTTAGCGCGCACCAGATCCTGCACTAACAGCTAATGCCCTTTAGTCAAAGGGCTCCAAAGTGGCCTGTATTGCTTGTTACTGCACTAAAACTTAGTACAGTTTTTAACATTATGTTCAACGATGGATCTTTATTCCAGCTTCAGGCAGGTGTAAAGATCCAACCGGGAGCAAAAAGATAATCTGTGGTGAAGTTTGACACTTTACCTCAGATGATTCAGGCATGAGGGAAGGCCCCCAATACCATTGGCAAAGTGTTAGGGGGCCGGTACCCCCCTCCTTTCCCCTCTCAGAAAAATCATGGTAGTCCATGGGCCCCAATCCAATTCCCCCCAACCTCGCTAAAATTATTGGTGGCCTGAGGGCCTCTATTAACCTTCCCCCTCACACCCCTGTAGTACCTTTCGCAGAACAGGAGGCAGCAGAAATTCCTAAACTCTCCTGTTCCTCCACCCACCTCGCTGAATTTTTTAAAATGGTGGTGCCTGATTCTGCATGGTGCATCTTAGGAATACACTTCCCAGGGGTGAGGGGGGGGGGGGTTATCAGTCTGCCCAATAAGGAAGAAAATTCTAGGCTGGGTGGTCTGGGGCTGACTGGTAGCCAAGTGTTAAAGTATCTGCATGTAGTTCCTGAATTATTTTGTTATATTACTCCATTTTTGGCACAGAATTCCTTGAGTGTATTCAATAGGCATTTTACCATCAATAGTAGAAGTACCAGAGAGAAGGCAACTGGTGGATCTGCACCAGCGAAGGTGTCCTACCCTGCTGTGTTCAAAAGTGCTTCCTTTGTCCCTTTACTGCTGAGATAGGTGTTGCCCCCACCCCAGACCTGCCCTAATCCCGCCCCACTAGCCTCCCCAAATGGCTGAGTCATTGATTGCCTATGTCTACATCCATTTAATTTTCCAAATGTGCCTTTCCCAAGCATTATATTGTCAGAATGGATTCCTGTCTCTTGGGACAGGGACTGGATATCTTTTAGTATCCTATGCCAGCTACTAGGCCTCTGGTGCCCTAGAGTACCAGCACCCTTAGAGTGCTGCCTCAGATATTGGCTCTGGAGTAAGTCACACAGCTTGGTGTAGACTCTGCACTGCCTATTGACCCTGCCACCCTGCTCCCCCTCTTCAATGGGCTGAGGAGAGGGGGAATGTATTTTCCCAGCTAATGTTCCTTTCAGACTGGATTCACAGTTCTTGGGGGCAGGTACCATCTACTTTTAGTACTCTGCACTCCCCACTTGGTCTCTGCTGTCCTGGACATGGTGCATCACTTACATTTACACCATTAAATCTCAAAAAAGCTAAGCATTTTATAAACAAAAGCTAAAAAGGGCAACAGACTCAACACAACACCACACAAGCAAGGGATCTAAATACATGTTACTCCTGGGGCAATTCTGTGCAACTGCACAATGCAGAATTTGTGCAGAATTTCCCACCTATGCAGAATTCCGTGCAGGCACTGACGACCCAGACAGTATGGCAGGATCAGGAGCACAAACTTTGAGAGCACCCGATCCTGCCTCACTATTTTATTTATTTAGCTATATTTATATATTGCCTTTCACCGGGTCAAGGCGGTTTACAGGGAACAAACTTCTCCATGGTCAACTCACAATCCCTACAAACAATAGGTTTCCTATCTCCAACTGTGAATACACTATATGCTTAATGTACAGAAAACCCTCCGCCAACACCAATGAACTTTCAGTTATACTAGATGAGGTATTCACACACAAGAGCATCCAAAAAACACTTTTTTTCTCATGAGAGACCTTAACTTACCATCCGCAACAACAAAGCAAGCCAGCACATTCATGAACACCATGGAAACTCTACAGCTGAGCCAGATAATTGATGCACCTACTCACTACAAAGGTTCTCTCCTTGACCTCACATTTGTACCCAATACATTACGGAAAGCATATTTAAACATCCAAATTGACCCTGTGCCTTGGCCTGGCCATGCTATGATCTCACTCAGACTTCTGAACAACTTCCACCCACCAAACCTACCCCAACAACAACAACACAGATGGCGATTCAAGGAACTCAACCCACAATCTTTCCTTGATGATGTCTCTTCACTTATAGATACCGACATACATGACTTAGATAGTTTCATCAGCTCATTGAACTCTGTAATTAATGATGCAGCAGTATTCAAAGAATGTCAATCTACAACTCACCCTAAATCTATGCACCCTCTCTGGTTCTCCAGTAATTTCTATCAGCTCAGACGAAAGCTCAGACTATTTGAAAGAAAGTAGAAATGTTCACAAGATACAACCATTAAGCAACAACTCATTATCAAGCAGCTCAAATACAATAGACTATGCAGCAATTACCGAAAAGAATACTACACGAACATCCTAATGAAATCTCTCAACCATCCCAGGGACCTATTCTCAATCGTGTCCCACCTGACCAGTGACCCCAGCTCAACAGATTCAACAAATTCAAAAATGCAACTTGACCCACAGGTTATTGCTGACTTCCTCTCCAACAGGCACTGCCAGACAACTCCATTACACAATGACACACCAGTTCAACAGGACTCACCACTTCAACAGGATAACTCATCACAAAACCATTTATGGCACATGTTCGGCCTAATATCAAAGAGAGAACTCTCAGATATCATCAGCAATATCAATACCACAACATCCCCACTGGATCCATGCCCAGTGACATGGATAAAATCTCTGCGCACTGAGTTCTTCTCGACTATCCTAAAGATAGTCCACACCTCCCTCTCTCAAGGATACCTACCCCCAGCTCTGAAACAGGCTTCAATTCGCCCTGTACTAAAGAAACCTTCATTAGTACACCCCATTCATATAGACCAATTGCGAGCATCCCATTCATATAGACCAATTGCTAGCATCCCATTCCTGGCTAATATAACTGATAAAACTATAGAGCAACAACTCCAACTCTTATGCTCCACTGGACCCTCAACAGCATGGCTTCTGCCCTCGGCATGGCCCTGACACACTCTTCACTGATCTCTTCAACCGGCTCATCATAGGCCTAGAAAAACCTCGCCATGGATTTGTGATGACCTTCTTGGATATCAGTGCTGCGTTTGACTCAGTCTCACATCAGGCTATGCTAGACAGGCTCAGAAGCATAGGCCTGATAAATAGCACATTAAATTGGTTCATACCTACCTCTCAGACAGAATCATGCAAGTAAAAATTGGATCCATCAATTCCAAACCATTTAACTTAAGACTAGGAATTCCGCAAGGTTCGGCCCTATCTGGCTTACTATTTAACATCTACATTCAGCCCATATGTAATCTACTAAGAAAATGGAAAATGCACTTTCACCTCTATGCAGATGACGTCGTGTTTATATGCCATTCAACACACTCATTCTGGACTTCACAATCATATCAGGCGTCTTCAATGCTGTCACACACCTCACTGAACTAAATCTTGCAGTGAATAAAAACAAGACTGAAGCATTATTAATCTTCAGAGACAAAGCTTTCAACCTGCCAGATAAGCTCATACTACATAATGCTGAAATCAACATAAAAATGGAAGCCAAGTACCTTGGTATAACCCTTGACAGCAACCTCACCATGCATTCGTACATCAAGAATGCAGCAAACACAGCATACTGGAAACTTAGGCTCCTCAAAACTCTATGCCCTCTTCTACAAGACAACAATTTCAGATCAGTTTTTCAAGCCATTATAACACCCCATCTCGACTACGGCAACATCCTCTACCAAGGGCTATCAAAACAGGCATGATACCCACTCCCGCTAATGCAAAACACTGCCGCTAGAATCCTAACAGGTGTTTCAAGTCTTCAACACATAACTCCAACCCTTAGAAGTCTGCACTGGCTCACAGTTGCCCAACAGATTAAACACAAGACCATAACCATCACCCATAAAATCCTTCATAATCTCTCTGCTCTGTCTTGAGGATCAAATCTTAAGGGCATCCACAACAAGATCCAGAAGATCAGAAAATCAGAATCTTCTAGCCATCCCTCCTTTCAAGACCAAATGTATGTAGCAGACAAGCAACAGAGCCTTCTCGCTATATGCCCCAATGATTTGGAACTCCCTACCTGATGCCATCAGATCTGTTCAATCTACACAAGACATGAAGAAACTGTTAAAAATGTACCTCTTCATAGAACTCTTTGGACCTAATGACATTACTTAAATATATATACCATAAACACCCACCCACCGTTGACCCAATTAAACCCCCCATATTTAATTCCAAGTTATATACCCCTTGTTAATTGTAAAACAAATCTCTTGAGATTGTGTACTGTTGTTCAATGTAAACCGCCTTGGCTCAAAGGCGGTATATAAAAAACTGTTAAATAAATAACTAAATTATAACAATGTCACAAACTATATATATATCATGCCAACGCTAGGTTTTGTTTTCATAATTATATATTATTATAACTATGTGCAGTGGTTGTGATAGGCATCTGGTTCTGATCCAACTGTGGAGGGGTTTATGTGATAGGGTTGAAATGTTCTGTGAACAGGTACGGTTTTAGGTGTTTTCTGAAGGATTTGAGGTTGGTGATGTCCCTTATCTGGTCTGGCAGAGTGTTCCATGTCGAGGGTGCGTACAATTGAAAGGCTTGTTTACATGCTTGCTGGTTGGCTTTGGTTTTAGTATGTGTGATGATGAGGGTGTTCATCATTGAGGTTCATCTAGACTGTGTGGCTGGGAGGTCTGAAGTAGTGAGCAGAGATTTGTAGAGGGGTCGGAATGGATTGCTTTGTGTGTTAGCATGAAAGTTTAGAATTTTATTCGGCTCTGTAGTGGGAGCCAGTGGAGTTGTTTTAATATTGGCATGATGTGGTCATGTTTTGCTGCTGCTAGTAGGGTCCTTCCTGTTGAGTGAAGAGCTGTTTGAAGGGGTAGGAAGGTGGATCTGGGTAGGCCTTGATAGATGCATTGCAGTAATTGATGTGGGATATGACAGTGGCTTGTAGCACAGCGCGAAAGACTGTTGGCTCTAGGAGTGAGTGGAGATGTTTAAGTGTCTTTGTTCTGAAATATTTTGTCAGGGCAGTTTTGTTGATGTGGGCTTTAAAAGCGAGTTGCTGATCAAGGGTAACTCCCAGGTAGCTGACTTCATCTTGACTTTAATTTCCATATTGTTCAATGTTATTGTGGGAGGAGGGATGAAGTTGGTGTCTTTCGTTATATAGAGTGCCTCCATTTTGTTGCAGTTGATGAGGCGGTTGTTGTCCTTTAGCCAGTTCTCTACCTTGGTGAAACATTCTTGGTGGGCAGATAGTGAGGGTTGGTTTGTGTCGATTGGGTCATAGATCATGATGTCATCAGCGTAAATGTGCACATTGAGGTTGTGTGATCTTATTATTGTGCAGAGTTGTTGAATGTAAAGGTTGAAAAGGAGTGGAGAGAGAGTGGATCCTTGGGGGACTCCTTGAGTCTGTTTGTATGGAGTGGAGGTGTTATGTCTGATCTTTATTTGTTGGTATTCTCTGTGAGGTATGAGGCTAATCATTTGAGCACTGTGCCTCTAATTCCATTGGTGCAGAGATATTGCAGGAGGATGTGGTGATTTACAGTGTCAAAGGCTGATGATATGTCTAAGATTAACAGGAAGCCTTGGTTGATGGGCTGTAGTCCTTGGATTAGAGTATTTACCAGGGTGGTCAAAAGTGTTTCTACTCTGGTTTGTGGTTGGAAACCATGCTGTTGTGGGTCCAGAAGGTTGTCAATATGGTTTTGAAGTTGGTGCTGGACGGTTTTCTTTACAATCTTGGCAGCAAATGGGAGGCTGGCGATGGGTCTGTAAGATGCAGGCTCAGAAGGGTCCAGAGTTGTTTTTTTCAGTGTTGGCTGTATGGAAGAGGTCTTTAGGCATATGGGCATGATGTCTTGTTGTAGTATTAAGAGTGTGATTCTGGTGAGTGTGGTGCTTAACTCCTTTTTGAATGCTTTAAGCTAAGAGATGGGGCAGGGATCCAGGGGGGAGTTTGTAGTGTTTAGAGGTGTTATGGTGTCCTCTATTTGTCTTTTTGTGACAACTGAGATGGTGGTACAGGGGTCTGGGTGGTTGTCTTCATCAGGGAGGGGTGTGAGCTATCTGGTTGTGAATGTAGCTGCTTGTAATGTTGAGTCAGCTGTTGTGGGAGGGAGCATTATGTCCTGGTTGTTGATGGTTGGTGTTTTTGTCAACTGTTTTGCAATGTTGAAGAGCTCTCTTGGATGGTTAGCAGCAACACAGCCATGGTAGTATTTCCATTTGCTCCTGTGGCTGTGCTAGCTTCTGAAACCCACACCATGCTTTTCATAAGGTCAATATAAGCACTTCTGTTTACTATGGTGAACAATGTCAGACACAATACCTGTAGCACATTCCACAGACATCAGAAAGGTTGCTATGATGCTCACTCAGGAAATTGTACCTAACCTAGGAATTGCTATCTGCCAGTAATCATAGCAACCTTTTGATAGATGTGTACCATATTCCCAGGTTTAGGGTGGCATTACTAAGGTATGCAAGTGCTAGTATTGGGAGATGCACGCAGAGCCCAAAGTCCTGCCTCTCCAGGAGGCTTTGGATAATGGGGCCAGTGGGTGCGGGTGTGTCTGCCCCTGTTGGCTGCTGCTTTACGGCAGAGGTTCCCAACTCCAGTCCTGCAGTGCCAAACACTGTTCGGGTTTTCATGCTGTCCCTCATGAATATGCATGAGATACATCTGCATACCATGGGGGTGGCGCAAAGAAATGCAGCACAGGCATCTTTATCAGAGGCAGCATGGAACCGGAATGGTGTTTGGCCCTCCAGGACTGCATTTGGGTGACTCTGCTCTAGGTAATGTGCATGTTTATGGTGTCTGTGCTCTGTAGAGTAAAATGTAGGTGTCTTGGGCATGTTTACGTCATCTGAAATAAAGGTGCTGTCTGTATTAGCACGTTGTAGTAGTGGGTAAAATATGGGACTGGGTTGGCAGGAACCACAGCTGGGACTTGAACCTGTGACCCTCTGCTTCTGACTACACTGGTTTTGTGCACTGCACCACCTTGTTGTCACAGAGTCAGTACATTCCTTGGTGATACCATGACTGTTCGTCAGACAGGGCCCATCTGTTGCAGTACACGGCACCCACCTACACAGGTCTAGGCCACGGTCTGCTCTGGGCAGCTGCCACTGCCCCCTCCACCACTAGTATCCCTCAGCCACCATGCTGACATGCCCTTCTGCTGGTGGTGCTGGTGGTGCGCAGTCTCAGGCCATCCAGTGTGCAGGTAGGTGGCTGCCTATGGTGCGGGTTCTGGGGTAGGGATGCCTGCATAGATGTCCACGCTCCCCCCAGCCCCGCCTGCCAATGTTCCGTGCCCTTGGAGGTAGCTGTTGGGTACTATCCCCTGTGACAATGTGGGAAATACACTCGTGCCCATGTTGGCCCTTTAGAAGTTGCTGTCTGGCTCCTCTGCTGTTTTGGCATTCGTATGGGCCACCTAGGCATCACCCTAGTCCACACTGTGGCCCAGCTCCACCACAGCATGTGCTGCCTGCGGCCCTCTGTGTCCCCTTCTCCGGCATCTGTCCAGTTGCCGTTCCGACATGCCCGCCCTGATGTTGCGGGACATGTGCACGCCATAGGAACCCTGTCCGATGGTGGGGAAAACCCTGAGCAGCGCTATTTCACTGTAGGCTCATTCACCTTGTATGGGGACGGAGTATAGACCCTTCCACGATTTATATCTTTTCTATGGAGCTTACTCGGCGGGGGAGGGTTGATGTTTCTCATTGCTACCACTATTGGCCAGCTTGGTTATGGATTTTTTCCAGTTTGTTGGGGTCATTTTCAGTGTTTATGTGCCCTTTTGTTCTGTGCACATGTATCACACTTATCACTTTTTTAGGTTTCCCTGCCTGGGATGTACATTGCTGACACTGAAATGGTTTCTCTCCCCTGTAATGTGCATTTAACGGCATGTTTTCAATCGCGTTTGGATTCAGCTCCTCAGATCAGCGCGTTAGTATGAAGGGAGCCTCTCCCCGCCCACTCTCCGCCCACTGACCCCTTCTCTCCGCCCTCTCTCCACCTTCTGCGGTGTTTTACCGTGCCGCAGGGCTTTACAATCGTTAATGTTGGTTAACGCGCGTTATGTAACGTTAGCGATCGTAAGCGCATCATAACGCACGTTATGATGCGCTTACGATCGTTAATGTTACATAACGCGCGTTATGTACCGCTACCGCAGTTTAGTAAATATACCCCAATATCCTTGGACTTTTAGTTGATTGATGAGGACATTGTTGGTGTCAGAGAGCCAAGTTTCTGTGATACATAGGATGTCTGTTTTTTGTCTATGATTAGATTGTGGATGAATGGGATTTTGTTTCTTATGAATCTCGTATTAATTAGAATAAATCTTAGTGGAGTATATAGCAATGAGCTATTTAGGAGTGTGTTTGTTGAAGTATTTATGTGATTTGACCTATAGTGGTTTGGGTTATGCCCTTTTGAGGGTTGATATTTATGAGGCAAGAGGTATCTGTTTTGTCTTGGATGGTAGTTTAGGGTAGGGATGAGGAAGTGTTGGTAGTGATCTGTGGGGGAAAGGACTTTGAGGAATCGAGCATATATGAGTATAAGGACTAGTGAGTATATCAACATTATTTTAGGTCCCATTGCATCCTGTGTCTGTTCTAATGTGGGCACAGTTATTACTTGGTAAGCAATAATTTGACAATCGGATATTTGAATGGGGTAAATCAGATAAACCTGATTGGGTAGTGTATGTAGGTTGTGTGATGGGTAATTAGTGTGTCGGTGTACAAGGTCTGTAAGTATTATCTGCTTGCTTGCGATCTTTAATTTGGGTGCTGTCAGCATATGTCGCTGTTATGGTATCAGGGTTGTTGGGGGGTTGAATGTTTTATCTCTTGATTCTTAAAGGACCTCCATTTTTTTGTAGTTTATATTCAGGTTATGTTCAAATAGTCATGAGGTTACTTTGTCGAAGCATGTGACAATTCTGGTCTGATCAGGGTTGCTAGTGTCTAGTGGAGTGTACAACATAATATCATCTGCACATATGTGGTAGTAGATGTTATGTTTTTGGATTACTCTGCAAATGGGCTGTATATATGAGTTGAAAAGTAGTGCTGATAGGGCGGAGCCTTGCAGAATTCCCTGTAGTTGAGGATATGGCTTAGACGAGTTAGGACCTATTCTTACTTGCTGCTTCTTCTCTGTTAGATACGATTTGAACCATTGCAGTGGTGTACCTTTAATTCCAATTTCTTGCAGTCTAATAAGCAGTAGAAGATGGCATTTGGAGTCAAAGATGGAGGCTATATCTAGAAATATTAGTATGAAGGCTGATTTCCATTTGTCAGTCCCCCTTATTATCTTATCCATGAGTGCTGTGAGTAGCATCTCTACTCCATGGTGGTTACAGAAGCTGTGTTGTTGCGGGTCAAGTGGAGAGTGTGTTTTAATGTGTTCTTGTAGTTGAATTTGGACTATTTTTTCTATTATTTTTGCTGGTAATGGTAGACTAGAAATTGGTCTGTAAGCACTAGGGTCTGATTTGTTCAATGTTGAGTTTTTTAGAATAGGGCGTATTGAAGCAGTTTTTAGTTCTTCAGCCATAATTGTACTAGTTTGAGTATTACGGGGGAGAGTTCTTCACTTGTTACTTTCGCCCAGCTTATTGGACAAGGGCCTATGGCTGATGTAGTTGTATTCAGGTTAGCTATTATTTTCTGTAGTAGGCTTGAGGATGTCATTGAGAATGTTGTCCATTCTGTGGTTATAGTGGAGTCAATGTCTGTAGTTAGAATGGTTGGTGTGGAATCTTTCCTGTTTTTCCCATGTAATACCATGCTATTGTTTCTGGTGTCAGTGTAGGCTCATCTTGCTCCTGGGGTTTGGTTAGAGATTTGATGATGCTGAAGAGCTCTCTAGGTTTGTTTAGTTAGGACATTATGAACTTTGAGTGATATTCTTTCTTATTTCTGTTGATGGATTCACAGTATTCCTCTAGTTTTTTCATGTAATTTATTTGGGTTTCATGCTGTTTTGTTTGTCTCCAGGTCCTTTCCAGTTTTCTCAGCTGCTATTTTGGTTTTTAAGATCTTGTGTGTACCATATTGCACTCCATTTCTTCTGGGTATTCGTGTGCTGTCTGTCTTTATTGCTGCATTTCGTATGACTGTATTCCAGTTTCCTTTCAGTGAGTCAATGTCTGTGAGGTCCGATATCAGCTGTGGCATAATTTCCTCCAGGAAATAGTTCTTGTCAAATTTATGATAGTGTCGGAGTGCAGCAGAAGATGGGTTATTGGTGATTAGTGCTTGGTTTTGTATGGTAAAATTAATTGTGAAATGGTCAGATCAAGGAACAGGTTGAATTTGTATGGACTGGTAGGTTTGTTTGTTTCTCTGGGTATGAATATGAGGTTCAATGTGTTTCCTCTTATGTGTGTTGGTTTCTGTATAATTTGTTGGTATCCTACTGCATCCATTGCACCAAGGAATGCCTGTGTAGGTCCAGTGGAAGATGTTTTGAGGTTGAGATCTCCTAATAGAAGGATTTGTTTATGAAGTGGAGTATTTGAACATAGAGTTTCTAGTATGAACGCTAGGTCTTTTGGACTAGATGAGGGGAGGAAGGCGATGTACTTGTTTTCAATCATGAGTATATCAATGCCTGCTGTACTTTCTACAGTCACTGAGTGGTACTTCTGTTCCTTTTTTGCTATAATACATATTTTTCCTCCTCTCCTTTCCCTTCTCTGGCAGTTGAAGATGATATAGTTGGGCTTCAGCTGGTTTAAGAGGACCGTATCATTGGATGATAGCCATGATTCTGCTATTAATATGAGGTCAAGATTATTGATGTCAATGCAGTCCATTAGGATGGGGAATATGTTCCTAGTGGAGTGTGGGTTGTTGAAAGCACATTTTAAGTATTTTGTGTTCAGTATATATGTATTGGGCATTTGTTCAGGAGATCAAGTTGGAATTATATAGATATTAGTCTGTATGTAGTTGGATTTTTGCAGTACCATGGGCTGGTCTTTGTTAGTTCCATTCTATTTCAGTGGTAATTGTGGATGACTGTTATTGGTTGGTGTGATGTGTGTATGAATGTGATAGGGAAGCAAGCGTGAGTATTCAAATTATGGTTAGAATTATCTACAGTAAACTGTCCTATCCTACTACCAATGCTTGCTTTGGAAGTATTGTACAAATAATCTTTATGGTTTATTCAGTCTGATATACCACCCTTTGCAGGCATTCAGAGAGGTTTACATAATTTCTAAAATTCCAAGTAAACAGAAAGGAACTCCATAGCCTGACAGGAAAGGTAGAGAAGAAGCTGCAGACAGAGAGGTAACTAATTTGCTCCAGAGCCCAGCCTAACCCCAAACATCTGTTTAAAAAGAAAAGTTTTTAGGAGGGTTCAAAATGTTTTTGTAAATTGTCTCGAAGCGTATATAAGAAGGAAGAGTGTTCCACCAATGCTTAGGATAGTAAGCAATTGCCAATTGGCAAACCATAAAAGCAAAACTTTCCTATCCTCTCTCTGACTTTCCTGATCTCCTCCCCACATCCCAAAGAGAATCTCCCTGCAGGAGCATGTAGGAGGCAGAAAGCCCTGGAAAACATTCAAACTTCTAGTTGTAAAACCAGACAGTGACACTACAGCACTTCTAACATTAAAACAGGGAGGCAGGAATAGTCTGGTTCCTTCAAGCTGTTTCTCTTTACAATTCTTTTTTATGTTTTCAGCTAGTAAACCCTAGCACCTTTCCCCACTCCCTCACAGACTTCAAGCAGTTTCTTTTTTCATTTTTTTTTCTGCTTTAAGGTCCCTTCCTCACTCCCTGGAAATCAGACACAAAATGGTTCTCTGGGATTGGGACTGGGCTGTATCTTTCAGCCCTGCTATGACATCATGACCCATGGGATTTGCCATACATGGAATAGCTTCCCAGTGGAGGTGGTCGAGACGAGACCAGTATCTGAATTTAAAAAAAGCATGGGACAAACACAGAGGATCTCTCAAGGGAAAAAGTGGACTGTTGTAGTGGTTGATATGGAAAGGCAGACTGGATAGGCCATGTGGTCTTTTTCTGCCATCATGTTTCTATGTAAATAGGTAGAAAAGACAACAGCAAAAGCCAGAAGGATGCTTGGGTGCATAGGGAGAGGAATGGCCAACAGAAAAAAGGAAGTGATAGTGCCTCTGTATAAGTCTCTGGTGCAACCTTATTTGGAGCATTGTGTGCAGTTCTGGAGACCACACCTTCAAAAGCATATAAACAGGTTGGAGTCAGTGCAGAAGATGGCTACTAAAATGGTTAATGGTCCATTATAAAGCATATGAGGACAGACTTAAAGATCATAATATGTATACCTTAGATGAAAGGTGGGTTTACAGGTGATATGATAGAGACGTTTAAATATCTCCATGGCATAAATGCACAGGAGGAGAGTCTCTTTTGATTGAAAGCAAGCTCTGCTATGAGGGAGCACAGGATGAGGGTGAAAGGGGATAGACTCAGGAGTAATATGCAGAAATATTTCTTTACAGAAAGAGTGGTAGATGTATAGAATAGCTTCCCAGTGGAGGTAGTCGAGGCCAGTATCTGAATTCAAAAAAGCAGGGGACAAACACAGAGGATCTCTAAAGGTAAAAAGGGGACTATAGTAGTTGATATAGAAGAGCAGACTAGATAGGCAATAAACCTCACTTCTAAGCCAGGGTATGTGGAGTATGATCTTAATCTCTCAAATTTATTGCTAATGCTCAGCATAATACTTGTATAGTGCCAAAGAGAGCCTCCTGCTGGAGTTTGTAAGATGTAACATGTATGGGGAATTTGTCAAGATGTGCTTGGAAATTCTTCTTTATCAAGCCTGTGGCTTCCAGTACAATGGGGAATATTTCCGTATCTTTCTGCTACATTTTCTTGATCTCTGCCTGTATTTCTTGGTACTTCAGGATCTTCTGCCTCTCCACGTGATTCACAGAATAATAACTTGGTACCGACAATTCTATTATCAATGCCATTCTGATATTCTTCTCCTTTACCACTATGTCAGGTTTCCTGACATCCAGTTTCTTATCTGTCGGAATGGGAATATCCCAGATGATCATAACCTCTTCATTCTCTGTTATTCTCTTAGGGTCATGATCCCACTGCTTTTCAGGGACAGTGATGTTGCAATGTTTACAGAATTTCTAGTGGAGGAGGCGTGCTACTTTGTTGTGTCTTTCTGTATAGAAATTTTCCGCCATCAGAACTTCATAGCCTGCTAATAGGTGAGTCACTGTTTCCAGGTCTTTCTTACAGAATCAGCATTTGTCAGTTGTGCCAGTTTTTTCATCCCGTCCGTAATCTGCTGTCCTGGGCTGCAACTATCAATCGTTCATCCTTCGGTTTCAGTTCACCTCTCCTCAACCATTCATCTTACCTGTGTGCCTCCTCTGTTGGCTTCAGTCTGGTGTCTGAATTCATGAAGCCCTGCCATCTCACATGACCTGCTGATCTCATAGATTCAGAAGTGAGATTGAATCCAGCAAAATGAGACACTCACAGGTTAAAAATGTGGCTCTTTTTCTGCTGGTAGGAGGAACCAAGTAGTGAAATCTCTTTCTGCTTACATCTATTTACAAAACAAGTTTAATATTTAAACGTGTGATATCCAAATATATGTTTTTCTAGGATAGTTCTGAGAGGGATAGTGTTGAGATGGTTACAATTGAATTTGATTATCAAAATCTTAGAGGGGGTGCTAGGGGTCTAAAAGGTAATTGCAAGGGGTTACAAATCTGAAGGTTTGTCTGGGGTGCCTAATAATCTTGCACCGGCCCTGCATGCAAAATGTGGTTTGTGTGACTTGAGGACTGAACAAACTCAAAAGTGTGTCACAAAATAAAACAGGTTAAGACTCCAGGTGACCACCTAGTTTGCCTAATGGTATTGAGGGCCCTGAGTGCATCCCAAGCCCACAATAAAGAGACCATTGAGTAATTTTTGTCTTTGGGGAGTTAATTTTCATTGGTGCCATTCCCTGAGGTATCTACATTTTGCAAATGAAAGGGTCTATATACCAATCTGTAAAAATGTTTCAGAGTTGACTCCCATTTCAGCAAAATTTAGCTAGTTGATGCTAATGAGCTCTTTGCTCATTTACATCCTTAACTAAAGTTTGCATGAGAAAGGGCAGGGTTTCAGGAAGGAATAGGGCTTCGTGGAAGGGGGACTTTGAAATATTTTAGCCCCACGGTAGGTTAGGGAGGGAATGTTGGGCCCACTGGGCCCCTAGTGAGGGGGAGAAGATTCCAAGGGGACCTCCAATTTGGATCAGAGTCCTTTAAATTTAGGCTGCCTTTACTGTTCAAAAGGGGAATTCTTTTTCTCAGTCAGCAGCTCATTTTAACTACAACTCTTACGCTATAATTATTTTTTCAGCAAAAATGAGCTGCAAAGCCTATTCCCATGTTCGTTTTCACATCGTTTTGCATTAATAAGCTGATTTACATGATTTTGCAGTGCATTGGCTCACTAATGCAAAATGTATACAAACTGTAGTGCAAAGCGTGCTTTGCGCAACTGTTACTACCACAAGGTGTACTTTTGCAAAGTGACTTTGCACAAAAAGTAATAAAAACTACCTGCATTTTGACATTTTGGTGCATTTCCAGGCGTTGGCACTCTTTTGCAAAGTTCCTTCATAATTTAGAACCTAGGACCTGAAGTTTGGGACTTTTGGTAGATGGCCCATGGTGTAGACACTGGTGCTTAACCTAAATACCAGAAAAACTCTGGCCTTGATGCAGTCAGCTGTGCTACGCCATAGATTTGCCATTAACGCACCAATCTCATTCGCATTAATGGCAAAGGCTGCAGGTTAGCTGTTGGGGGCATGTTCAGTATGTCCCGGCAGCTAACATTCATAAGAACATAAGATATGCCATACTGGGTCAGACCAAGGTCCATCAAGCCCAGTATTCTGTTTCCAACAGTGGCCAATCTAGGTCATACGTTTCCTAACGTGTGCTCCACTAGGTTACTGCTGAGCATGTGGCATTGCCCTGGTACTAGTGGCAATGTGTTTCCCATGCCCACTCCCTGCCCAATCCCACGATCGTCGTGCATTTTAGTATGCGAAGGCAGGCACTATCTGGTGTTAAGTGTCCCAACTGCTTGTAGCCACATGTTAAAATGCCCGTTAAACCAGCCAGAAAGCTTTAGTAAAAGAGGCCCTGAGTTTTGTTTAAGATTTTTCCAAGCTAGCTCTCCTCCAGATGCAGAAAACAAGTTAGTGCAGGATAATCCCAAGCAAAACCACAGCATTAAAGCATAGCACAGTGGAGTGCATATTTAATTGCTCCAAATGTAGAAAACTGCACTGACATAGTGCATGTTTTTACCCTCCTCTTAATGCTTGATCTTTACGCCATCTTCGGACCAAGATGACCAAGGCCCAAATCCTCTAACATGTGCCCAACAACATTCATGGCCTAGAGACCCCAAACCCCCTAAAAAATGTCCCTGGTGACCAGGACTGGTGCAAGGAGATGAGGCACCCTAGACAAACCTCATCCCTTGTGCCCCCCCATGACACCCACTGCCACCGCCACCACCCCTCTCCAGGATCGACAGTGATGGCAATAGCCACTAACAGCCCTGAAGAGCATAACTTCAAGCTTTGGCGCCGCAAGGCTGTTTGTTTCTGCCGCTCTCCAATGCCCAGTGCCGACTTCCCATACAAAACAGGAAGTCGGCATCAAGAGGCAGAGAGGGGCGCAAGCAAACAGCCCCGCGGCACCAGAGCTTGAAGGTAAGCTCCTCGGGGCTGTTTGTGACTACTGCTGATGCTATCATTTCTGGAGAGGGGTGACTGCGACGGGGATGGGCACCCCCAGAGGGCAAGAGCTCTAAGCGACCACCTAGTTTACCTAATGGTAGCACCAGCCCTGCTGGTGGCCCCTACACTCCACTGCCACCCCATCGCCATCCAACAAACCCAACAAAAACAATATTGGTGGCTCAAGTGGCCACTACACCCCACAACCCCCTGCTCCAATCCCCTCCAGCAGCCATAATCCCTCTTTTCCCCTCCCCCAATAGTCCCAACCTTCTGATCCTCCTCCCCTCCTTCTTTGGTGGGGGCAGGAGCAAAGCCCACATATTCCTGCCCCATGCCACTGTCTTGAAAAATGAGAGTACCTGAATGCCACACAGTGCATGCTGGAATGCACTGGACGGAGCCAGTCTGTCATCCCACAGTGCATCCTTATCTTTCTTATTTTATTATAGACCCCCAATACTACTCATTCTTTTATCAACTATGGGGGTCATTCTGAATCACAAATAAGTCTAGATGCATATTCCAGAACATTGCATCCCTGCACATACACAGCACTTAAACGGGGAACCCATAGCATGGGCAGGAGGGGGCAGAACAGGGCATGGTCATACGCGGAGACGTACAAAGCATATTCCGGTCATGCTCATGTATGTTCCCGGCAGTTCACCCAGATGTCCACGTTATACCTGCTGAAATGTGGAATAAGGGCAGGACATAGAATATATCCTGCTCCCAACTCCAATGCGTCCCATAGAGATGAATGGCTATGAGACATCTCTATTGATTTGGTGTGTCTGCTGCCTGGGGGCAGCACAGGATGCTGTGGTAAGGAATGAAATGCACAGGTGGGGGCATTTGTATAGCACAGGAACATTATGAATACCCTGACAATAATGTTAGGTACTGCAATAATCTTCAATCTGACATGTGCTGTACGTGCCAGAGGGGCAATGCCTGGCCTCCTCAACACAGTCCCTGGAAAAATGGGAACAAAGCTTGTGATAAGGAAGCTTATCATAGCTCAGGAAGGAGCTATAGGAAAGGTGAAGTGACTCTGAACAAGCAACCTGTCAGTTCTGGTAGAAATAAGAAAACAGAATTTTCCCATAAAAGACTACCAGTCCCAGAATGCACCAGGTTTCCAACAGCCATTAGAGGAACTGAAGTGGGGAAACGTGTGTTCAATCAGGAGGGCTATGAGGTAATACCTAAGCACTCATCTCAAAGGGCAGGGCCTGATCCAGAACAGCTGCGCTGTGTTAGGGAGGAGCACTCATCTAAGCAGAATAAAGGTAGAGTTTATTCTACAGAGAATCAGCTTGAGCTTGATCATCTTCATCATCAGGAGGATCATCAGAAGCAGAAGCCCAACCGGACGGACAGAGAGGGAAAGAAACCCTTTGGAAGAAAGAGGAGAAAAGCCTTTGAGAGGTCTAGAAGAGTCCAGAGCAGTACGTATACTGGGAGGCATTCCAAGGGCCAGCATACACCATTGGACTGGGGAAAGCCAGAGGAATGGTGCTGCAGAGCTAGGAATCTCCAGACGGTACCTGTGAGGGAGACGGCTGCACGTGGAAGGGACCCTAAGACCCGTGCCAGAAGGTATGTGAAGAGAGATCCAGTGTCCAGGGATCTGGATTGGAAGGCTGGACATAAGAACTGGACTACATACTGGCCCGGCTATATAGAGAGGAACTCTAACAGCAATGGAAGCTCATGTATGAACACTGATCTATGCCCTAGCTATAACCTTGAAAGACAGCAGGGAAACAAGTATTCTCCTGAAAGTGCTCCATTGGGAGATTCATCTGTGCCAATCCATGATATTGAACCCATGCTTGTTGAAGAAGAGGGGGTGATAGCAGATGAAGAATCTGTTTACATGGACTGCTCTCTGTCTAAACTCCTTTGGTGATTTTCTGTTATAAAGTACAGCAACCATCACAAAGAAATACAAACTTGTTCTTTAATCTACTCAGAAAAGCTCCTGGGTAGGATTTCTAGCCACGCAGTAGAAAGCAAGCCAGCTAAGGGGTTTCAGCTGGATAACTGCTAGCAATTGAGCCTTACCTAATTGCTTGTGTGCTCTGAGAGAATCACTTCTGAATCTATGTGGGAAAATATTAGCTAAGCCTACAGAAAAGACCAGTTTGTTATCAACCAGGTCTTATTTCTTTTGCTTTGATTGCCTGATAAGTTAAAATGTTGTTTTCCTGAGTTTGTTTTTCCAAGTTTAACACTGAAAGCAAGTAACCTGATTTATGTGCTACCAAGAATATCTGTGTTGGGAGAAATAACCCCATAAATAAATATCTTATTGGCTTTACCCAAAAGCACAACTAATTATTGTGAGCAGCTGTGTCTGGTGTGAATGAACTGCATTGCCCACAATCCCTTGCAAATCATATAGATATATGCACTTGCCAAGACTGTGAAGATTCTCACCCAGGCAGCCGTCTGACAAATGACGTAGTTTTTCGGATTGCTTTTGCACAAAGGGGATTTACTTGCTGAGGATTACAACTAAAGTTCAAGTTTAAAGCTGGAAAAAAAGATTTTCCCTCAACTGCACTTTGGAGGAGAAGTGGAGGTTCCAGGTAGCTGTCCCAGGAGGAAAAGACCCTGTGCAGAGCTGGATTCATCACTGGCATAAGGTAACAAGTACTTAGGCATGTCTAGTGGTGGATGGGAGTAAGGCACAGGGGTAATTTGAAAAAAAAAAAGTAGAAAAAAACACACCTGTTTGGAAGGTGGTGCACTTTGTTTTTTTTCTTTGTTTCTTGCAGGGATCAAGATGGATCCAAAGGAACTACCTCAGTGGATGGCAGCCCAGTTTAGCAGGCAACAGGAGCTAGCACAGCAGGCTCAGGACACTGCTATGAAAGCCTTAATGGACCAGCAGAGGCCAGTGCTTGATCTGGTGCAAGCCCTAGTTAAGCTGCAGAGCCAAAGTGGAACAGATGCAAGACCAGCAGTAAATACTGGTACACCACATGTGGACAGTGTGGGACTCAATCAGGGGATTGGGGCATTTAGTTTTGGGAAGCTAACTCCAGATGATAATGTTGATGATTTTCTAGAATCTTTTGAAAGAGTGGCACAAGCATTAGCATGGCCAGAGACCCAGTGGGCAGTAAGGCTGGCAGCCTCATTAACTGGAGAGGCGCTTGCAGCTTACAGAGCAATGCCAGCAGCCCAGGCTTTGAATTATAAGGATGTAAAGGCTGCTATTAGAGATCGCCTAGGGTTGTCTATTTCAGAGTATAGGCGAATGTTTAGAGCTACTACATTGAGAGTGGGTGAAACACCCAGGGCTCTGAGTCAGAGAATCAGAGGTTTAACTGTAAAATGGTTGGAGCCTGAGCAAAAGACGGTAGAAATGTTATTATACATTATAATGCTTGAACAATTTATGTCTGCGGTCCCTAAAGATTTGCACACTTTCCTTATACAGCAAAATTGCCAAAATCTTGGAGAGGCAACCATGCTAGCAGAGAGATTCTTGGAAGCCACGCAGGCTTGCCATAGAATGGGTGGCCCTCTGAAGATTGGTGCTGAGGCAAGATGTGCTGTATCAGAAAAGAAAATAATTAAAAATGTTTCTGAAAATGAATGTACTGTATCAAACCAGATGACACAGTGGAATAGAAAGAAATGTTTCAAGTGTGGAAAATGGGGACATTTAGAAAAGAGATGCCAGACACACACTAGCTTAATGGGTCTGGATTTAAAACAGCCCAAAGAAGGATTTCTTTTGATGGTTGATGTGCAAGGAATTACCACAAATGCTTTGTTAGACTCTGGGGCAGACCAGAGTATGATGTCAAAAAGGCTTTGGAAAAGGATAGAGGCCCAAGAAGGATTTGTGCCTAGAACCCCTGAAAGCCAAGTTCACATCAGATGCATTCATGGTGCTGCAACATCATATCCCACCTATAGACTAAAGGTTAAGTGCCTGGGGGAACAAGAGGAAGTCCTGTTAGCAGTGGTGCCTAGGCTACCCTTTGATTTGGTTCTAGGAAAGGACTGGCCAAGATTTAAGCAGGGTCTAGTGGAAGGGCTAGGAAATAAGGAGGGAGAAGGAATAATGGAAATAGCTCCCGGGCCTTTCTTTGGAAGTCCTCAGTCCCTAGCTAAAAAGATGGTTAAGCTTCCAGAAGGCCAAACTATAGGTAATAAGAGGGGCCTTGTATCCACCCGCTCGCAGGCTAAGGTAGAGAGCCAAAAGGAGGAGGGGGAGCAGGCAGAGTTATTAGGAGACTTACCCTCTCATGATGATTTAATAACCCCATCATCTGGTAAAGTAAGAAAGTTGAAAGCACAAAAGCGGCGTGAGAGACTTTGCAGAGCACAGGGTAGGGCTGAGATATTAGCTGGTCAAAGTTTACCCTGGGTGCCAGCTGAGTTAGTGGCAAAGTTTCCTAACTTTCCACAAGAGCAGCGAGCTGATCAAGCTCTCACCCGAGCTTTTATGTATGCTCAGGAGGTCAGGGAGGAATTGCCCAGATTCAGACTAGATAGTGACATATTATATAGAGAAAGTCAGGACCCCAGGAATGGGACCATGCGTAAACAATTGGTGGTACCCACAGCTTTCAAAGGGCTAGTACTTAGATTAGCACATGATCATCCAGTTGGAGGTCATAAAGGGATGCAAGGAACGCTGGATCAAATACTTATGCGTTTTTACTGGCCAGGTATTTTCAAAGAAACTGCCCAGTTTTGTGCTGCATGTCCAGCGTGTCAGCGAGTTACAGCGGCTCACCCACCGGTGGTGCCATTGATTCCCATGCCAATTATCACAGACCCAATTGGTCGCATTGCCATGGATATTGTAGGCCCATTAGTCAAAACGGCCCGAGGTTTCCAATACATCCTAGTTATGGTAGATCAGGCAACAAGGTTTCCCTGGGCCATACCATTGAGGAATGTTTCTGCAAAAACAATAGCTTTAGAGCTAGTACAATTGTTTTGTGAAGTGGGATTCCCAAGAGAGGTGTTGACTGACCGAGGGTCCAATTTTGTATCCAAATATTTGGCCCAGGTCTGGGATGCCTTTGGCATTCATCACGTGAAAACCTCAGCCTACCATCCACAATCAAACGGTTTGGTGGAGAGATTCAACCAAACTCTCAAACAAATGTTGAGAAGGGGGTTAGCAGGAGAGGTAAAAGAATGGGATATGTTATTGCCCTTTGCCTTATATGCCTGCAGGGAAAGAATTCAGGTGTCCCTAGGAGTAACTCCATATGAATTGATGTATGGTAGGGCTCCACGGGGTTTGTTAGATATTTTGAGGGAACATTGGATTGATCCTGAACCAGGAAGTCAGGAGGTGCCACAGTTCCTACATGACTTGAGAGCACGTTTGAAAAGGACCTCGCAGGTTGCTGAGAGGAACCTGCAGGACAGTCAAATACGCCAGAAAGGGAAGTATGATAGGAAGGCCAAAAGCCGCCAATTAAGCATTGGTGAAAAGGTTTTGGTTCAAGTAGCAGGTACGGCCCCAAAATTTGAAGTACAGTGGAAAGGGCCATGGAAGGTTGTTAAACAAGTGAGCCCAGTATCTTATATGGTAGAAAATGCAAGAGGGCATAGGCAGACCTACCATATTAATGTACTTAAGTCTTGGAAGGAGAGGCCTGTAAATAATAATGACCCTGAAGCCAGTCAGGAAGTAAGTGAGCTTCAAAAAGAGAACACTCTCGTAGGTATTACAGACTGTAGGAAAGAAGTTTCACTAGTTACACCAGTCCGTAATAACTTAAGCAGGGGGGTATGTGATAAGGAAGCTTAGCATAGCTCAGGAAGGAGCTATAGGAAAGGTGAAGTGACTCTGAACAAGCAACCTGTCAGTTCTGGTAGAAATAAGAAAACAGAATTTTCCCATAAAAGACTACCAGTCCCAGAATGCACCAGGTTTCCAACAGCCATTAGAGGAGCTGAAGTGGGGAAACGTGTGTTCAATCAGGAGGGCTATAAGGTAATACCTAAGCACTCATCTCAAAGGGCAGGGCCTGATCCAGAACAGCTGCGCTGTGTTAGGGAGGAGCGCTCATCTAAGCAGAATAAAGGTAGAGTTTATTCTACAGAGAATCAGCTTGAGCTTGATCATCTTCATCATCAGGAGGATCATCAGAAGCAGAAGCCCAACTGGACGGACAGAGAGGGAAAGAAACCCTTTGGAAGAAAGAGGAGAAAAGCCTTTGAGAGGTCTAGAAGAGTCCAGAGCAGTACGTATACTGGGAGGCATTCCAAGGGCCAGCATACACCATTGGACTGGGGAAAGCCAGAGGAATGGTGCTGCAGAGCTAGGAATCTCCAGACGGTACCTGTGAGAGAGACGGCTGCACGTGGAAGGGACCCTAAGACCCGTGCCAGAAGGTATGTGAAGAGAGATCCAGTGTCCAGGGATCTGGATTGGAAGGCTGGACATAAGAACTGGACTACATACTGGCCAGGCTATATAGAGAGGAACTCTAACAGCAATGGAAGCTCAGGTATGAACACTGATCTATGCCCTAGCTATAACCTTGAAAGACAGCAGGGAAACAAGTATTCTCCTGAAAGTGCTCCATTGGGAGATTCATCTGTGCCAATCCATGATATTGAACCCATGCTTGTTGAAGAAGAGGGGGTGATAGCAGATGAAGAATCTGTTTACATGGACTGCTCTCTGTCTAAACTCCTTTGGTGATTTTCTGTTATAAAGTACAGCAACCATCACAAAGAAATACAAACTTGTTCTTTAATCTACTCAGAAAAGCTCCTGGGTAGGATTTCTAGCCACGCAGTAGAAAGCAAGCCAGCTAAGGGGTTTCAGCTGGATAACTGCTAGCAATTGAGCCTTACCTAATTGCTTGTGTGCTCTGAGAGAATCACTTCTGAATCTATGTGGGAAGATATAAGAAGTTTACCTGAAAAGAACAGTTTGTTATCAACCAGGTCTTATTTCTTTTGCTTTGATTGCCTGATAAGTTAAATTGTTGTTTTCCTGAGTTTTTTTTTCCAAGTTTAACACTGAAAGCAAGTAACCTGATTTATGTGCTACCAAGCATATCTGTGTTGGGAGAAATAACCCCATAAATAAATATCTTATTGGCTTTACCCAAAAGCACAACTAATTATTGTGAGCAGCTGTGTCTGGTGTGAATGAACTGCATTGCCCACAATCTCTTGCAAATCATATAGATATATGCACTTGCCAAGACTGTGAAGATTCTCACCCAGGCAGCCGTCTGACAAGCTGCAGGGATGGTATATGTATGGCCGAGAAAAGCAGATCCAATGTGTAGCCCTAAGACGCCATACATTCATGACGCAGCAGTTGTTGTGTGCAGGGCATGGTCGTGGCAGAGGTAAGTTATCTGTTCCTGCACACAGGAGTGTGTGTGTATTAGATGCACGAGGGCTGCAGGAGAGGCCCTGGGTGCTGATCCCACATCTGGGAGGGAAATGTATGCCTGGCCAGTTCCTGTACCATAGGGCTGACCGCAGCATCATCAGGTGCCAGTGTGCATGGGCAGTATATTCTGACAAGCTGCTCTTCAGCAATGTAGTAGGACATGTTCCTGTCAACAGTGGGGGACCCTCAGAGTAGGGGCATGCTGCAGTGCACACAGCACTAATACATATCCAATTGCACCATTGATGGTCTCTAGCATTGTGCACATCTGGAAGGACAGGTGCTGGTGCACATGGGCCTGTATTGCTCATGTTTTCACTGTTGCATGTTCTCATCCTGATGAGTCCCTGTTATTGTCAGGGCTATATACTAACATGTAGCTGTAGGGACCCATTCTGGCTTTCCTGGACCATACTTTGCAGTGCATATACTGTTTGCAGCGGTATCCGCCGTAGGCATCCCTAAGGTGTTCTGCACAGCCCATATATGTGTTGATGTTAGGGCAATCACCTTCGCTGTCACTTGCTGTTACAGTAGCCTTGGTGCACTTAGATAACCTTCTATTGTTCTGGGCATGCAACAGACAGGTTTACATAGTTCCTCTTTGTATGCATCCACCTATTTCAAGAGTATTCCTGTCTTTTTTACATGAATATAACCCTATCAGTGTTAACAGCAGCTTAGGAGATGGACATTTTTTCAGCGGGAATGTGGCCGTATAGAGACGAGGATCATTGTAACATATATCTTTCCGGAATACGGTGAGCATGAAAATGTGCAGGCCATTTGCCGCATATACCCGTGTCCCATAATATCAGCAGTGGGTCATGTTTCTTCAGAAGTGTGAGACATGCCACGCAGGACATGTATATCTCCTGTATTCTGGTTCTGCAGGTGCATACATCTCCACGGTTCTGGAATCAGGTCCGGAACATGCCCGTTTCCATCGGGCCTGGACATCCTGACCTGAATTGGCCTCCACCTGTTTTCTTTTCCTTCCCCAGCCTCGCACTATCATTCATCATCTTTATCTTTTCCCGTTTAGTCCCATCCTATCACATCTTCTCTATCTCTCCACACACATCAACTCTACATTATCCCAGCCCTAATTTTCCCTATTCCTCATCACTTCCTGTTTATATCCATGTAAACACAAAATCTGAAAGGAAATAAATATCACAAGTCTATCCATGTCTACATACTGAAATGCCACACTATTGTCTAATATAAAACTAATATTCCCCACCTAAAATAACTGTCACAAAGTGTGGATGTATCAGAATTTTGTTAATTGCATAATGTTATCACATGTTCTGCTGGAAAGGATTTGATTGTCAGCTTTAATCTGATCATGGAGCTTGGTGACACGGGCATAGATGCCTGGTTTGGTTGGGTCACGTGTATCACTGCCCCATGATACAATCCCAACCAGATTCCAGGCATCATTAGACGGGCACACCAGAATCACCATAAAAACAAGGATATAAAAAAGAAAGATTTATAGAATAATTCAACATATAGTAAAATGCAGTATATATCTGTTCTCTACTTAAGCTTCAGTGCAAATGTGCTGATGTAAAAAGGACAATATTGTATTCAAAGCCATTAGGTATGTATATTGATCTACCCAGATAAACATCCCCCGTCTCAAACCTGCCTTCCTGAAAAGAGGTGAAAACCATGAACAGGGTTCACAACATGCATACATTTAGCTGCAATAAAAGAGGTGTTCCAGGAAGTGGGATGTTTAGATAGCGAGAGTAAACAGCTCTTCACCTATGCACATAAAAATTACCTACAAAAGTACCACATTCATTGCCCCTAGAAAGACAACTGTTGACAATTTACAAAGTGCTACAGTGGGAGTAATTTGCAGTAGCCTGTCTGTTTAGACATAGACGCATTCTAGTGCTATTGAACACAGTGCTAGGTGGACCAGGGTTTAGAAGCAGCTTGTACAAAGTCAACATTGATAGCAGTGAGTGCTCAGTTATTCTGTACATATCTGCTAAAGCACATTTCTAAGACGCATGGGTTCAGCCACAGTCGATGTTCAGGGTTGCTTTCAGTCTGCAGTCAACCACAGTCCTTGCTGGTGGCAGTGTAGATTCTGCGAGTTTCATGGTACTCAGTCACAGCCCATGCTGCTTTCAATGAGATCTTAGCTCCAAACTGATGATAACTTGTACTCTGTTACTCTTCCACATCAGTGACCTGACTGTGGCTTTTGATGGTATGAGCACTGCCTGTTCAAAACAGTAGGATACAAAGAGAAAGGGAATGATGGCCATGCATCATGCAGGAAGAGGAACCTTCCACCCCTGCACAGATCATGGTTTCAGAGATTTGACTGCCCCAGTACTCCTGGCACTCGGTATAACTCAACAGCGGCAATGCCATCTGCTGCAATTTGCTGGGCCGCTTACTTACTATAGGAAGAGATGCAGAAACAGAATCTTTACTAAGACACCGTTCTCCTATCAGATTCTGCCCCGAATAAGTGTGACTTAAAGGCCTGTATGTTCAGTCTGCAGATCCTGTGACTTACACATCACAAGGAATTTATACAGCTTGGACATGTTCAGAATTTCCACAAATGCGAGGACATTCTATCTCTACTGGATATGAAAAATGTTACATAGCAACATAGAAAAATGATGACAGAAAAAGACCACATGGCCTATCTAGTTTGTCCTTCCATATCAACAACAACAGTCCCCTTTTTTCCTTTAGAGATCCTCTGTTTTTGTCCCATGCTTTTTTGAATTCAGTCACTGTCCTCATCTCTACCACCTCCACTGGGAGACTATTCCACGGATCCACCACTCTTTTCGTGAAGAAATATTTCCACATATCACTCCTGAATCTATCCCCTTTCACACTCATCCCATGTCCCCTCGGAGCAGAACTTGCTTTCAATCAAAAGAGACTCTCCCCCTGTGCATATATACCATGGAGATGTTTAAACATCTCAATCATATCATGTCTAGCCCACCTTTCCTCTAAGGTGTACATATTAAGATCCTTAACCACTAACTATTTTAGTAGCCACCCTCTGTACTGACTCCATCCTGTTGATATTCTGTTGAAGGTGCGGTCTTCAGAATTGCACACTATACTCCAAATGAGGTTGCACCAAAGACTTATACAGAGGCACTATCACCTTCTTTTTTCTGCTAGTCATTCCTCTCCGTATGCACCCAAGCATCCTTCTACCTTTTGCTGTCACCTTTTCTACCTGTTTAGCTACTTTAAAATCATCAGACACAACCACGTCTAGGTCCCGCTCTTCTTTAGTGGACAAAAGTACTTCACCCCCTATACTATATTGCTTTCTTGGATTGCAGCAGCCCAAATGCATGACCTTACATTTTTTAACCTTAAATCCCAGCTGCCAAATTCTAGACCATTCTTCAAGCTTAGCTAGATCCCTCCTCATGTCATCTACACCTTCCTGGGTGTCTACTCTATTGCAGATTTTGGTATCATCCACAAAGAGGCAAACCTTACCCGACAGCCCTTCAGCTATAGCACTAACAAAGATGTTAAAAACAATCGGACCAAGGACAGATCCCTGGGGCACACCACTGGTAACTTCCTTCTCCTCAGAGTGAACTCCATTTACCTGTACTCTTTGTTGCCTCTCACTCAACCAATTTATAACCCAATCAGTTACTTTAGGGTCCATCCCTAGGGTGTTCAGTTTGTTTATAAGTCGCCTGTGAGGAATGGTGTCAAAGGCTTTACTGAAATTTAAATACACCACATCTAGGGCTCTCCCTCGGTCCAACTCCCTGGTCACCCTGTCAAAGAAATCAATCAGATTTGTCTGACAAGACTTGCCTCTGGTGAATCCATGCTGCCTCAGATCCTGTTATCTGATGGACTCCAGAAACCTCACTATTTTCCCTTTCATCAGTGTTTCCAATAATTTACCACCGAAGTTAAACTAACCGGCCTGTAGTTTTCAACCACATCCTTACTTCCACTTTTGTGTAAAGGCACCACATGAGCCTCTCTCCAGTCCTTTGGCACCACTCCCGACTCCAACGAGGCATTGAAAAGGTCAGTCAGTGGAGCTGCTAGAACGTCCCCAAGTACCCTCAGTATTCTAGGGTGTATCCCATCCGGTCCCATCGCTTTGTCTACTTTAAGTTGAGCTAGTTTCTCACGAACACAGTCTATTGAAAATTGTTCAAGATGCCCCTTGCTTCTGTTCCTGTTTGCGGGTGTTTTCTGAGGTCCTGTTCCTGGTTCTTCATCTGTGAACACAGAACAGAAATATTTGTTAAGCAATTCTGCTTTATCTTCATCAGCTTCTACATATTCCTCCCCTTCACCCTTGAGTCTGACAATACCACTTTTGCCCTTTCTCTTCTCACTAACATATCTGAAAAATGTCTTATCCCCCATTTAATTGCATTGGCTATTTCCTCCTCTTTTTTTGAATCTTTGCTTTCATGACTACTTTGCTAGCTTCTCTAAGTTTTTCCAAATATAGATGCCTGTCTTCTTCTCTCTGTGATCTCTTGTATTTCATGAAGGCCTCCCTCTTTTTCTTCACCTTTTCAGCTACTTCTTTCGAAAGCCATAGCAGTCTCCTTTTCCTTTTACCTTTATTTACCATTTTAACAAAAAGGTTGGTTGCCCTTAAAATATCCCCTTTCAGTTTTGCCCCACTGTTTTTCTACATCCCCCAGCTGTTCCCATCCCGATAATGACTCCCTGATGTATTGGCCCATCTTGGCAAAGTTAGTTTTCCTAAAGTCTAAGACCCTCACTTTTGAATGGATTCTAACAGCCCTAGTCCTAATACTGAACCACACCATTTGGTGATCACTGGATGTAAAATGATCTCCCACTATAACATCAGAAACACTTTCACCATTGGTAATCACCAAGTCCAGTAGGGCCCCTTCACATGTGGGGTTTGTTACCAATTGCCTGAATAGTTCTCCCTGTTGGGAATCCAGGATCTCCTTACTTCTAGCTGATACTGCAGCAGGGATGTGCCAATCAACATCTGGCATATTAAAATCCCCGATCAGTAGCACTTCCCCTTTCCTAGCAATGCTGCGTATATCTTCAATTAACTCTCTGTCCACCTCTTCCTCTTGTGAGGGAGGTCTGTATATCACGCCAATGCAAATAGATTTCTCTTTCCCTCTTTCTAGTTTAACCCACAATGCCTCCCCTCTCCCTTTTAAGCTCTGTAATTCCAAAGCTTTAATAGTACTTTTTACATATAGTGCCACTCCTCCTCCCCTTCTCCCTACCATGTCCTTTCTGAATAAAGTATAGCCTGGTATAGTTACATCCCATTCATGGTTTTCTGTGAACCATGTTTCTGTAACTGCCACTAAATCCAAGTCAGCCACTCCCACCAAAGCTTCAACATCAGGGATCTTATTTCCCATGCTACGGGCATTTATACATACTGCTTTCCATATGTTACCCCTTTTACCCATTTCTATAAAGGTATTTAATGTTTCACTTACCTGGGGGCTTTCACTTACTTGGGGGCTTTCTTCACCCATCCCCAACGAATCTAGTTTAAAGCCCTCTTCAGTAGATTAGCCAGTCTACTACTGAAGATGCGTTGACCTTTTTTGGACAGATGGACACCATCGTTCAATGCCAGAGCTAACAGCTCACAACAGATGGTTTGCTTCAGTTGTCCCCAAATCCTTACTCTTGGGTACCATTTTCATTTTTGCGCTTTCTACAAAGCCCCTGTCTTCTGGTACATTTTTCACTTTTGTGTCATTTGTTCGACTTCTTTTCATAAATGCCCAGGCCTCACTGTTGACATGAGCTCTGATAATTGCTGTCCTTTTCAGGGGTAAAATGCTGTTTCACTTACACCACGTAGTATATCACACACATGTACTTTGGCCTGTCTATATTAAAAGGTGTTCCTCTAGTGAGAGTAAGTTTGGAGAGAAAAAGCGACACACAGTTTTGTACTGAAAAATTACCCCCACAAAAAAGCAGGCAGAAATTTGTGCAAATATCTTTCCATGATCAATAAGAAAATGTAGGTGCATAACCGCATAGACTGTAGAATGGGGAATCACTGAGTTGCAGTAGCTCTGTGGTGAAAATCATAAGGAAATGTCAAAATTTCATCACTTCCCGTCTTTTGTTAGTGGTGTACATTATTAACGAAAGATGAGAAGTGACAAAAAAAAGGCAAAATATGTGAAACAATGATTTTCGCACACTATAGTTAGAAAACAAAACAAAACCACATTGCCGCCTGCACACCTCTATTAGTGACTAATGTGAGAGAGTAATTTTAGAAACTTTCATGTAACTTGTGATGTAGCAGACTCTTACGAGGCAATGGAAACTGATAGTGATCCGGTGGAGAGAGCCGGTACTGCAGGGGAATGCAGGATTTTCTCTGATGAAAGGAAAAAATGCAGAGCTCATCAGGAACCACTCCTCACTTCAAGGCAGGTGAAAAGCCAAGACCCTGATTGGGCACGCCCAAGCAGGAGGAGGGCAGTGCAGCACTCAGCCAGCTTGTTAAAAACCCAGAAACAGAAACAGTTAGAGAAGCCAAGCAAGCAAAGAGAGGACCACCAGGAGAGGGAAGAAGGATACAAGCACCTGGACGAGGACAGGTCAGATGACCAGGAACAGGAACCGAGAGAGAGAGAACCACTAAGCAGCTGTGATCCAAGAAGGAGCAGACAGGAGCTGGGAGACTCAGGGGCAGAGAAAGATTTCTGGAAGCAGAAGAATTCTAAGGCACTGAGAGACCCAAGGCTGCAGCTCAGGAGTTTAAAGGACCCAGAAGAACCTTGGAATAGGAGGCAAAGGGATAAGGGATCACCCTGGAAGAAGTCAAAGAACAAGGTATCTGGTGGGTGTGGCACGGCTAGCAAGCTTAACAGTGGAAAGCCAGAAAGAGTGAATTTTAATTGTGAAAGACAGGATAAAGGCAGAAAGTTTGATACTAACTGGTTAAGTCAAAAAAAGCCTGACTGTTTTCCTTTTAACACTCTGAGAGACTCTCTAAACACAGCTGGAGCATTTTACCCTGCACTGCCATGTGGAGATAGGTGGGGGAAGGGAAATGCTTGCACGCTGAAATGTTGTCCAAGTAAAAGCACTGATAATTGCCTAGAGATAAGAAATATAAACAAGCATTTACTTGAAGGAGGATTTGCTCAGCCTAGCTCAGAAAATACACAGGCTGAATTACTTCTCAGTGAATTCAGAGAGTTTCTTAAAAGCAGAGCAGTTTCTACTCAGAACGTAGCAAAGCCATTGATCAGCTGGCAAGAAGAAATGCCTTTAATTTCTTTGCCATCTACGGAACAGGAAGTCCCGATGGATTGCTCTACTTGTATGATTCCAAAGGACATTTAACTGATTTGCTTGCCAGTGTTGTATGTAAGAAAATAGCAAAGTTACCTCACTGTTTGCTGTGATAAAAGAGCTTATTTGAAGTGAATAACTGGAAGCATATTCTATGCAATTCAGGAGCAGTGCTGTATCAGAGTTTTCAGTTACCTTAATGAAAAGGAGATCACATGACAGGGGAATGTGATCAGTAATGGACATTCAGTCAAGCAGTGAAAAAAAGCCTTGTTTAAGTTCAGTTTCTCAATCTTGTTTTTGTACCACGTTATTTCATTTATGTTTGCTGCATTTGAACTGCGAAAGCGGGAAATAAACCTCACAAAAAGACATATTCTTTGCCTTGCCTTATCAGTTGAGCACCAACACAACTACAACATTAACCCTCAAGGGCATTCAAGGCCAGCCCCTCCCTTAACCCTCAAGGTCCAGGGAGTGGGTGGGTGGCAAAGTGGCGTACTATTGAGGATACTGCGCAGGCGCAAGAAATAACAACTACAGCAAGAAACTGACTTCCAGGAGGTGCCCAGCCGAAGAGCTGACCAACCCAGAACAAGGAAGGAGACTGCAGGACTACAGGATCTTCTGTTCCGGATGTGCTTGTATACCACCTGAGCCAGGTAAAGGGTATCCACCCCGGGTAACCAGGATACCAGGGCAAGGGTGAAGCCTAGTGGTGACTAGGGAGAAAGGAAAAAAAAAACAAAAAAGAGCAGATAGCCAAAGTGTACTGTGTTTTCCGCACTTGGGTCTCTTTTTTTTTATTTGTTTCAGGTATCCCAAGATGGCGATGGACGCCAAAGAAATTTTTCATTGGATGGCGACGCAGCTGGAGCGCCAGAGAGACCTTGCGTTAGAGGCCCAGAAGAAAGCCAACGCAAGCATGCGTGAACAGCAGCAGCCTCTACTCACTCTCATGGAGGAATGGATGAAAGAGAGGAAGCAAGCCGCTGGACAATCATCTACTACAGGTTCCATTTTAACAGGCCCTGTCCAACCTGTGGGTTTACAGGCGGGAACTTTGTTTAATTTTGGACAGCTTACCAATCAAGATGACGTTGGTGACTATCTTGAGAGCTTTGAAAGAGTAGCTCGCCTTAGCTCATGGCCTAAAGAGCACTGGGCTCTAAGACTGGCAGCATCCCTTACTGGGGAAGCGATGGCCGCTTACAGTGCCATGCCTGCTGCCATGACTGGCAATTATGATGAAGTAAAAAAGGTGATTAGGGAGAGATTAGGACTCACTCCTTTAGTCTACCACACGCGTTTGAGGAGTGTGAGACTGAGGCCGAGTGAGACGCCTAAGTCATTATGTCATAGGATTCAAAGCTTGCTTGATAAATGGTTAACTCCAGAAGGGAGGTCTGTGGAGTCAATACTGAATGCTTTGATATTATAGCAGTACATGAACGCTCTACCACAGGGAATCCGCACCTTCCTAATCTTGCAGAATTGCAAAACTCCCCAAGAAGCTGTTGCACTCTCTGAGAGATATATAGAGGCAGAGCTAACTGCCCAGAGAACTGGCACTACTTCCCAGGAGTCACGCAGCCGCAGATTAGAAAGGGACGGGAGGGTGCTGGACGACCCTATAAAGATGTGCATGCCTTTATGGAAAAGCTCTAAGAATAGGCTAAAATGTTACAGATGTGGGCGAGAGGGACATTTGCAAAAACACTGCGTTGTAAAAACTGCTTTGATAGCGGATAGTCATGTAGAAGATAGACAGGGATTTCTTCTGTCTATTGAAATACAGGGAATTACCACTCAAGCTTTTCTGGATTCAGGAGCTGAGGTAAGCATGCTCTCTGCAGAGTTGTGGCAGAGAATAAAAGACATGCAGGGCCAGGAAGTAATTCAGCCTGTGTGTTCTGCTCCAATAAGATGCGTTCACGGAGGAACTTTCACTTATCCGGTATATAAATTACACATAACTGGGTTAGGTACACGAAGGACTATCCCCTTAGCAGTGGTCCCGAGTCTTCCCCATGCAGTAATTTTAGGCAAGGACTGGCCACAATTCCACAGAGGGCTAGTACAAGGCTTGCAGGAGAGAGAGGGGTCCCGCGCAGGAAAAGTCTCTGAGGAAGCACAAGCTCTGGCCACAGAGAAAGTGAGGTCAGTTCCTCGACCCTTACTGGCCCAGGCCAGCAAAGGTAGCCAGAGGAAGGAAGTTCCGAGGGCAGACAGCGCAGGAAAACCTAAGTTCATCCTAAGGTTTTGCAAGATGACCCCTAACGCTCAGCCACCCCAGAGAGCCACGCCTAGTGCAGCCGGATTTGATCTTACCAGCGCCGAAGATATGGTAGTCCCAGCTGGCGGAAAGGCACTGGTGGACACGGCGCTACAAATAGAATTACCTGCTGGATGTTATGGGCGACTAGCTCCACGGTCGGGCCTAGCCCTGAAACATTTTATAGACATTGGTGCGGGCGTAATAGACCCAGACTACCGTGGCTCGGTAAAGGTACTCCTTTTTAACTTTGGAAAAAGCAACTTTAGAGTGAAGACGGGAGACTGCATTGCGCAACTAATTTGTGAACGCGTCGGTCTTCCCCCTTTGGAAGAGGTACCTGTTTTGTCCACAACGGTGCGCGGCACGCAGGGTTTCGGGTCTACAGGGACCAACAGCTTGCAAGGGTTGTCAGCTTCAGTGGAGAGGGAGGAGGCCGAAGAGGAGGACCTTGGACCCCAGCTGACTGACTGCAAGGAAAATCCTGAACCTCGACTTGATGAGCGACTCTCGTGGGCACAGAAACAGGAACTTACCCAAGTGCTGTCAAGGTACAAAGATGTTCTTACGCCTGTTCCTGAAGAAACGAGATTGATAGCGCACGAGATAATAACACCCCCGGGCAAAGTGATAAGGCAGCGCCCTTACCGACTACTGGAGGCGAAAAAGAACGAGGTAATATGACAGGTGGGAGAGATGCTAGCCATGGGCATAATCGAAGAATCCCGGAGCCCATGGAATAGTCCCATCGTCATGGTACCCAAACAGGATGGCTCGATCCGGTTTTGTATTGATTTTCGGAAGATTAACTCAATATCCCGGTTTGATTCATATCCGATGCCGCGGATTGAGGAATTGCTCGATCGACTGGGACAAGCAAAATATCTGACGACGCTGGACATGTCAAAACTATTTAAAGTTGTTAAAACCCAAGAGGATTGTGAAAAATTGCAAGAGGATCTTGATAAATTGGAAGACTGGGCATCAAAATGGCAGATGAAATTTAATGTGGACAAGTGCAAGGTTATGCACCTAGGGAAGAACAACCCAAACTATGGTTACACGATGCAAGGTTCCACATTAGGAACCACCACCGAGGAAAAAGATTTAGGCGTCATTGTGGATACCATGTTAAAACCCTCGGCCCAGTGTGCAGCAGCGGCCAAGAGAGCAAATAGAATGCTAGGTATGATAAGGAAAGGAATGGAAAATAAAACAAAAGATATTATAATGCCTCTATATCGTTCCATGGTGAGACCGCAACTTGAATATTGTGTGCAGTTCTGGTCGCCGTATCTTAAAAAGGATATAGCGATTTTAGAAAAGGTACAGCCACCAAAATGGTAAAGGGGATGGAAGGATACTCCTATGAAGAAAGGCTAAAAAGGTTAGGGCTCTTTAACCTGGAAAAGAGACGGCTGAGGGGAGATATGATAGAAGTCTATAAATTAATGAACGGAGTGGAACGGGTAAACGTAGATCGATTGTTTACCTTATCAGAATATAGAAAGACTAGGGGACATGCAATGAAGCTACAGGGTAAACTATTTAAGACTAATAAAAGAAAATATTTTTTCACTCAACGTGTAATCAAACTCTGGAATTTGTTACCGGAGGATGTAGTAAAGACTGTTAGTGTAGCTGGGTTTAAAAAAGGTTTGGACAAGTTCCTGGAGGAAAGGTCCATAAACCATTATTAAGAAGTGACCGAAGATATCAATGCTTGACCCAGTACAAGCATTGTGGAACTTGTGTCTCTTGGGGAAACTGCTAGGTACATATGACCTAGATTGGCCACTGTTGGAAACAGAATACTGGGCTTGATGGACCTTGGTCTGACCCAGTATGGCATATCTTATGTAGGGTATTGGCAAGTGCCCCTTACTAGAGATGCCAGGCCAAAGACGGCGTTTAGTACACCTGTTGGCCTCTATCAATTCAAGAGGATGCCCTTTGGCCTGCATGGCGCTGCGGCCACTTGTCAACGCCTTATGGACATGGTCCTTCGTCCACATCAGTCTTACGCAGTCGCCTACATGGATGACGTCGTCATCCATAGTGAGACATGGACACAGCATGTACAAAGAGTGGAAGCTGTTCTACGAGCAATCCGGGATGCGGGCCTCACGTTGAACCCTGCCAAGTGTCTCTTCGGGGGACAGGAAGTTAAATATTTGGGTCATGTCGTGGGCCATGGGGTAGTAAAACCCTTGCTCAGCAAAGTCGCAAGTGTACAGGCCTTCCCAAAACCTGCCAATAAAAAACAATTGCGCAGCTTTTTGGGATTGGTAGGGTACTACCGAAGATTTATTCCACACTTTTTGGAAAAGACCGCCTTGCTAACCGACATGCTGCGAAAGAATGCTCCTAATGCACTCAAGTGGAGCGAAGACGCCGAAGGAGTGTTTGAACTTTTGAAACGTCAACTTTGTGAAGCACCGGTTTTGAGGGGAGTGGACTTCTCAAAACCATTTATACTACAGACAGACGCCTCAGATACAGGCCTGGGCGCTATTTTGTCCCAGCGACATGAGGGTACGGAACACCCAGTCCTATTCCTGAGTAGGAAATTAGCACCCGCAGAGAAGAATTACTCCACCATTGAGCGCGAGTGTTTGGCCATCAAGTGGGCTATTGATGCGCTGCGCTTCTATCTAGTAGGGAGAAGATTCATTCTGATCACGGACCACGCACCATTAAAATGGTTGAACCAGATGCACAACCATAACTCCCGGCTAACCCGTTGATTTATGGCCCTACAGGCTTTCGAGTTCCAGGTGGAGCACAGGGCTGGAAAGCTCCATCAAAACGCTGATGCCTTAAGTAGAATCATGTGCTGTGCGGGCGAGCCTACGCCAGCCTGTGATATCTTAAGGGGGGGGATCTGTGATGTAGCAGACTCTTATGAGGCAATGGAAACTGATAGTGATCCGGTGGAGAGAGCCGGTACTGCAGGGGAATGCAGGATTTTCTCTGATGAAAGGAAAAAAATGCAGAGCTAATCAGCAACCACTCTCACTTCAAGGCAGGTGAAAAGCCAAGTCCCTGATTGGGCATGCCCAAGCAGGAGGAGGGCAGTGCAGCACTCAGCCAGCTTGTTAAAAACCCAGAAACAGAAACAGTTAGAGAAGCCAAGCAAGCAAAGAGAGGACCACCAGGAGAGGGAAGAAGGATACAAGCACCTGGACGAGGACAGGTCAGATGACCAGGAACAGGGACCGAGAGAGAGAGAACCACTAAGCAGCTGTGATCCAAGAAGGAGCAGACAGGAGCTGGGAGACTCAGGGGCAGAGAAAGATTTCTGGAAGCAGAAGAATTCTAAGGCACTGAGAGACCCAAGGCTGCAGCTCAGGAGTTTAAAGGACCCAGAAGAACCTTGGAATAGGAGGCAAAGGGATAAGGGATTACCCTGGAAGAAGCCCAAGCACAAGGTATCTGGTGGGTGTGGCACGGCTAGCAAGCTTAACAGTGGAAAGCCAGAAAGAGTGAATTTTAATTGTGAAAGACAGGATAAAGGCAGAAAGCTTGATACTAACTGGTTAAGTCAAGAAAAGCCTGACTGTTTTCCTTTTAACACTCTGAGAGACTCTCTAAACACAGCTGGAGCGTTTTACCCTGCACTGCCATGTGGAGATAGGTGGGGGAAGGGAAATGCTTGCACGCTGAAATGTTGTCCAAATAAAAGCACTGATAATTGCCTAGAGATAAGAAATATAAACAAGCATTTACCTGAAGGAGGATTTGCTCAGCCTAGCTCAGAAAATACACAGTCTGAATTACTTCTCAGTGAATTCAGAGAGTTCCTTAAAAGCAGAGCAGTTTCTACTCAGAACGTAGCAAAGCCATTGATCAGCTGGCAAGAAGAAATGCCTTTAATTTCTTTGCCATCTACGGAACAGGAAGTCCCGATGGATTGCTCTACTTGTATGATTCCAAAGGACATTTAACTGATTTGCTTGCCAGTGTTGTATGTAAGAAAATAGCAAAGTTACCTCACTGTTTGCTGTGATAAAAGAGCTTATTTGAAGTGAATAAGTGGAAGCATATTCTATGCAATTCAGGAGCAGTGCTGTATCAGAGTTTTCAGTTACCTTAATGAAAAGGAGATCACATGACAGGGGAATGTGATCAGTAATGGACATTCAGTCAAGCAGTGAAAAAAAGCCTTGTTTAAGTTCAGTTTCTCAATCTTGTTTTTGTACCACGTTATTTCATTTACGTTTGCTGCATTTGAACTGCGAAAGCGGGAAATAAACCTCACAAAAAGAAATATTCTTTGCCTTGCCTTATCAGTTGAGCACCAACACAACTACAACATTAACCCTCAAGGGCATTCAAGGCCAGCCCCTCCCTTAACCCTCAAGGTCCAGGGAGTGGGTGGGTGGCAAACTGGCGTGTAGATTTGCTACCTGTTGGCATAAGGTGCAGAGGCCTGAGCACTTACACCAGCCCTATTTTATAAAACAGGGGCGCCTTGCATGCTGCACCATGCTCCGCCCATGTGCACGTCCACAGTGAAAGTACACACCACTAGCCCTATGCAGCTGCTTATAAAATGTTGCAAGTAAAGGCCAATGTATGTGCATAAGTCACTTAAAATATTTGATTTACGTGGGTAGATGGTGTCCAATTTAATACTGCTCCTTATAAAACTGTCTTCCTAGTGGGTAATTTTTATAAACTGCCGCGTAGTTATCATGCATATCTGAAGCATACTTGACTTTATAAAATACTAGTATAAATGGCTGGAAATGAATGTTAATTTAAAGCATGATCCCTTACACCAGAAGATTAAAAACAATTGCACCCAGTTTTAACAAGCTTTAGGAAACAGGCTTCCGAGCCAGTGTTGCAGAGGAGTCATTTTATAAAATATGTATATATTTTTTCACTATGTGCACTTTAGCAAATTTTGCATACTTCTGCTTTGAAAGTTAATCAAAGGGATTTATGCGCGTACATTTACAGTACGCATGTTTTTGAGCATGCACAGACTCTGGGTTAGTGCATATCCATGTGGCTGTATTCTTAAAAGGTTGAGCACAAATGCAAATCCTCTCCCAACCCTACTTCTGAGAACACCTCTGCTCAGTCTGGATATAAAGTTACATGTGTATAGTCTGTACGCACCTAAATTTACCCAGATATTAAGTATGCAGTTTTACCTGTGGAAATGCTTTTAGGAATTACCCTCCCTTTGCATGAATGGCAGCCTGCCAGGAATGGGCTATAATAAGTTTACGTTTTCCGGGATCTTACCATTGTACTGTGTTCTCCTACAGCTACTGGTGATGTACCTTGTGCTACCCTCATTTTCCTCTCCTGAAGACATAAGACACATTGGCGAATCCGACGCAGTGAAGACAGCAGATATGGTCAGTTTAATGAGCGACGTCATACTCGCTGGTATATTGGCTATACTGTGGATGATTAAAGACCTTTAATAGGGAAGGCAAATAAGAAAAACCTGAATATCCCTGAGAAGAAGCATAAAATAACCAATAAGATAGTACCTGAAATCTCTTTACATAGCTATACAAAGATTTCATAGCAATGATAAACAATGACAAATACAGAGATACGAAGACCAAGAGATCCAATGTGATAGAGTAGCCAATACTGAACTGGCACAGTGAACACATTAATTTCAGCGCTGGCACTTAAATTACTCATATATTCAGCGCCATTATCTCTGTAGGTAGTGGCCCTGAATATGAGAATAGAGCGATCACCATGCTGGCACTATCCATGTAATTTAGGCCATTATTCGGCAGGCCAAAACTAAGTGGCATGTTTACTAAACCGCATTTGCTGTTAACATAGCCAGATAGTGTGCATTAACACATGCAAAACGCAGACAACATAGAGATTTTCTGTGTTGTCTGTAGAAAGTGTGTTAGCTGGGCACCTAGGCACAGGGAGGGCGAAGTGTGGGCGTGTCTGCAATGTGTGGTTACTGCGGGCATCCTCAGCGCGTGGTAACCATCAAAGTTGCAAACATGGGTGACACTAACACCATCTCAGTGGGTGTTGTTAGCTGCATCCACAGTGCTGCCGCGCTGTGCTCTGCATTTTCAATGCACTATCTGTGGGGAAATGCGGTGCACACCCCAACAGATAACACACACCATTTTTCAGCAAATTCTACACTAACTGCGCCTTTTTTGCTGCATTTGCTTCAAAAGCCTAACACGTTTTAGTAGACATGCCCCTAAATCTACAAGTTACCTGGAGAGGGATAAGACATTTTTCAGATATGTTAGTGAGAAGAGGAAGGGCAAAAGTATTATTGTCAGACTCAAAGGTGAAGGGGAGGAATATGTAGAAGCTGATGAGGATAAAGCGGAATTGCATAACCAATATTTCTGTTCTGTGTTCACAGATGAAGAACCAGGAGCAGGACCTCAGAAAACACCCGCAAACAGGAACAGAAGCGAGGGGCATCTTGAACAATTTTCAGAAGACTGTGTTCGTGAGAAACTAGCTAAACTTAAAGTAAACAAAGCGATGGGACCGGATGGGATACACCCTAGAATACTGAGGGAACTTGGGGACATTCTAGCAGCTCCACTGATTGACCTTTTCAATGCCTCGTTGGAGTCGGGAGTGGTGCCAAAGGACTGGACAGAGGCTCATGTGGTCCCTTTACACAAAAGGGGAAGTAAGGATGTGCTTGAAAACTACGCTGCTGAAAGAGAAAATAGTGAGGTTTCTGGAGTCCAGCGGATTACAGGATCAGGGGCAGCATGGATTCACAAGAGGCGGGTCTTGTCAGACAAATCTGACTGATTTCTTTCACTGGGTAACCAGGGAGTTGGACCAAGGGAGAGCCCTAGATGTGGTGTATTTAGATTTCAGTAAAGCCTTTGACACCTTTCCTCACAGGTGATTTATAAACAAACTGAGCACCATAGGGATGGACCCTAAAGTTACTGCTTAGGTTAGAAATTGATTGGGTGGGAGGCGACAAAGAGTACAGGTAAATGGAGCTCACTCTGTGGAGAAGGAATTTACCAGTAGTGTGCCCCAGGGATCTGTCCTTAGTCCGATTCTTTTTAACATCTTTGTTAGTGATATAGCGGAAGGGCTGTCGGGTAAGGTTTGCCTCTTTGCAAATGATATCAAAATCTGCAATAGAGTAGACACTCAGGAAGGTGTAGATAACATGAGGAGGGATCTAGCTAAGCTTGAAGAATGTTCTAGAATTTGGCAGCTGGGATTTAATGTTAAAAATGCAGGGTCATGCATTTGGGCTACAGCAATCCAAGGGAGCAATATAGTATAGGGCAGGGGTTTGCAACCTTTAAGACATAAAGAGCCACTTGGACCCGTTTCCGAAGGGGAAAAAAAAACTGGGAGCCGCAAAACCATTGCGACATTTAAAACAAATCTAACACTGCATATATTGTTTCTTACCTTAATGCTATATACGACCCCCTACTTTTCCTGTTAAAATATAGGTGTTTGGCCTATACTCGCCGTATAAGACTACCCCTCTTCCTTCGCACACCAAAAAAATACGCCAGAAAATATCACAACAACAAGTAACAATATTTGATTTCAAAATTATGATGATTTTGTAGTCAAATCACTAATATGAAATAAAATTATTTTTTCTACCTTTGTTGTCTGACCAATTTATTCTTTGATCATGCTGGTCCCGATCTGAGGCTTCTGCTTTCCTGTCTTCTCTTAGCTCTCTTTCTGTGGTCTATGGTCCATCTGCCATTTCTTATCTCTTCTTTCGTTTTCTTCACTTCTTTCCATCAGCCTATTTCCAGTCCCAGTAACCCTCCCCAATATCAGCCCCTTTCCAGTCCTCACTCCCAGTACCTTCCAATGTCAACTTGCATTCCCATGATTGCCACTGGTGTCCATTTCCTTCCAGTCCCCCTCCTTCCCCACTGACCAGTCCCTTCTAGTACAAATACCATGGCAGCCCCTCTCAGATCCAGTTCCATTCTCCCATCCCCTCATATCAGCCCATTTGTAGCCTTAGCCCCCAGTTATCTTCCAGGGCCAGCAGCTCTATCCTCCCCTCCCCACAATCAGCCCATGCCCAGTCAAAGCCCCCCAATCAGCTCGCTTCCAGTGCTAATCCCCCCTCAACCCCATTACCAGTGCTAGCCTCCCCTAATCAGCCCAATACCAGTCCTACCCCCCATCAGCTCATTACCAGTCCTAGCCTCCCCTAATCAGCTCATTTCCAGTGCTCGTCCCCTCAACCCCATTACCAGTGCTCCATCCCTCCATGTCAGCCCCCTCCCTCCCTCCCTCCCTCCATCCATATCAGCTCCCTCCCTCCATGTCAGCCCGCCTCCCCAATCCCTCCATGTCAGCCCCCTCCATGTCAGCCCCCCTCCCTCCATGTCAGCCCCCTCCATCCCTCCATGTCAGCCCCCCTCCCTCCATCCATCCATTCATATCAGCTCCCTCCCTCCATGTCAGCCCCCCTCCCTACATCCATTCCTATCTGCTCCCTCCCTCCAAGTCAGCCCCCCTCCCTCCATGTCAGCCCCCTCCATCCCTCCATGTCAGCCCCCCTCCCTCCATCCATTCATATCAGCTCCCTCCCTCCATGTCAGCCCCCCTCTCTCCATGTCAGCCCCCTCCATCCCTCCATGTCAGCCCCCCTCCCTACATCCATTCATATCTGCTCCCTCCCTCCATGTCAGCCCCCCTCCCTCCATGTCAGCCCCCTCCATCCCTCCATGTCAGCCCCCCTCCCTCCATCCATTCATATCTGCTCCCTCCCTCCATGTCAGCCCCCCTCCCTCCATGTCAGCCCCCCTCCCTCCATCCATACATATCTGCTCCCTCCCTCCATGACAGCCCCCTCCCTCCATGTCAGCCCCCTCCATCCCTCCATGTCAGCCCCCTCCCTCCATCCATTCATATCTGCTCCCTCCCTCCATGTCAGCCCCCCTCCCTCCATGTCAGCCCCCCTCCCTCCATGTCAGCCCCCCTCCCTTCTTCTGCAGCCGCGGCTCCCGGCCTCGTAGGGAACCGCGGCTGTGCTTTTAAAATCATCTCGGAGCCCTTCCTGTCTGGACGGGCTCCGTGCAGCATTGTCCCGCCTCCACAACTTCCTTTAGAGGCGGGACAATGCTGCACGGAGCCCGTCAAGACAGGAAGGGCTCCGAGATGATTTTAAAAGCACAGCCGCGGTTCCCTAAGAGGCAGGGAGCCGCGGCTGCAGAAGAAGGGAGGGAGCTGACATGGAGGGAGCCCATAACGCCACGTTTAAAGCGGGCAGTGTGCTCCGGAGCCGCGGCAAAGGTGAGAAAGAGCCGCATGCGGCTCCGGAGACGCGGGTTGCCGACCCCTGGTATAGGGGGTGAAGTGCTTTTGTCCACTAAAGAAGAGCAGGACCTAGGCGTGGTTGTGTCTGATGTCTTAAAGTAGCTAAACAGGTATAAAAGGTGACAGCAAAAGGTAGAAGGATGCTTGGGTGCATAGGGAGAGGAATGGCTAGCAGAAAAAAGGAGGTGATAGTGCCTCTGTATAAGTCTTTGGTGCAACCTCATTTGAAGTATTGTGTGCAATTCTGGAGACCACACCTTCAAAAGGATAGACAACAGTCCCACCCGAGCAGTATTACAACATAACTACCCACGCAAACTCAATACCCAATCAACCAACTAGACTCACGAAATCACCCTCATGCTAAATGTAACCCTCCAATTGTGATGTCTTAAAGTTGTTAAATACCCTCATGTTAAATGTTGTAAAGCACCCACATGTTAAATGTAACTCTAATTGTGATGTGATGTAACCACTTTGATTGTAGGATAAGGTGGTATACAAATCTGTCTAAATAAATAAAATAAATAAATAAACAGGATGGAGTCATTACAGAGAGTGGCTACTAAAATGGTTAGTAGTCTTCATTATAAAGCATATGAGGACAGACTTAAGGATCTTAATATGTACTTTAGAGGAAAGGCGGGATAGAGGTAATATGATTGAGATGTTTAAATACATCCATGGTATAAATGCACAGGGGGAGTGCCTCTTTCGATTGAAAGCAAGTTCTGCTACGAGGGGACATGGAATGAGGGCGGAAATATTTCTTTACAGAAAGAGTGGTGGATCCATGGAATAGTTTCCCAGTGGAGGTGGTAGAGATGAGGACAGTATCTGAATTCAAAAAAGCATGGGACAAACACAGAGGATCTATAAAGGAAAAAAGGGGGACTGTTGTAGTTGTTGCTATGGAAGGACAGACTAGATAGGCCATGTGGTCTTTTTCTGTCATCATTTTTCTATGTTTCTATGAGTCTCTGCTAAAGTTTAGCCAGCTAGATTTCAGGAAAAAAGTAAGCTATAATCTCTCCAGCTACTCAGGGCCAGCCCCAGATCTGATACAAGCTAGAGAGTGCTCTAGGCAAACTTTCAACCTTACACCCCCTATGATTTTGATAATTACACTCAGTCATGATCATCTGAATGCCACCCTTCCAGCAATAATCCTTTAAAAATGCATAGGTGAGCATCGTACTTTTAAATATTTAACTTTGTTTTCTATATATGTGAGTGCATTCTCTTCCTGGAAGTAAAAGAATGTGCAGATGGTTATAAACTAGTGTTATTTCAAAGAACATGATCAGATATTAATAAAACATTTATTATTGTTGGCAATACTCTGAGTCTGAATTGGTTCTGCATTAGAGCTTCTGTCGGGTTCTCCAAGAACCACTACAGAGGATTTTCTACAAAGAAAAGACATAACCGATATTTATTGAAGTGATGATATAACTATTTAGTGATATATGTACGTGTGTGATATTTACTGGTAAAGAAACAAGTTGATAATTGTGAAAGAAATCTTAAGAAATATCTATGCACACATATACATGGAGAGGAAATGGTACAGAGGGGTCTCTTCTATTCAAACCTAAAAAGCTCACAAAACGGTGACTAGGGGCTAGGGCAGCGGTTCCCAAACTGTGGGTCACAACCACATCTCTAAACAAATAAAACCAACAACTATATATATATATAGAGAGAGAGAGAGAGATTGGGGGGCATGGTCAGCACCACAAGCACACTTCAGTGGCTGGCAGTGGATTGGCTGTAGTGGGAGTGAGGCGAGTGATCCGAGTGGCTGGGCGGCCTGAGGAAACACGCTGTACAGGAGGCGGGGTTGAGGGTGGCTCTTTATGTGGTGCCGGCAGAAAGGTGGATCTGTCATCAGTTGTCTTTCTTCTGGGTGAGAGTCTTTGGGTGCCAGGAGAAGCTGTCAGGAGGCAATGATCCAAGCTGCATTGGTCTCTCAAGAGTAGGAGAATCAAGGGGGACCAAGAAATTCAGCCTTGGGAAAGAGGCCTGAAGAGACTGGTGCCAGATGTATATGCTCATATCCAAGAACATCAGCGAATGCTTTTCTGTCAGCCATGTAGGGAAAGAAAGTGCATAGCACAGAGCTGGTTGCTGTGCTTTGCTGTGTGCTTGCTGAAGCCGGGAGCTTAAAAATATGAAGAGCCAAGCAGGTAATTTTCATGCTGTTGCTCTCATCTCCATTGAAAACCTGAGCCTTACTCCTTCACATCCATCACACATCACTGATGCGGATCCAAACCTTCCCTCCCTCAACTCCAGTGAGTACGTATCAGCACATAAGAACATCATATGTGCCATACTGAGTCAGACCAAGGTCCATCAAGCCCAGTATCCTGTTTCCAACAGTGGCCAATCCAGGTCACAAGTACCACAAGTTCCCAAAAAGGTACATAGGCTCCATAATGCTTGTCCCAGGGGAAGTATTGGATTTCCCAGGTCCTATTCAATAATGGTTTATGGACCTTTCCTCCAGGAACTTGTCCAAACTTTTTTTTAAACCCAGCTACACTAACAGCTTTTTCTGCATCCTCTGGTAACGAATTCCAGAGTTGGATTACACGTTGAGTGAAAACATATTTTCCCTTATTAGTCTTAATTGGGTTACATTGTAGCTTCATTGCATGTCCCCTAGTCTTTCTACATTTTGATGGTGTAAATAATCAATCTACGTTTACCCGTTCCATTCCATTCATTAATTTATAGACCTCTATCATATCTCCCCTCAGTTGTCTCTTTTCCAAGTTGAAAAGCCCTAACCTTTTAAGTCTTTCCTCATAGGGGTATCCTTCCATCCCCTTTACCATTTTGGTGGCTCTTCTCTGTACTTTTTCTAATTCTGCTATATCTTTTTTAAGATTCGGCGACCAGTCACACAATATTCAAGGTGCGGTCACACCATGGAACGATACAGAGGGATTATAAGATCCTTGGTTTTATTCTCCATTCCTTTCCTTGTAATTCCTAGCATTCTATTTGCTTTCTTGGCCGCTGCTGCACATTGGGCGGATAGTTTCAATGTGTTGTCCATGATGACGCCTAAATCGTTTTCCTGGATGGTGGTTCCTAATGTGGAACCTTGCATAAGGCAACCGTAGTTTGGGTTGTTCTTTCCTAGGTGCATAATTTTGCACTTGTCCACATTAAATTTCATCTGCCATTTTGCTGTCCAGTCTTCCACTTTATTAAGGTCCTCTTGCAATTCCTCTTGTGTTTTAATAACTTTGAATAATTTTGTGTCATCTGCAAATTTACCACCTCATTCATTATTCCCATTTCCAGGTCATTCACGAATAAGTTAAAAAGCAGCGGAGCCCCAAACTTATTTTGCCACGGATCATCGCTTTCCCCACTTGATAAGGAGGAGAGGGCTGGAGGCACCCCCTTTCGTCTCCTCCTCCTGCTTGATTTGATTGGGAAGTTCTGAAACTACTAAAAAAAGAGACCAGCAGGGAAAAGGAGAGAGTTTTGAAAAAGACAGAGGGTGTTGGGTTGGGGGAAGAATGAGAGGGTATCAGCCTTGGGGATTAGCCTGGAAGGGAGAGAGAGAGTGTGTTTTTTTTTTTGGGGGGGGGAGACTGGATAAATAACTTGGATCTGGGAAGGGGGAGAAGAGTAGACGAAGAGAACTGATGGTGTGAACCTGGGGAAAATGAGTCTGGCAGAGGTGAGCCTGGGGGGCAGTGAGAGAAATGGGATGAACTAGCAGGGAGGGGGGCTTGGAAGAGTGATTGAGTCTGGAAGTATGGAAAGGATGAGTCTGTGGGAGAGAAAGAATGTATAAGCTGGGGGGGGGGGGGCGGTGATTCCCATGGCTGATCACAGTTGAAAGAGAGGGAATAAGCCTGGGGAAATGACCCAGGGAGGTGGAGAGTCAAGAGACATAATGAGCTTGGAAAGCTTGAGAATGAGGGAATGAGTCTGAGGGCTGAGAAAGATTAACCTGTGGGGGGGGGGGGGGTTATGAGAGAAGAGTTAAGCTAGGGATGAGTAGATGCGCATGTCTGGGGATGGATGAACCTATGATCGGAGGATAAGAAAGAGGGGATGAGCCTGGGGGAGGAGAGAGGTAGGGAGTGAGCCTGAGGGAGCATGAAGGAAGATAAAGGAAGGTGGACGCATAGGCTGAATGAAAAGAAAGGTGGCATGAGAGAGGGGAGGGCAGAAGGGTGAGAGTAGACAGAAGGGAGGGGAGGGAATGAGGTGATTTACACGACTCTTCACTATTCATCAAGACACACATTCACCCACCGCCCACTCAGCCAAATCCATGCACTCAGCCACATACCCACTTCCATTCACTCATACACACATACCCCAACTATACACTTGTAGATTCCCCTGCCTGCTGCTTTATCTTTATCTCTATTGAGTTTTTGATATACCGCTCAGGCAGAGCATCAGAGCGGTGCACATAATATAAAATCAGCTACATAGGAGAAAAGGAAAGGAACCCCATTGTCAACAGGAAAGCGGAAGAGACTAGCAAGTACTAGGAGAAGGCAGGTAGAGAGAGGAAAGTACAAACTGAAGAGAGAGAGCAGGGATCGGGGGGAAGCTGAGTGGTAATACACTCCAACCAGCAACTCACCACCCATGCTGTCACAAGTCATTTAGTACCCATGCAATCACGCACAGTCACCGATCCCCACCCCGACACACCCCAACCCCGGGATCCCAACTTTACACTTTTAGACATATCCTGCACCCCCCTACCCCAACCCAACACCACGGCCACACATTTGTAACAACAGCCTCAATTATACACTTATAAACGCCCTCTTGCCTCTCCCCCGCCCCTTTCCTTATCCACCACCTAAAAAGAGGAAGGCTGCTGAGATGGCTCAGTGGCTGTGCTGCAGAAAGTTTGAGAAGCCTGTGTTTGCAGACCTGTATATCTCAAGAATAGTAAGTACATGAGATAATTACTTTAAAAAACATAGGGGTATGTTTACTAAAGGGCGCTATTTCCGCTGCTGTCACGTTATCGGGCAATAAGGTACCTTATCACGCGATAATGGCGCTTTACCGGGCGATAAGGTACCTTATCGCGCGATAAAGCGCACAGCAGTGCAAACAAGCGCTGAAGGCGGAGAAAGGCTCCCGGAGGGCGGAGTAAGGCTTCCCAGGGGCAGAGAGAGAGGGTCAATGGGTGGAGAGTGGGAGGGGAGAGGCTCCCTGCACACTAACGCTGTGGATTCCGGGTCTGAAAACTAACGCCAGTGAAACCCTGGTGTTAGAGCAGATTTAAAGGGAAGAGAAACCATTTCCATCAGCAATGTACAGCAAAGCCAGGGAAACCTACAAAAAGTGATATGTGTGATACATGTGTACACAACAAAAGGACAAATAAACATTGAAAATGACCAGAAGAAAATGGAAAAAAAAATAACCAAGCTGGCCAATAGTAATATTAATGGGAAACAGCAAAAAACACTACTGAGAAAGCTCCAAAAAAATGATATGAATTTTGGAAGGGTCTGTGCTCTGTCCCCATACAAGGTGAATGATCCCACAGTGAAATAGCGCTGATCAGGGTTTTCCCTTTCTATTGGACAGGTTTCCTATGGCGTGCACATGTCCCGCAACAGCAGGGTGGGCATGTCGGAACGGGCAACTGGACAGATGCTGTAAAAGGGGATACAGAGGGCTGCAGGCAGCACATACTGTGGTGCAGCTGGGCCACAGTGCGGACTACGGTGATGCCTAGCTGGCCCATAGGAATGCTGAAACAGTAGAGCCACCAGACAGCAACTGATGAGGGCCCAACATGGGCACGAGTGTGTTTCCCACAGTGTCACAGGGGATAGTACCCAGCAGGTACCCCCAAGGGCACAGAAAATTGGCAGGTGGTGGTGGGGGGAAGCGTGGATGTCTATGCAGGCACCCCTACCCCAGAACCCGCACCACAGGCAGCCGCCTACCGGCACACTGGATAGCCTGAGACTGCGTACCACCAACACCACCAGCAGAAGGGCATGTCAGCATGGCGACAGAGGGGTACTGGTGGTGGAGGGGGCAGTGGCATCTGGCCACAGCAGACCATGGCCTAGCCCTGTTTAGGTGGGTGCCGTGCACTGCAACAGACAGGCTGTCTGACAAACAGTCATGGTATCCCCAGGGAATAAACTGTCCCTGTGGCTACAGTGTGGTGCAGTACACACAGCCAGTGTGTTCAGGAGCAGAAGGTCACAGGTTCAAGTTCCATCTGTGACTCCTGCCAACCAAGTCCCCATATTTTACTCAGTACTAAACCGTGGTAATAAAGAGGGAACCTTTATTGCAGATAACATAAACATGCCTGAAATGCCTATATTTTACCCTACAGAGCACAGGCACCATAGACATGTGCAATACCTAGAGCAGAGTTTCCCAAATGCAGTCCTGGAGGGACAAACTCCATTCAGGCGTCATGCTATCTCTAATATAAGGACATGTTAGCATGGTGGCGGAGGGGTACTGGTGGTGGAGGGGGCAGTGGCATCTGGCCACACAGACCATGGCCTAGCCCTGTTTAGGTGGGTGCCGTGCACTGCAAAAGACAGGTTCTGTCTGACAACAGTCATGGTATCCCCAGGGAATGAACTGTCTGTGTGGTGTAGTACACACAGCCAGTGTGTTCAGGAGCAGAAAGTCGCAGGTTCAAGTCCCAGCTGTGGCTCCCGCCAACCCAGTCCCCATATTTTACTCAGTACTAAACTGTGGTAATAAAGAGGGAACCTTTATTGCAGATAACATAAACATGCCTGAAATGCCTATATTTTACCCTACAGAGCACAGACACCATAGACATGTGCAATACCTAGAGCAGAGCTTCCCAAATGCAGTCCTGGAGGGACAAACTCCATTCAGGCGTCATGCTGTCTCTAATAAAGATGCCTGTGCTGCATTTCTATGCGCCGCACCTATGGTATGCAGATGTATCCATGCATATTCACTAGGGACTGCATGAAAACCCAAACAGTGTTTGGCCCACCAGGACTGGAGTTGGGAACCTCTGCCCTAGAGCAGCGGCCAACAGGGGCAGAAACACCCGCACCCACAGGCGCCATTATCCAAAGCCGCCTGGAGAGGCAGGATGTTGGGCACTGCATGCAGCACCATCTCCCAATACTAGCACCTGCATACTATAGCACTGCCACCCTAAACCTGGGAATACGGTTCACATATATCAAAAGGTTGCTATGATCACTGGCAGATAGCAATCCTTAGGTTAAGCACAATCTGCTCATTGAGCTGTATCATAGCAACCTCTCTGATGTCTGTGGAGTGTTTCAGGTGTGGTGTCTGACAGCGTTTACCACCCTGGGGAGTGACCCCAACAGTATTGCGTACCATAGCCATGCCTGCACTGTGCCGAGGACTGGTGCGGTGGCCAGGGCTGCCAAAAGCCTCTATAGTTGCACAAAGCTGGCATAGGTGTGGGAGTGTGTGTCTGTCTACCCAGTGTGTGATGGCTGCCAACACCTTCCTCAGCCCACACTGCTTGCACTGTTGCCAGTGTCAGCCTGCCAATGTGCATAATGAGGAGCAAGGTACCATGGGTATAGCCCAGACAGGGTGGCCTGGCCAGGATGCATCTGCACAGGGCATAGGGCAATGGCTCGGACATTGTAGTGCCCAACCACCACCTGCACGGACAGGGTGGCCACAGCATGTCATGCTGGGAGGTCACTCTCACCCTGACTGTGCAGTGACCATGGCATGGCTAGGTTCCCCCATTGTGCTATATAGCATTTCTCTCATGTGATATTTATGGGTTCCATTTTGGGGCCCAATCCCTGACTTATATGCTTGGTGTGTATGCTGACATCCCAGTTCTGGGTACATGTATCTCCTCCAGGAACATGCACTATGGACTAGCTAGCAGACTGTCTGCAGTTAATATGTGTCTGGCTGGAACACCTTGCAGGGTGCAGTGACTGGAGGCTGTCAGATAGTGGTGGGGGCAGCTGAGCATTTCTGGGCCTACTGTCCTTCTGCCATTGCCTTATGGATGTGTACAGATCTGCACTGACTGCCTGTAGGGTGTCTGTTCTTGAGCAGGATGGGTTTGATGGCCTCCCCCTCTACTGCCACCATTGCAGGGAGGTAGAATGTGGATCTGTTGGTGGGGGATCCTGTCTCCCACCCTGAGCCACAGAGGGTGTGTTGGATGGTGGTACATAATCTGCCTATGGGTCCAAACACCCCCCTTTCACTTACATCATGTTACCATGGTGCCAACACAGAATATGCACTATTCTGGTGCATCATAGCAGGGCTAGATGTGATTGACAAATACAGATGGACACTAATGTAGCCTAGGTGTGCCTGCAGGAACTATCTATCACACACACTGGCACTGATGGGTACCTGCAACATGGCCTATTCCTGCCATGAAAGGTGCTGCGGACCTGGTGCTGGCCACCCCACCTCACCCTCAGGGTGAGCACAATACCCACACAATGTGACGGTCTGTAGCTACTCTGTGCCACTAACACACACCGTCGGCACCCCCTACTAGGCTGAGGTGCTGTGGGGGTGCACTCGGTCAGTTCCCCCTACCAGGATGAGGTGCTGTGGGGTGCATACCCCATCTAGTGATCATCTGTAGACTGCTGATTTGCATGTGCTGTGATCATGGGTATGGGTGGGTTGACCCTATCCTGGTAACCACAGCAGAATGTTTGTGTGGTGATGTGCAGTCCTTCTGTAGCCAGCCAGGGGGTTGTTAGCAGCTATAGCCCAATGGTTACTTCACTGCTTGTAAAGGCAGAGGTCATGGGTTTGATCCCACAGTGGGGCTATTTGATAGGGCTGTCTGAGGCATTGCCTGTTTTTAATGTAAATTAGTGCTGCCAGCAAAAACACCCTCACAGTGCTGTAATCTTAAGGTGCCTCATAAGGCGCCCCGTAAAGTGCCTTATAAGGTGCCCTATAAAGCACCTTATAAGGTGTCCTATAGGGGACATTATAGGGTGCCTTGGGGGACAGTGCACTTTATAATGTGCCCTCTGGAGTGCCTCATAGGGTGCCTTATGCAGCACCTTAGGTTACGGCACTGTGAGGGTGTGTTTTCTGGCAGCACTAATTAAAATAAAAATAAAATGCTTCACAAAGCACTGCTTAAATGTAAAGGGTAATGCCTCAGCCAGCCTTATTCATTAGGCACACTGGGAGATAGAACCCATGGCCCCTGTACCATCAGGTCCATGTATTAACCATTGTGCTACACCTCTGCTGCTGTACTTACATGGCAGCGCGCCTACATAAGACTAACGTGCGTTAACTTGGCACGGCTCCCTCAATGGCGTAATAATGTGCACGGTGATAACATGCAATTGCTAAGTTAAGACCAGAACACCCACTCTTTTTATTGCATCCTGCACATTATCGCTGGCCGCACATCAACACGGTTTACTACACATACCCCCTTGTGTAACACTTTAGGCAGCTATTGCTATGCAAAAAGGCATAGCACACTGGTTGATACAATGCCCTCACAGCCAGTGGTAGTGTGTTTGAAACCCCAGTGTGCCAACACCAAGATAAATGTATAATAATTTAACTGTGTTCAGACACATCACTGCAATGTGTGTTGGCATCTTAGATCTTTATATATACTGATTGCACCATCAGTTCCTGTCTACCAGCCATGGCACATGCACGTTGCTAGTGTGCCCTAATGATGTGCACTGCCCGCGTTGAGTCGCGGAGCGCTGCTCCACGCATTGTGGCACGCATGCGTGCATGTGTAAGCAAGGCAGTGCAGAAAATGGCTCTGTGCTCGAGAAAGCCAGCATTTAACAGCCGGGAGCTGAGGAACTTTGCACGACTGATCTGCACTAGGCAGGTCAAACTTTTTCCTGGATCCTCAAGGCGTCAGGACCTGGGCCGTGTGCGGAGGGCCTGGGACTGCGTCACAAGGCGCTTTGACCGTATGGCAGACTACCCACGTGAGGTAAGTGTATGGGGACAGGTCAATATATCCATGTACATATCCATTGTATATTGTAGGTGTGCATGCTGCTGTGTGTAGGCATTCTATCCCATTTATGTTTATTAGTTAAACCCACGTGATATACCGCCTATGTATCATATCAAAGTGGTTTTCCCTATCACCAGGAGGCTAAGGACATGATCACAGAGTTCCAGATGTCATCCTGGTGTTATGGCAGCTGCTGCTGTTGATGTGTTAAAACAAACCATAACACAAGGAGCCCCTAGATCTGCCTAAAGAGGTTTGGTAAACATCATGCTGACATGGTAGGTCCTGCATTTGCAGGGTCACACATCTGCCCTACCCCTAGGGGTCCTGAGACCTGATCCAAATGCTCAGTCACTCACGCTGGTGATATGGTTGTGAGTGCATTTGCAGCTTAAAACATCCACCCTACCCCCAGGAGTACTGAGAGCCCATAAAAGGGGGCTGTCACTCACCCTGGTGATATGGTTTATACTGCTGTTGCTTTGTTAGCTTCCACCCTACCCCCAGGAGTCCTGAGAGTCCATAAAAGTGAGCTGTCTCTCACCCTGGTGATATGGTTGTGAGTGCCTTTGCAGTTTAAAACATCTGCCCTACCCCCATGAGTCCTGAGAGCCCATCAAAGTGGGCTGTCAGTCACCCTGGTGATATGGTTGTGAGTGAGGTTGCAGCTTAAACCAGCCACGCTACCCCCAGGGGTCCTGAGAGTCCATCAAAGTGGGCTGTCACTCATCCTGGTGATATGGTTTATGCTGCTGTTGCTTTGTTAGCTTTCACCCTACCCCCAGGGGTCCTGAGAGCCCATCAAAGTGGGCTGTCAGTCACCCTGGTGATATGGCTGTGTGTGCCTTTGCAGTTTAAAACATCTGCCCTACCCCCAGGAGTCCTGAGAGTCCATCAAAGTGAGCTGTCACTCACCCTGGTGATATGGTTGTGAGTGAGGTTGCAGCTTAAACCAGCCACCCTATCCCCAGGGGTCCTGAAAGCCCATCAAAGTGGGCTGTCAGTCACCCTGGTGATATAATTTATGCTGCTGTTGCTTTGTTAGCTTCCACCCTACCCCCAGGGGTCCTGAGAGCCCATCAAAGTGGGCTGTCACTCACCCTGGTGATATGGTTTATGCTGCTGTTGATATCATATAATCTACCCTATCCCCAGGAGTCCGGAGACCTGCTGAAAGTGTCCTGTCAGTCACCCTGTTGATATGGTGTATGTTGCAGATGATGTGTGCTAAGACACCCTGCCCCCAGGGGGCCTGAGACCTGATTGCAAAGGTGGCTATGGCATTTAGATATTGTGGTAGGTGATTTTGTGTTTGGACACGCATATGCCCTATTCCCCTGAGGCCCAGACCTCATGACACTTGTCCTTTCTGGATCCTGACTGTATGGTAGGTGCAGCTGTGGATGTGCTGTAAAGCATCCCACCCCCAGGAGCCATGAGACCTGATTAAGAAGGTGTGAAACACATCCATATATCATTGATGTGTACCCAGTTTGTGGTCACATATCTGGTCACTCCCCAGGAGGGCCGTAACTGATTGCAGAGGAACATTATAAATGCTGGTGTAAGGGTACAAAATCTCACCCTGCCCACTCCACAAACACAAGAAGTCATGTTTCAAATGTTTCCATATTCATTATCTTGCACAATCTGAGTATATATATCTATGTTCATAATATGTTTTTAAAGACACAATACTGCACTGAAGGTCTCAGTAACCACGGGCCTACAACACACATACCACAGACTAAACTGTCATAATGCACATGGCCTTATAACAACAATGACCTTCCATGCACATCCCGACAAGACATCCAAACACAATCAATGGGACAGCATTTAACTTCCCAAACCATGCTTTGTGGCCCAAAGGGTGGCTGTCATAGTAACATAGTAACATAGTAGTTGACGGCAGATAAAGACCAGCATGGTCCATCCAGTCTGCCCAGCGAGATGGCAAGAGTAGGTGCACCTGTCGCTCCGCGCAGGCCACCCCTCTCCATATCCTTGTTCAGGGGTAAACCCACCACTCCATATAGGACACCCCTAAGACGTTATATGGTTCGGAAGTTAGATGGTACCGTTTATTTTGTTTTTTTCCTATTTCTGTAAAGGGATCCTCTGTGTTTGTCCCATGCCTTTTTGAATTCCGTCACCGTGTTCGCCCCTACCACTTCCATCGGGAGGGCATTCCAAGCATCCACCACCCTTTCAGTGAAAAAATATTTCCTGACATTGCCTTTCAATTTACCCCCTTGCAGTTTCATGTTATGCCCTCTAGTTTTACAGGTTCCCCGTCTTTGGAAGAGGTTTGTTTGTTCATCATTTCTCTTTAAGTATTTAAAGGTCTGAATCATATCTCCCCTGTGCCTCCTTTCCTCCAAGGTATACATATTTAGGTCTTCAAGTCTCTTCTCATAAGGCTTCTGACGCAGGCTCCAAATCATTTTGGTCGCCTTCCTCTGAACAGTCTCCAGTCTTTTTACATCCTTTGCAAGATATGGTCTCCAAAACTGAACGCAGTATTCCAAGTGAGGCCTCACCAGTGACCTATACAGTGGCATAAGTACCTCTTCTTTTCTGCTGGTAATCCCTCTTTGTATGCAGCCCAACATCCTCCTGGCTTTTGCCACCGCCTTGTCACACTGTTTTGCCACCTTGAGATCAGCAGAGATAATCACACCAAGGTCTTTTTCCTGAACTGTGCATACCAACCTTTCTCCCCCTATCTTGTACATTTCTCTTGGATTTCTGCTACCCAAGTGCATGACACTGCACTTTTTTGCATTAAATCGTAGTTGCCAAGCTTTAGACCAGTCTTCCAGCTTTTGTAGATCTTTCTTCATGTTAACCACTCCCTCAGGGGAGTCCACTCTGTTGCAAATTTTTGTGTCGTCTGCAAAAAGACAGACTTTTCCATTCAGTCCTTCAGCAATATCACTCACAAATACATTGAACGGTGCCGGGCCCAGGACCGAACCCTGGGGCACCCCGCTAATCACCTTCTTCTCATCCGAGTGAGCTCCATGTACAATCACCTTCTGTCGTCTGTCAGTCAGCCAATTTCTAATCCAGTTTACCATCTTGGGACCCATCCCCAAGCTACTGAGTTTGTTGATAAGCCTCCTATGAGGAACAGTATCAAAGGCTTTGCTGAAATCCAGGTAGATGACATCCATTGCATGCCCCTGATCTAGTTCCCTCGTCACGCAGTCAAAGAACTCGATCAGATTTGTCTGGCAAGATCGTCCTTCGGTAAAACCATGTTGCCTCGGGTCTTGCAAGCTGTTGGTTTTCAGAAAGTTCACTATTCGCTCTTTCAGGAGCGCCTCCATTACTTTTCCTGCCACCGAGGTAAGGCTCACGGGTCTGTAGTTTGACACTTCTTCCCTGTCACCACTTTTGTGTAGAGGTACGACATCAGCCATTCTCCAGTCCTGAGGAACCTCTCCTGTTTCCAAGGATCTGTTGAAGACATCCTTTAACGGTCCTGCAAGAACCTCTCTGAGCTCTTTCAGTATCCTGGGATGTATCCCATCCGGTCCCATGGCTTTGTCCACTTTCAGTTTAGCAAGTTGTTCTAACACCTCTTCTGCTGTGAATGGTGTGGTATCTACTTCATTCCCATTTTTATATTTGGGAGTCACAGCTGGTCCATCCCCAGGATCTTCTTTAGTAAACACAGAGCAGAAGTAATTGTTTAGCAATTTTGCTTTTTCAGTGTCACTTTCCACGAGTCCTTTCCCAGCACTTCTGAGTCCTGCAATTCCAACTCTGATCTTTTTCCTTTCCCGAATATACCTGAAGAAATTTTTGTTGCCACCCTTAACATCTTTAGCCATCTTTTCCTCTGCCTTGGATTTTGCTATCCTTATTTCTCGTTTTGTCTCTTTGAGTTTGATCCTGTATTCATTTCTGTGTTCTTCTGTCTGCAAGCTTTTGAATTTTGCAAAAGTTGTGTTTTTTGCCTTTATATGAGCAGCCACCTCTTTGGAAAACCAAATAGGTTTCCTTCTCCTCTTGCTTTTATTGCTGTCCTGCCTCACATTCCCCAATGCCTCAACTCAGAACACAAGAGCATTTTTGCAAGCATCCCTGCGTCACCAGGGGTAAAGCAACTGTCCATCAAAACATATAACCAACATGAAATACACAATCTGTGAAGACAAACAGCACAATCCAGCACGCCCAACTCATGCCCTGTACTCACCCCTATCCAATGTTAGCAAGGCAAACAGCCAGGGAATTGTGGATGTCATGTTGGGTATATCTCCTGCTGGACAGTTGCTTTTCCCCTGATGAAGCAAGGATGCATGTGAAACGCCTATGGGCTCTGCGTTGATGTGTCATGGAATGGGAAGCAGGACGGCCACCCTTTGAGGCGCAAAGCATGTTTCTGACGGTTAAGTGCTGTCGCATTGATTGTGTTTGGGTGGCTTGTTGGGATCTGCACTGAAGGTCATTGATGTTATAAGGGCTTGTGCATTATGACAGTTTAGTCTGTTGTATGCATGTTGTTAGCCGCTGGCTACTGAGACCTTCTGTGCAGTAATGTGTTTCTAACAATATATAATTAACAATCTTTATTCGCATTATTTGATAAACCGCCCAAGCCGAGGCGTCAGGGCGGTGTACAATACAAACAAAGTAAGGCTACTGAAAAATAAAGTCAGAAATGAACGCCAATAATGATAGGACAGAGAGGGACAAAAGAAAGAGAGAAGACGGAGAGGTAGAGGTAGAGGTAGAGAGCAGGGAGGGAGGCTGGGGGAAGGACAGGTGAAGGGCATCCGGGAGGACGTTAAGGGGAATGGAGGGCATGGCTGGGGGGCAAGGCACCATCGGCAGGAGGGGGGAGGTCGAAGGCCTGACAGAAGAGATGAGATTTGAGGAGTGCTTTAAAGTGAGGGTGAGACAATTCAGTAAGGATAGAAAGCGGGAGAGAATTCCATAAAGCGGGACCTAAGAAGAAGAATGCAGAGTGTCGGGTGAGTTCCAAATGGGCCTGAGAAGGGGAGAGGAGAAAGAGGCGATTACCATGAGCTGAACGAAGAAGACGCGGATAGGGTCGAAGGTGGATTGTGTCAGCCAAATACCGAGGGGTGCTGGTAAGAAGAGCCTTATGCGTGATGATGAGTAGCTTGAAGATATATCTGAACTTCACTGGGAGCCAGTGGAGTGTGAAAAGGCAAGGGGTGACGTGAGAGCGAATGGGTGAGCAGGTGACAAGGCAGGCTGCAGCGTTTTGAACTAGTTGGAGGTGGCGGATCTGGAAGGCGGGGATACCTGTGTAGATAGCATTGCAGTAATCTAAACGGGTGAACACAAGGGACAATACGAGGGTGACAATAGAGGGATGAGGAAGAAACGAACGAACAGCCCTTATCTGACGGAGGTGGAAAAAGGAAGTACGTACAACAGAGGAAATGTGCTGATGAAAAGATAGAGAAGAGTCCAGGGTTACGCCTAGGTAGCGAAGAGTCGACACCAGGGGGATTGGTCGGGCAGACATGACAGGAGACAGACCGGGAGGGGGGAGACTGAAAGAAAACCAAATCGTGGAAGACTTGGCGGGGTTGAAGGGCTCCCATTGTTTCAAATGAATAAACTTGTGCTCTTGACCACCCGAAGCTGCATGCGCGGCATTTTTTGCACTAACGGGGGGATCAATCTGGGTGAATTTGTTTGGTAAGAGACATCCAGCTATATCAATATTGACAAGGACGGTATGTAAATCTTTTAACACAATTTTGTAATTTGGAGATTTTAAAGCATGACATGTTTGTCTTCCTAGAATGAATTGGTATCATTAGAAGTCGGCTTGTAAACCCCTGAAGAAACGAAACACTCGTGAAATGTAGCAGCGCTGAGTCTGGCGTTGGGACATTGTTACAAAGATAAGCCTGACTTTTTATTGTCTATTTTGAAAGCAACTTATAAAACATTACATCAAACATAAGAAGGGTCATTGATGCAAAAAGTGAGCATTTGGTGGTAATGTCATTACCGTAGCTCCCTATTAGTCTGAGACCCGGTTTAAAAAATAAAAAAAGCTCCCTATTAGTCTGAGACCCGGTTTACACTTCAAAGACAAGCTTGAAATAACATCTATACAAGTTAGATAGAAACGTTTGAGATTAGTTTTGGAAAAAACTTTTCATGCTGTTGGAGTAATTGCGATATTTGTGGCTCAAATGTCATTGGTGTCTGGCAAGGTGCACACGGCCACCCACCTTCCTCTGTATGTTAGGGACCATCACCCATGCGTGTCTGCATATCATAGTGCCATGGCGGGTGTGTTGGCTGATATGTTCAGGTCAGGCAAACACACATGTGTTTGCCAGACCACACAGGGGGTTGGCGAGGTCCTCCCATAAACACCAGCTTGGCCAAGCCACATGTGGTATGGTGCTGCCATGTCATGCAAGGAGAGTGTAGGGACAGGGTATGGTGTGTCCAGGGTGTTATGCACAGGACACATATGTGTCACTGCACACATGGCCCTACCCACAGCCACACATGTGGGGGCACTGGCAACTGTTAGTACAGGACACACTGAGCAGAGGAGCAGGAGCAGCATGATGTTGTGCACAGAGATGTGTGATATGTGTTGACTACCCACCAGAGAGATATGATTATTAATGCACCCTCCCATTGCTTTCCCCCCCTAGGTAGAGGACCTACGGAAGAAGGGCCAGGAGATGCGTCTCAGATGCCCTGAGGTCCTGGACCGGCTATGAAGGCGGGCACTGTCCCAACGGGGAGGTGAGTGCCGCAACCTCTGCAGCTCTGTAGATAATGTCACAGTGGCCCACCAGCCTGGTCGGGGCCAAACTATGTACATGTGTTATGTGACTCACATACGAGTGTGCTAATGACTGTCATCCCTCACAGAGGAGGATCCCGCTGGTAAGGGCACAGCACCATCTTTACACATGGTGACAAGGCCCACGCCCCAACGAAGAACGGAGGATGAGGACGAGGAGGAGGAGGCGGAGGAGGAGCAGGAGGAGGAGGAGGCGGGGGCGGGGGAGGAAGAGGGGGCAGTGAAGGTGGTGGAGGCGGAGGATGAGGAGGAGGAGGTGCCAGGGGAGGAGGCAGCAGAGGCCCCTGAGTCAGATGTGGGCAATGGGGGAATAGAGGGGGTGGAGGATGGGGTGGGGTGGGAGGGGAGGGTGAGTGCATGTGGGTCATGTCAAGGGGGAGGAGGAGGAGGGAGCGTGGAGGGCACTGAGGGTGGGTGGGAGGTGCCAGGGGGGGAGGGGGAAGGGGGAGGTGGGTTTTGCTGAGGGCAGGGAGGGATGGGTGGAACACAGGACAGCACAGGACAGCACAGGACACTGTGGGTCCCTACCAGCCCCCGCATGTGTGGGGAAATGGTGCCTGTGTGGGTGTGGCTATGCCACCCATTGCCACAGAAAGGGCCCATGCACATGCCACCACATACACACCTGGCACCATGTGTGTATGTGGTGGTAGGTGTGTACATGACCTGTCTGTGGCAATGGATGGCATGGTGCAATGCCTGGGGGCCCTTGAACGCACCATGCGGTTGCTGGCAGGTTCCGTTCAGTGGGTGGCTGTCAAGATGCAGCGTGTGGTGGGTAGTGACGCTGCATCTCAACAGCCATCCACTGATGGGCGTCCCAGGAGCGTTTGATGGCCCCTGGGGCGCCCACATGCGTGCCCTGTGTTGTCCTGTCTTCCATGACCCAACAAGACAGCTGGGTCCTTCAGACGTGGACTGTCCACTGTTGTACACAGGACACTGGGCGTGATGGACCCTGGTTTGACCCAGTCTGGCAAATCATATGTTCTTATGTACAGATGTTTAAATGTTCATGTACCGTGTTTTCACAATTTGAAAATACAGTTTTTTGAAAACATCCCAATGGTCATGTGTCCCCCTTACAGACAGACTATGGACATAAGCATGGAACATGTGTGTAGATAGGTATGTGTATGCAAGGTAGACATGGGTATCATATATGGACCGTCTCCACACGCAGTTGTGGGGGCTGGCCATATGCGTAGGCGTGTGAGTCCAAGGTTGACCCTGTGATGTGCCAATGTGGAGCATGTCCTAAAGTACCTGGTCACGTGCATGCTGTGTGCAATGTGTGGGAACCATGCTTGTGTGCCAATAGCGGAACTGGCAAACAGCAATGTTTATTGCATGGAGGGTAAGATGTACTGCTGAACCCAGGAGCTGCTCAGGGGTTAGCTGTTGAGGGCAGCCTGGGCCAATACATGTCACAGGGATGGGCGGTGGGTGACTATAAGCGCTTACAAAGGATGAGAAACCGACCTATGCAAGTCACCCTTGTCTGCCTGTGCCGCATGCGAGCCTATGTGGGAGGGCAGCCACGTAGGCCTTGGTGCGGGCAGGGAGAATGGTCACACGTGTGTTTCCAATGTTGGGGGTATATGGGGTGGGAGACGGTGACAGATCCCAACACCAGACATGTACCATCATGAAATTCGCCCTGTGCAACAGGGGAGGATGGGTATACCTCCAAGCTGAGGTCCTGGGGCTGTGACCTGCCACAGTCCATGACACACAGGGCATGTTATGACCTCTGTACACTGATAACTGGCAGTACAGACACCCCACCACCGAGGGGCATGGGTAAGGCACATGAGGGCAGGGAGACATGAGGTGCAGGCTACGTGGGGGAACACAGTGCCACACATTGGAAACAAACACATAGGATATCATAGTTCAGTATGTATCATTTTTTGTATTTATTTGATGTTTCTTTTATACCGCGCTATTTGCAATCAGTGCGGTTTACATATAACATTTGTCCAGTGCAGGCCAGACTGCAAAGGATTTACAATTCAACAGGGGAATCAACCTGGATACCCAGGGTAACTATTTACATATATATATGTGTTATTTGCGTTCCTCACATCCAGCGTGGCCGTCCACGTTGGCCATGCCCCAACCCACCCCTCTGTTGGTGTGCCGCTGGTGCAGCCTCCGGTGCCTGTGCTGGCTGCAGGAAACTGGCCACTATGGCCTCCAGGGCATTGGCAATCCGTATTTGCGCCCCCACCATGGTTTCTGCTGTTGTGCGGAGCTGGCAGAGCTCCGCCGTGTTTTCCAAAAGATCTTGGTATAGTTGCACCAGCGCCTGACGAGTGCCTATGGGTGGAAGACACCATGATATGTGAGATACCTCCTTCAGAGCCAACCATCACACATGCACGTCAGCCATATTCCACAGGCTCAGTCTGTCAAACACTCATGCATGTCACAAATTGCAACACATAACCATGGTCAGATCAGTGCGTCCCATGAGCCATTCTCATGCATGTTATGGGTCCTGATGATGGGTCATGAGAATCACTGATCACACATATGCCTGTGTCACAGTCTGATCTGTCAATATGCGATCTGCACAGTGGCCATCTGACATAGGTGAGGGGACGTGAGGGGTCATGGGACACACATGCATATATCTAGGGGGTCGTCCGTTCAATATTGCTGGCACACATTGCTGATCATGTATAGACACTGTGATGCATATCACTACCCATGGAATGGTGTCTATCACGTAGGGGGCCTGGGTGATCTTGTATTGGTGGTTTCTGCTGTGTGCTTGCTTGAGGTATCCGTTGGTGCACAGCATGCATAGGTCTGAGCCCCTCACACATGCTGACCCTTGACACGCCATGCTACAGAGGGGTGGAACGCACAGTGCACCCAACATACCCCTCCCCCCCAACATAGGTATCAATGTGCTATGTTGCCAACATGAAGTCTCCTTGTGGATCTGCGGACAACCCCCATGGGGATTCCTGTGTTTGCTCTTACCCACCTTTGGCATCACATCTTGCTGACTCACTGTGGGCACATAGCTCCTCCAGTATGGTTGCCATGCTGGTGGGAGGTGGGGCTGCTGTCCCTGGGGCCTGGCTGGGGTGGTGGGTCCCCTCCATGTCACCACCTGCTTGAACCTGTTGGGTGCTGCAGCTGTCCCCCACTGTGGCTATTGGGTCCAGGGGCGTGTCAACCCCCTCTGGAAGCACACTTGACCCAGGTGTGTGATCACCCTTGCTTCTGGTGTCCCCTGACATTGTGGGCTCCGGCTCCCCCCCCCCACCCCCGTCCTGGGGCACTGACACATCCTTCTCCCCGGGTGGCTCCATGATGGTGTAGTCACCTGGGTTGTGGGAAAGCATACACAGCACAACTTGGTTTAGTCAGTGCAACTATGTACACCTGTGTGGTACATGCACCCCACATGCGATGTGTGCTTGGCCATGCCCTGTACGTGTGCTGCATACTACTGCAACTACTGATAATTGGCTTTGCAGGGGCACTCCCAAACACACGCAGCAATGTGATTGCTAGCTCACCCAGGGACAATCTGTGATCAGCGGTGATTCACATTGGGACAGACATTGCAAAAACAGGTATGTGATGTGAGAGATTAGCAGGAGTACTGCCACATGGGTAGCCACAGGTTAATAGGGGATGGTGTTGGTGACACCTGTGGGTGGGGGACAGGATCATGCAAATGTAAAGGGCTGTGTTGGTGAAAGGGACACCAATGAGCCAGAGGATGAGGGACGCTGATGACATATGCCACCAGGTCTGAGGGGGTGCTAATAAGATGTGTGCCGCATATACAGAGGGCGTTCACATTATGCTTTTGGAACAGCAAGATGTTATCTGTGTACCTACCTGCCCGGGGATGGGCGGTGTCCAGTGCTTCCGGCAGGCCACACAGGTATATCGGACCCAGCCGGTCAGCTAATTCCTGCTCTAGTGGCGTGAGAGTTGGGGTAAAGGGGCGTCCCCCACCCGTGCCCATGGCATGTTGCCGCTCTGCAACCATGTGGTCACGCACACCACGTTTGATGTCGTTAAACCATTTACGGAGGCTGTCGAGGTCCCGTGTTGGTCCCCCTGCCTGTAATACGGCCTCCTGCACCTCCTCCCACACCTGTATCCATGTTGCCATGGTGGTGGTGTTGCTGAGCCGCCCATAAAGTACCTCATAGTGTTCCAGAACACTTGCCAGCAGGATCTGGTTTTCCTGAGTGCTGAACCGCACAGCCCTCCTTTGCACAGGCGGCACTGGTACCCGACTTCGCTTAGCACTGGGTGGTCCCTGTGTGGGCTGGGAACCACACGATGTGCCTGCAGCCACCACCACAGGCCTCACACTTTCAGGTGTCTCGCTGTCCTGCTGGACTGGTGCACCCCCCTCCTCCTCCACACCTGCCCTGTCCTGCTCCGCCATATCCCTGCACTCTGTGCCCTCTCCTTCCCTATCACTCATTCCTGCTCCTAACCCCCAGAGCTCCACCTCACACCTAATTCCCGCCCCCTCCTCTCCCTGCTGTCTGCTCCTCACCTCTCCTGTCTCCCTCACCTGCTCCTCGCCTCCCCTCCTCTCTCCCTCCTCTGCTTGGCCACACACCTCTGAACTCTCCTACACCTCTCCACCTTCCTCTCACACTCTACACTTCCACTCACAAACACAGCCACCTACGCCTCACACCTTTGCTAACACCACACGCCTTCTCTTTCTCTCTCTCTCTCTCTCTCTCCTATACAAAACCCTCAACATGACCCAGGTGTGCAGGTGTATTTATAGGGTTTTTTTATGTAACGTGCACTGCGCACGTGCAGATATACAAGCGCGGCAGTTGCGCATTGCGAATGTGCCGCACAGACGCTGAGGGTGTGTGCGCATGACACATCCTACACATGCGCATGTGTAACATGGTGTCGCATGCAGGCACCTTCCACGTCCCTGCGGCGCATGCGCAATGTGCGCAACTGCCGCGCTCATGTGTCTGCGCATGTGCAACGCGCGCAACATAAGTATACCCTTTAAATACATCTGCACACCTGGGTCACATTAAGGGGTTTGTGTAGGAGAGTGAGAGAGGCCGTGCCGTGTTAGTGAAGCTTGAGGAGAGTCAAAGGAAAGTGTATTGTGTGTAGTGGCTGTATTTGTGAGTGTTGTTTGGATTATGTGTCTGGCTGTGTGTGTGTGTGTGTGGTGTGAACGGTGTGTGGCTTGGTTAGTGAGGTGAGTGTCTGTGTTTGAGTGTCATTGAGAGGTTGGACGGGTTGAGTCTATGGCAGCCTTCGTGGTTGCTGCGGTTGCAGTGGGAAGTGAGCAGGGGCTGTGGTTGCCTGATGGGGGAGATGGTGTCGATGGGGCTGCAGCACAGGGCATGGGTGTAGACCCGCTGCAAATCAGACCTGCATCTGTGGGGGCAGGCCAGGCAGGGGCTGTACCCCCACGGGGCAGAAGATGTGCAGAGGTGCAGGCTCGCCAGCCTCGCCTCTACAGGCCCAGGGCCCAGCTCCAGGGCATGCGTGAGGACCAGGTCATCTCCCTCTACTGCCTGAGCACGGGAGCTTTTAGGGAGCTCTACAAGGATCTAAGACCTGACCTCAAGCCCCTGACTGGTCAGTCACATGCCATACCGGGTTTGGTCAAGCTCCTTGGTGCCCTACATTTCTTTGCCTCTGGCTGTTTCCAGTCATCTGTGGCCGCAGTGGGTGGCATGAGCCGCCCCACCTTCTCACGGTGTCTCCACCAGGTACTGCGTGCCATGGTCAGCCGGGTGGGGAATTACATAGTCATTCCCCACACTAGGCTACAGTGGGGGACCCTGAACCAGGCCTTTGAGGCATTAGCCAGGATACCACACGTGATGGGAGCTATTGATTGCACACATGTTGCCCTGGTCCCACCTAGAGACAGGGAGGTAGTGTTCCGCAACCGCAAACACTATCATTCCCTGAATGTTCAGGTTGTATGTGATGCAAATATGCATATTCTGAATGTGGTACCCAGGTTTGCAGGGTCCACCCATGACTTCTATGTCCTGCATCACTTGGCACTTTTCACACAATTTGAGGCAGGACAGTATAAGGACTGTTTATTGCTGGGTGTGTATTTATCATTTCAGATGTGCACTAACCGTATGTGCAAATGTATGTCTTGGAGGTGTATCCCTTGTGCGGTTATGTCATCTGTCTGTGTGTGATATAAGGTGGGGGTGGGGGGGGGAACTCTGACTCCACCTTGCTATGGAGCTTGGTGCTGATAGTTGAATGGTTGCTAGCATTTATGTCGTGGTTACAGATTATGTTCTTTCAAATCCGTACACCTACCCCTTGTCGTGTGTGTCTGACCTTCACACCCTGATGCATAGTTGTGCTGTCCTATCATGTGATGTCATATGTTTCTGTCAGGATGTGTTATGGATTTGTTTTGCACGTATATACCTGTGTCCATTTGGGTGGACATGAGCTCCTGCTTTAACGTCGCACATTTCTTTTTTGCAGGTGATGCAGGATATGGGTATTGCCCCTGGTTGCTGACCCCTGTGCATCAACCACGGACACGTGCAGAGAGGAGGTACAATGAGGCCCATGCCACCAGCCGCTCCGTCATAGAGCGCACCTTTGGCATATTAAAGAGTCGCTTCAGGTATCTGGATAGGACAGGCGGGGCCTTACAATCCAACCCACAGACTGTGGCAGAGATCATTATAGCCTGTTGCATCCTGCACAACATTGCTCTCAGGCACCATATCCCTGTCGATATTAATGAGGATCTGGAGGATGACCCTACGTGCCCCCCTGCACGTGCCCATGGTGACACAGGTGCGGGCACAGCAGTCAGGCGGCAGCTGATTGCGTAGCTCTTCTCATGTAAGTAGTGCATATGTTCCCACCTACATTTGTTTGAATATGTGTGTGCTGCTAATACTAGTTACCATTTATATTACAATATCAGTAAGATGCAGCACTGCACTGACATGTAACTGAGACTGGCTAGCCATACCAGCTTCATATCTATTCATGCCTGATACACATTAGATGTGGGCAGGGCACAACAGCAGGTGGAGGTGGATTATGTGTGTGGGGGGTTTTAGTCTTGTGGGAGGTGTTGGGCTGATATACCTGGTTTGTGGCTGCATGTGATAGGGGCTAATGTGCAGCCACACGTTGTTAGTTTTGATACTTTGGGTGCAGCAAGGTGAAAGGCATGTGGTATGGCATTAACAGTGGGAGAGCAGGCCATGGATGGGGCCAGTTGTCTAGATGTGTGTGTTTTTCATTGCCTCTGGTGATGCATGTCCACATTATGGCGATATCTGTGATACAAAAATGCTGTTAAACAGTCGTATGTCACAACACAAGACACAGTTCTGCTCACCACACCCAACACATGTCCACAATGTTCACACGGTAAACACCAGTAAGGTAGAGATAGGACAGTCACATTACCGTGTGAACATTGTGGACATGTGTTGGGTGTGGTGAGCAGAACTGTGTCTTGTGTTGTGACATACGACTGTTTAACAGCATTTTTGTATCACAGATATCGCCATAATGTGGACATGCATCACCAGAGGCTTCACATGGGGACATGGTGATTCTACACATTTTGATGGCATTGTCTCCCTTCACTGTGACGTGTTGTGGCCTTTGAGTGACTCACGGGATCTAAGACATGCACTTGCTGAACGCACACGGTTGGTTGCACCTTTTTGTTTTGGGAATGACATCAGCCTTTACATGTTGATGATGTACGGTTTGTATCATAGACATTTCATGTTGGCTCTGTGTTCACAAAAACTGATGCACATGGGTGGAGCTGTGAAACGCCTGTGTAACATGGGCATGGACATGGACATTAACATATCCATGTGACAGCCGCGTCTGCAGTTCCAATTCCAAATTTGACCAACATGCAGTGTGTTCTGTGTTGTGATCATGTCATGTTTGCCTGTGTGACGTTTTATTATGCGCATAGTCATGTTTGACTCTCTGCAATTTGTGCTGATGTTGCACGCAGCATACCAATACATTATTTATCCTCTTCTGACACAGGGCAGTGGACAAACCAGCCACATCTACTACAGTGCATCCAGCGTCACCATCATCCACCTGTTGGGGGACACACCACCATGGAACTATCCCTGGGAAATGCTGCCATAGGATGTTTGACCTCTGCGAGTGGGATACATGCCTAGGATGGACAGCATTATTGTTGGAGTGCGACTTTGGCCCTGACAGACCTGTCCTACACACTGTTGGTGCCATGCTCTGGCTGGGTGTCGTGTTCATCGCAGAAGACACACATGACCTTTCCAATGCTCTGGCATATTGGGATGTGACACTTGACTATGCATGTCCAGGGTTTCAAGGACAGTTTTGACCTGACTTGTTGGATTGCAGACACAGTTTGCACTTTGGACACTGTGTACTGGTCCCCACGTGCGCCACAAGGACTTACATTGTTGCTGTATGTTGTACATTCCTCATATGTTGCGTTTTGGCCATGTGTGTGACATGGACCACAGGAAACGCTCATCTGTTTGGTTCACCACAAGCCAACAGCCATGCGTGGGGCATAGGGGGAGCAATGGAGAGGTCCTGTTGTCTATGTCCACCTACTCTCCACTTTGACATGGTACGGTTTTTGCCACGACAATGCTTTGCTGCACACCAACAGCTTAGATTGATGTTGTCACTCACCAAGGGTGTTTCCGTGCATGTGTGGCATCACTGTATCATGTTGATTTGTACACGGTGCACGTGCATATGACTGACTTTGTTGGGGAAACACAGCATGTGGCAATATGGCTTCTGTGTGGTTTACTGTACAATGTTTGCCGTCACTTTCCATCTCTATATGCTGGTTTTTGTGTTTGCTTACTGTACATATGTGACGCTAAACATGTATTTACGAACCTTGCATTGCATGTCTGCACACTCCTATTTATCCCCTGGGGTAAGGACACTCACATTGCACCATTATATTTGGACTGTCGCAGTGTGAGTGTCCATTGTCTTCCTTCAATTGTGCATTCCATGTGCCGTGATATATGTGTACAGACACTGTATCCACACCAACCAGTGCAGGGGACCTTCTGCATAGTGTTATCTCTGCATGTTTCTGCAGGTTGTTTCTTTGTATTGGTTTCTGTGTTCATGTGCCTCTGCTACCTGTTGGCATATCCTCATTGTGCATTTGACCATAGTTTGTCGTTTCATTGTTGCAGCTTTGATTCCTACATGAGGCATTATGTGGCAGCTGTAACATAAATTTCCACATGTGTTTTTAAACTTTCAACATTTTAACAACATATGCTGTTTTCATTTGTGTGTCTCCTGTGTTGCCAGATAGATATGTTTTCAGGTACAGATCATGATTGCTGTGTGTTGGGCCCTCATAATGCACCGCCTACTGTCTACATGCACTCATATGTAAGTAACACATTTGAGGCGTGCAGCAGCATGTGGTGTGTGGGGGCCAAATGCATACTGCCCACCATGCACCTGATGCACATTATCTCTCCTGCCCCTCATTTGTAGACGTGCCAGTGACCTTTACGTAGGATGTGGGTTGCTGCCCTGCTAAATGTTTCTTTGGTCTTTCACCTGGGATCCACTCACCTGGGTATTATGATGGCGATATCTACACTATCTGTGACGAATAACCAAAATAAAGATACGTGTTTGACATACATTTGTCTCAGCTGCTGCTTGCTCACACTGACACTTGTATTTGATGAATTTATGGTCATATCCATGGCCCACCTGTGCTCACATCCTTGTATGGTGCCAGCTGTCTATCATCCAGGCATTTACCACATCACTGGATGTTGCAGGTTCCCATAAACACCTTCCTTTTGAGGTACTATTTTGCAATTATGGTCATAGTGCTTGTTTGGAATAGTGGTTGCAGACATGTGTTATAACACCATAGGTTGCAGGTTTGATCCCCACATGGGTTTCTTTTGTAAAATTATTCTATTGTGATAACATGACCATTTGGAACCTGCAGCTTCATCACCTATGCACACAGACTTCCATCTCTTCACTGTACACCAAAGTGTGCCCTCTGTTCTGCCTATCCATCACATATTGTCTGTTACATATGACTCTTACTTTATGGGGTTTACATGGCAGTCCGCTTGGGGAATTGGCATTGCTGCTGGTCTGTGGCATGCCTTTTTGCAGGTTCAATTCTCTTGTTCTGTTCCATATTTTCCATCATTTGTAGACAGGCCAGTGACCTTTCTGTAGGATGTGGGTTGCTGTCCTGCGAAATGTTTATTCGGCCTTTCTCCTGAGATCCACTCACCTAGATATTATGATGGTGGTATCTACACTATCTGTGATTACTAACCAAAAAAAAGAAGATATTTGTTTTAAATACATATGTCTCGGATGCTGCTTGATCACACTGACACTTGTATTTAATGATTTTCTGGTCATATCCATGGTCCACCTGTGTTCACATCCTTGTACGGTGCCACCTGTCTATCTGCCAGGCGTTTGCCACATCACTGGGTGTTGCAGGTTCCCATACACACATTCCCTTTGAGGTACTATTTTGGCCCTGTGCTCATAGTGGTTGTTTGGGATAGTGGCTACAGACATGTGTTGTAAGACCATAGGTTGTGGGTTTGATCCCCACATGGTTTTTTTTTGTTTAAATGTCTTTTTTTGGGCTAACATAACCATTAGGAACCTGTTGCTTCATCACCTATGCACACACACTTCCATCTCTTCACTTTACACCAAAGTGTGCCCTCTGTGCTGCCTATCCATTACATATTGGCTGTTACATATGTCTCTTACTTTATGGGTTTTACATGGCAGTCTGCTTTTGGGACTGGCATTGCTGCATTTCAGCTGGTCTGTGGCACGCCTGTTTGCAGGTTTTAATCTGTCTTGTTGTGTTCCATATTTTCCCCTGTTCCACAGGGCATCCCCTGATGCTCTTTGGGTTTAGGTTCTTTCCTCTTTTGCATGCTGTCTCCACTGCATAACATTTGATTGTGTGTGTGCATCTAGGTATATTTGGGTGTTGTCCCAATTACAGACTGTGATGTGATCTGTACAAACCATATCTGCATGTGCATTTGATCATGGTTACTGTTGGAGGTTTGCCTATCATGGCAGCCAGCAGGCTTCTTGTGTGATGCCCTGCAGTATTCTTGTATGCAGCCTTTGCTAAGGAGCTCATGTTGGTGGTGTGGCCTACTGGTTTGTGCATTGACACTTGAGCTGATGGTCATAGTTTGGATTCCTCTCTACTCTGTTTAATTTGTTTGCCTGTGCTGCATAGCTACTTTTGATTCCTGTGACAGCCATGTCTGTGCAGATCTGTGTTGTTAGCACATTGTACCCTTATCACAGTTGTAAACCATCCCTCTGTCCGTCTATGTGTGTCTGCCATCTGTATGCCATCCTACCCTGCTGTGCATGCTGCTACCCCACATCCTGCACTGGTACACATTTCTGCATTGCAGCTCTCCCTGGTTGCCTCTCCTGTGTGTGCTGTGCATGGCACTACTCTCCTCTGTCTTCCTGTCATTGCACTTCTCCTGCCATCTCTACCTCCTCTGGTGGACACGTATCCCCATCCTCTGCCACGCACTGTCATTGTTGCACTGTACATTACCATCACCCTGTACATCGGTACAGCTGCCCCCAATATGTTTGTGCGCTTTACCTGCTGCCACAAGGCCTACACGCAGATTTGGCTGGTCCATGAGCTCCGTCATCTACTTCCTCCCATCACCTGTTCATTGCCTTTCCTTGGTGCTCTGTGCAGTGTTATGGTTACATCTGTGTTTGAGCCATACATTTCATGCTTGTGACCTTGGGGCACCTTTGTGCCTCTGAGGACCATCTCCTGTATCCCACTCGCATCCCTTGGGCATCTTTCACGGCACCTTAGGTTTGGCCAGCTTATGGGGCCTTATATGCTGCCTTGGAGGGTGCCAGCCTTTCCTGTTGCCCTCTGGGGCACAGTGTAACCTGCCTTGGTGATTTATGATGTGCTTATGGTGCGCCCTAAAAGGTGCATTAGGTTGCAGCACTGGGGTGAGGCTTTTTTGGCTGGCAGTGCAGATTGTTGGGATATGTCCGGCTCTTCCAAGCAGCAAAAGGGTTTTCCTCAAACAGCCTTTTATTGAGCCCACTGGGGGCTTGAACTTATGACCCCTGTATCAGCAGGAAATGCATTAACCAGTGTTCTACACCTCTGCTGCTCTGTCTGTGCGGTAGCGTGCCTACTTAAGATTACAGCGCATTAACGTGCGCTGCTCCCTTTATCGGGCAATAATGTGCACAGCGCACATTATCGAGCGATAACGCGTGATTGCTACGCTTAGACTGGAACGCCCACTCCTTTTATGGCATCCTGCACATTATCGCCGGGCACACGTTAGCGACCTTTAGTAAACATACCCCATAGACTTACATATTTATATGTTGCAGAATCTTTAAGAAACACAATGAATATTCTGATTATTATGTTTGAGGAATAATTTGCTTTGTTTACCATCTGGGGTCACATGAATTTTCAACATCTAAAATAGGGTCACACTAGAAAGAAGTTTGGGAAGCACCGAGCTAGAGGCTATTAAAACTATAAAACCTATTTTATTTTGCCAGAGTTCAGATCTCCTGCCACCAGAGGTCACTAGTGCTCTGTCATGGAAAGCTAAGACGTGCAACTTTTCGACACTGTGAACCAACATTTTTAGATTTCTTTTCGGTTTCCCTGAATTCACTTCTGAAAAAAAGACAGTGTCCCCACCAGTTTTAGAGAAAAAAATTAGAAAATTCTGTCATATTTGAAATTGGCCGACATTTGTTTGCTTAATATGTTCAACTTCACTGCATCTCTAATAAAGGTGCTTAATTTGCTGATGAAATTCCTTATATACATGTACCACCTGAAAACACTTAGAAAGCACAGTTGGTACTCTCTTAATTTCTTATTGGGCCTCCCATGACAGAAAATGGAGGCCTGCTCTTCGTACGTAGACCCAACTGACACACATTGGAGGAAAGGAACATTCAGAATGAAGATAATGAAAAAAATAAATAACTGGGTTGGCCAAAGGAAATGACCATTGCACATCTGCATTGGTGTCCATTTTGTGAATGCTATTAAAGATTTGTAATGCAGAGTTTGGAAACATCCTGAAGTAAAGCCCGGAACCATCAGAAAGCCAAGCTATGAAAAATCTCCTTTATATCCAGGTGTATGACTATGGAAACAGCACCCATTATGCTAACCCAATTTAATCCCCCACTAAACAGGAAACTGTTAGGGTCTCCAGTTTCCACACCATAAAATGAAGTGAATAAGGATGGAGACAGGTGCAGGAACACATAGCATAAGCAGGTTTCCTCCTTCAGATGTCACTTCTCTCCCATACCCATGTTTTATACTACAACATATGAGCGGCAGAAACGATTGACAATGGAGCCACCACAGAAATGAAAGCCAGTATTATCCTACAAAATACAGTAATATTTTGACCTAGTAGAAGACGGCAAGAAATGATCAAGACATCTCTCCCTGTCCTGGACAGCATTTTTCTTTTCCTTATTTGTACCCTGCTGTCTTGGGTCAAGGAGCCCTGGATCCCCTCCTAGTTCCCTCCAGTGCCCCAACTTTCCTATGTCCGACTATAAAGCTTCAGAATAATCCAGACAGCTGGTAACACCTGTGTAATCACGGGCCCAACAGACTCCCAGGTCCCCCATATAGCCTAGTTCTTGTAGTTCTGTCTGTACTTGCAACCTGTTAGACAGACGCTGCTGCTAGTGTGATTCCATTATCACAGGCTGAACTAGGTAAAATAACCCTGGCCTCAGGACGGTCCTGTCCATGCTCTTACCTGGAAGAAGCCTAGGTGTTCCCAGGGACATAGTTGGGGTGGAGTTTGGACTTATACATGCTTGTTCTAAAATAAACATGTGGATAAATGTTGCTGGGACATGTGCGCGAGATCTGAGCAGGTGTAGATAGGAGTAGATAACATGAGGAGGGATCTAGCTAAGCTTGAAGAATGGTCTAGAATTTGGCAGTTGAGATTTAATGCTAAAAAATGCAAGGTCGTGCATTTGGGGTGCAAAAATCCAAGGGAGCGGTGCAGAGTAGGGGTGAAGTACTTTTGTCCACAAAAGAAGAGCAGGACCTGGGTGTGATTGTGTCTGATGACCTTAAAGTAGCTAAACAGGTAGAAAAGGCAACAGCGAAAGCCAGAAAGATGCTTGTGTGCGAGACCTCATTTGGAGTATTGTGTGCAATTCTGGAGACCGCATCTTCAAAAGGATATAAACAGGTTGGAGTCGGTGCAGTACAAACACAGATAGAGGGGGGAGCTCTTTGTCTGGTATAGGTCCCAGGCATTTAGCGGGGACTATATGTCTGACTGTGACGTATATCCCCGCTAAACGCGGGTTGGAATAGACCCATTGTAAATTTTTAATATTTGCAGCTCCTTTTAGTTATTTTCTAACCATGACAGCAGAGTAGATTTCCATGAAGGCACATTTAAGACATGACGTCCAGGTGCAATCTGGGACGTCCAGGTGAAAATGTTCCAAAACAGGCCAAGCAGGTCCAATTTCAGGCAAGATTTCAGAAATGTGGATGTACCTAATATGAATGTTGTTGATGACAGCTACATAGACATCCCCGCAATGGCATTTCAGACAAGGAATGCGTCCCAGTCTGCTATTCTGCTAGCAGAGATGTTTGCTAGCACAACCACAAAACTGGTTTCCTCAATACTTATCAATTGCCTTTATGGTTGTGGACAGTACTGAATATATTAGAATATCATCTTCTCTAGACCTTTTAGATGTTTTACTGGCAAAACGAGCACTTTTCAGTTGTGTATTTGGGCCCTGGAGCAGGCATAGATGTAGATGGAGATGTACCAGTCATTTCTGAAATCAAGTGCTCATGTCTAAGGTCTTCAGAATGCCGTAGACTTGCCCCCACCCTAGATGGATGACCCTGCACGAGAATGTCTTTAGAACCATCTCTGTGTTCTAGATGTCTGTGTATCCATTTTCAGATGTCCAAAGCACAGAGCTTCTAAAATGACCCCCTTAGTGTCGTCTTTCCAATTATTAAGTCAAATTTGATCTTGTTATAATCGCTATTGCCAAGTAGTCCCAATACTGTTACCTCTTGCATCAAATCTTCTGTTCCACTAAGGACCAGGTTTAAAATAGCTTCCTCTCCTATCAGTTCCTGAATCAGCTACTCCATAAAGCAGTTATTTATTTCATCTAACAAATTTAACTCTCTAGCATTTCCTGATGTCACCTTTATCCAGTAAATATAGGTGTAATTGAAACAACCCATTTTCACTGTGTTGCCAAATTTGATAGTTTCCCTAACTTCTGTTGGCCTTTCACACTCTTGTTCATTTTTGGTGGGCTGCCCATTGCTATTCTCTTTCCCTTCACGCATGAAATTTCTATGCATACAGATTCCATGGTGCATTCTGTTTCCTGCAGAACTTGTATTCTGCTTGAGTCCACGCCCTCTTTTAACATATAGCCCCACCCCTCCACCATTGTGATCTGCCCTATCACTGAGATATAATTTGAACCCTAGTATCACAGTATGCAATTGGTTATCCTCCTTTCAATCCAGCAGCTCCTGGGTTTTCTTGGTGAGGTGTGACCAAAAGTAGATTGCCAGGCCTTTCTTCCAAGGTGATGTAGGGTAAAGTGACTTGCCCACGACCAGCCAGTGGGAATTGAACATGGGTCTCTCAGTCACAAGCCCACTGCTCTAACCACTAGGCTACTCATCCACATTGTGGAGAAGGAGCTGGTTTAAAGAGAGAAACAGAATAAGGTTAAATGGCCGATTTTCTCAATGGAGGAAGATGAATAGTGGAATACCCAAGGGATCTGTACTGGGAATCATGCTTTTAAATATATTTAGAAATGATCTGAAAATGGGAAAAATAAGCAAGGTCTGGCAGCAAATTATTCAATGTTGTTAAATCGCATGCAGGTGGTGAGAAATTTCAGGAGGATATTGGGAGACTGGGAATTCAAATAGCAAATTAAGTTTAATGCAGATAGGTGCAAAATGATGCCCATAGGGGAGATTAATGCAAACTACAGCTACTTAATGCTAGGTTCCACAATAGGAGTCACCACTCAGGAAAAGAATCTAGACATTGTCATGGACAATTCTAAGAAATCCTCTACCCACTGTGTGGTGGCAGCCAGAAAAGCAAACATAATATTAGGATTAGGAAAGGCATAGAAAATAGAACAAAGAATATGGGAGCTGTACCTGGTGTGTGAGAGGAGAGTGAGAAGGGGGCTTCCATCTACCCCACTGGGCTGCCTGCTGTGACTGTTGCCATGTCTGGTGCTGTGGCTGGACCCCTGATGCATAAAGATCTTTGGCTGTCACATATGATTTGGAATCATTGCTGCTGTGTAAGAGGAGAGTGAGAACGGGACTTCCATCTACTCTGCTGGACTGCCTATTGTGACTGTTGCCATGTCTGGTTGTGGCTGGACAAGCACTGGGAGGATAACCTGTCTTCGGGGAAGGACCCCTGCTGAAAAAAAATCTTTGGCTGTCACAAGTGGCTGTGTGTCATGGCCTGTGGGTCGTGAACTGAAGGACTGTGACCAAAGGGGATAGATGTGCCTCTTTGGCGCCCCTTCAGTGCACTGGTGGACATTGCAGGAATTGTTTGTCTATTTTGGTCTGCTGCTGAATGGGTAAATGTAAGAACAAAGGGAGCATCAATGTAGATACCAGGACAGAGCCGGCAGGTAAAATAACTGGACCCATGGATAAGCATCTGCTGCCTCTTTCAGCTAGTCCATTGACACTAAAGGGAGCTTCTTTAAGCTCTGGTGGTCAGACTCTGCCACCTCCTCCTCTGCCTCCATTATCCTCAACATTGTTGGAAGGGACTTCCTTTGTGCCAATACCTCAGCTGGTAGCTCCGGTGGTTCCTGGAGAGGATAAGTCACTTGTCCCTGAAGTGGAAATTACTCTTAAAGAACTCTGGGGGGCGATACATAACATTGATGTTCATTTGTCCGCTACAGTTTCCTCTTTATGTTTATTTACTCATAGGGCTGTTGAAAAACTATGTGATTTAGACAATAAGGTTCTTTCTTTGGAAAAGTCTATAGCTCAAGTGGACTCTCAAGTTCAGTCGTGTGTGGCTTCAAATGTAGCCTACATAAAAGACTCTCTGGTTGTTCATAACAGATTAGAAGCTTTAGAGAATGTCTCTCAAGCTAGGAATCTCAGATTTCTAAATTTTCCTATTAACCACCTGCTCGCCCCAGAGATTCTTCTTAAGAAATATTTTGTGGAGGTGTTAAAACGTACTGATTTAATTGATATTGTTCAATCACATTATATCCCCGTCAAGCACAATTGGCTGACCCCAGTGAAGGGAACTTTGATTCTCGTCGCCCTACAGCCAGCCAAGACCTAATGGCTTTTCTTGAGGACTCTGCTGATATTATAACAAAGCGGAATACCTTATTGGTTACTGTTTCTGCAGAGACCATTAACTTAAAAGTCTTGAAACTCTTCTTTAAACATAAAGATGAGCTGTCCTGTGGACAGAAACTTAATATTTTTCCTGATGTAACTCGCTCAATGCAGGCCCGAAGGACAGAGTTTCTGGAGCTGAAGTAATGAGTTTTAGCATTGGATGCCACTTTTTACCTTAGGTTTCCCAGTCGGTGTATTGTTACCCTGCAAGAGCAAACCTATGTATTTTTGCAGAAAGTTTTGATGGATAGGGAAAAATAGGAAGGATGCTGGGGGTCCTAGATATAGTTGTCTCCTCATTTGGCATGTTTGTTGCCTAATTTCCTTTGATTATATGGAGTTAATTGTATCAAGGTACTTCCTTCTAGCAGTGGGCTTTACCATATAATTTTCTTTTATTATGTGAATGCATAGTTAAGGGCTTTTTTATGATTTACCTTGATTAAGTTGAATGTAAATTTCAAAATCTTATAAATTAAAAAAAAACCCCAAAGAATATTGTATTGCTTCTATATTGCTCCATGCTGCGACTGCACCTTGAGTATAGTGTAGTTATTCACCTGTAGCAGGTGTTCTCTCCATGGACAGCAGGAATAAGTCCTCATGTATGGGTGACATCACCAATAGAACCTCATGCAGGAACGTTCCCTAGCTTCTGCTAGATGCTTTTGGGAGGCTCTACTGTGCATGTGCCCCTGCCTTCCTGCCTATTGCGGTGCCATCTTCTCCAGTAGAATATCAAAGCAATAGCCAAAAACAATTTCTCAAGGAGGTGGGAGTGTTCCTGCTGTCCATGGAGAACACCTGCTATAGGTGAGTAACTATACTTTCTCTGTGGACTGCAAGAAGTAAGTCCTCACATATGGGACTCCCAAGCTACAGGCTACCAAAATCCAAGGAGGCCAAAGGTCCAACAGGGGCAAGAGAACTGAAAAAAAACAGAACAGCGTGGGTAGTCTCTCTAGGGAATTTGATTGATTCAGTATCATTAGCGTACAGCATCACTGATGAATACACTTTTTGGTAGCCTGGACAGACAGAAGAGCCGATGGGAAGGAGTTGGAACCTAATTCCCAAAGAGATGCCGGAGCACGACTTGGCTGACGTTGATGTCTTGTTGGGAGTCCCCATCCAGACAGCAATGAGCTGTGAATGTGTGGAAGGAAGACCATGTCATAGCCCTGCAGATCTCCTCCATGGAGACTGAGCGCAAGTTGGTCGCCGATGCAGCCTTGGCTCTGAAATTGACAGAGTGCGTTTGGAGATGGCAGCCCCCAGCTTGCTAGGGTAGGAAGACACAAAGAGGTGGGTAGAAGTACAGTGTGCCTTTGTCTGCTCAAAATAGAAGGCCAGGGTATGCTTGCAGTCCAACATATGCAGTGCTGCCTCCCTCCAATTGGCATGAGGCCTGGGGAAGAAAGTTGGCAGAATGACCAACTGGTTGAGGTGGAACACAGATACCACCTTTGGTAAGAAACAGATGTGTGCGCAAGACCACCCTATTGTGGTGAAACCTGGTATATGATGGGTGAGCCACCAATGCTTGGAGTTCACTGACACAGCATACCTAAGTGACCACCACCAGGAACAAGACCTTCCATTTCAGGAACTTCAAAGGGCAGGAGGCGAGCAGCTCGAATGGAGCCAACAAGAACTGTACTAGAACCACATTAAGGTCCCAAGCCATCGACAGGGGCTTGATCGTAGATTTAAAGAGGAATAAGCGCCACATGAAGTGAGCCACCAGGAGCTGGGCTAAGATGAGTTTCTCCTCTGAGCCGCGATAATCAGCCCCAATTGGGCTCAGGTGGACTCTTACCGCATTGGACTTGAGACCGGAGTCAAAGAAATACAGGAGGTACTCCAGCAACCTGTCAACATTGTAGGAGAAGGGATCCAAAGCCTGGTCTACGCACCAGGAGGAGAACCTTTGCCATTTGAATGCATAAGGCCTTCACGTAGAAATCTTGTGGGAGGCCAAAAGGACCTCCATAACATTCTCAGGTAGGTTGAGCTCCAAGAGGACTACTCGCTCAACATCCGTGCCGTGAGAGCCAAGGACCGGATGTTGGGATGCAGCAAAGTCCCATCCTCCTGAGATATGAAATCTGGTGCAGAGCACAGCCACAGAGACTCCCTCTGAGAGAGCCAGAGCAGCAAGGGGAACCACTGCTGCCTGGGCCAATACAAGGCAATGAGAATCATCGTGCCCCTGTTGGCCTGCATGAGCGGAATGGGAGGACAGACGTAGAGCAGGCCCACTCCCCAGTGAATGAGGAAGGCAGTTGAGGTCCCCAGGCAGATAAGTTGCAATCAGCTCCATCCCATAAGCAATGGCAAACTTCTACAATTGGACCGCCTCCGAGCACAGGAGGTATGACCCTGTACCACCCTGTTTGTTGACGCAGTATATTGCCACCTGATTGTCTGGATCAGCATAGGTTGATTGGCCAAATGAATTGGAAATACCCGGAGGGCATGTGCTATGGCCCAGAGTTCCAAGAAATTGATTTGGTGCAGGCTCCCCTGCTCAAACCACAGGCCCTGTGTGTGCAGATCATCCAAATATGCCCCCCCAGCCCCGCTTGGACGCGTCCATCATCAGTAGAACCCCTGCCTGACATGAGCCGGAGGCACCGGCATAATGGTGAGATCTGCGAGCAGGCTGGAGACCTCTCCCTGCAGCAGGATGAAATGCAGGGGGTCCAGCAGGAACCCCCTTGGGGGGAAGGGGGCAGCAGCTCAGTTAAGAGTAGCATATAGCTGTCTCTAACTATCTGCAGCACCCACTCATTCGAAGTGATGAGAGACCACCTGTGAGTGAATCAGATGGGCTGCCTCCCCTCCCCCCTCCACCACCGGAGGGTTGTCCCCTGCAGAGACTGGCAGATTGGCTACACTACCCCAGGTTTGGGCTGTGGGACCAGTTGGGCTTCCTGTGGCTTCTCCCAAAGCTGCTCACACAGAGCCAGCACCCTCGGCTAAGAGCTCTGTGGGCTCAGGAGGTAGAAAGTCTTCTTGCCCTGGTACTTCTTATGGAAAGGAGCGGTCATCTTTCTTGAAAGCCTGGAGATGGTGACATGCTGCATCTCAATCTCACCAGTCTTAGCCTCTACCCACTTCCTGAAGAGGTTCTCATCCTGGCAATGCACATCAGTCTGTTTGTCCTGGACCCACTGCTACAGGTCCGAGGATTGAAGCCAGGCGAGCTGGCCAGCACCATTGCCCACTGCAGCACCCTGCAGGTGGACTCGAAGGCATAATATGTCAACCAGACCTGAACTTGGAACAGTCCTTGCCTTGGTCCACCAGAGCATGGAAGGAGTCCAGGTGCTCCAGGGGGAGGAACAGGCCGAACTCGGACAGATCCAGCATGATGTCCTTGAGGAACATGCCCATGTACAACTGGTATGAAAAGACCCAGAATGGTACTCTGGAAGCACTGATGGCCAAAGGAGTCCAAGGTTCTTGCCCTCCTTACTTGGGGGCAATGAGGAGTGCATCATGCTCTGGATCATTCTCATGGGAGACTCTGCCACCAGAGAGTGGTGTGGGAGCTGAGGCTTCTCAAAACCTGGGCCTTCTGGACCTAGTAGAATGAGTCCAGCCATGTGCTGACTACTGGCACTATGAGGGGATTCTCCTACATCCTCATTTGCAGCCACTGCAGGATCTGGTGCACCGTCACCATCACAATCTCCTTGGGGGACGAAGGATACTGGAGGATCTCCAGTTCCTCCACCCTGGGCTCATCCTCCAACTCCAAGGAAAAGGGAATGGCTTTGGCCATACCTGCACAAAGCACTGGAAGGACATGTCCTCTGGTGGCGACTTCTGCTGCTCATGAGGAGGAGAGGGGACCTAGGAAAGTTCAGAAGATCTGCTCCCAGACACATCCGATGCCTCAGTCTCCCAGCCATTGGACTCCAACTCTGAGAGGCAGTCGAAGTAGTGTTGAGACTCTTCCCGGTGTTAACTCCCACTGCGCACAGAGGAAGAGCACCTCCGAGGCCAATGGTGCATCAAGTGCTAATGTGGCCTCTCCATGGCATTGGACCCCGATACACTCGACAGAAAAATGGCTGAAAGAACTGGCATTGATTCTGATCGCTGGCCCGATACACCTGCATTAGCAGGCAGTGCATGGATCTCAAGGATAGGCTGCACTGCCTGCGTTGGCAATGACCTAGGCATTGAGAGGCCAGCTAGTTGCGTAGCCAGCACTGCCACCATATGAGCCTTGAGGGCTTGAAGGCATTCCACCATGACTATGAATGCATCGGGGCTGAGATTACAACTTAGGCCAACAGCTCCGACACTCCTGTAGGGGAATCCACAATGGTAGGGGAATCGGGGGATTCACGGTGCCCCTTTGGTCCTTTGGCTGATGAGTCCTCTTGTCAAGGTACCTTAGCAGGTCACTCCCAGCAATCACTCTCCACGCCGCATTGGGAAGGGCGTTGATGTTGGTGGACTTTGGGCCGGTGCTTGGAAGCTCCCTTCAATGTTGATGGGGTCGATGAAGTCTGTTCTGGATGAAGGTCAATGGATATCCTCTGCTCAATGGCACCATGCCTCAGCTCTGGGTTAGCTCAGTCCCATCTCGATGCTGATGTTTCCACAGTGCCTGAGAACACCAGGGTTGATGCCAGGGTCAAAGATTCAGAATCCATTGGCCAGAAGAGGGATTCCCACTGCTTCTCCCAACCCTTCAGGTCCCATTTTATCATCTGGTTGGGGCCCAGGCATTGAAGGCACCAGTTGTGCCTGTCTGTGACTGAGATGGTCCGGGCACACTTGATGCACTTCTTGGACCCACTTTCTGGCTTCTGGGACATGTCAAGGAACACGATCATGGCAAGGTCGAAGGGCTCAATGGTGCCAGCTGCAGAAAAAGGAAAAATGAAGAAAAAGAGACAAACTCAAAAAATGAAAATGACAGCACCAGGCCAATGCTACTGACTACAGGTGGTGAAACTGGATAGATAAAAATGCACTCCAAAGGCGTTAAGATGGCGCAGGAACACATTTTAGGGGCTCTGCAGAAAAAGGAGAATGGAGAAGATGGTGCTGTGGCAGGTGGGAAGGCAGGCACACATGCTTGGTGGAGCCTCCCAAAAGTTTCAAGTAGAAGCTAGGGAGCCTTCCCACACAGGGCACTCATACGTGGGGACTTAGTTCCTGCTTGTCCATGGTGAATATGTGCAGTTCTGGTCACCTCACCTCAAAAAAGATATAACAGAATTGGAAAAGGTACAGAGAAGGGTGACCAAAATGATAAAGGGGATGGAGTGATTCGCCTATGAGAAAAGGCTAAAGAGATTAGGGCTCTTCAGCTTGGAGAAGAGAAGGTTGAGAGGAGATATGATAGAGGTCTATAAAATCCTTAGTGGACTGAAACGGGTAAATGCAAATCAATTGTTTACTCTTTCAAAAAGCACAAAGACAAGGGAAAACACCATGAAGTTACAAAGTAGAACATTTAAAAACAAATAGGAGAAAATATTTTTTTCTATCAAATCGAGCTTAGGGTAGTGGTATTGTTGTTGTGTGTCATTTAAGGTAGTGGGTTTAAAAAAGGTTTGGATAAATTCCTGGAGGAAAAATCCATAAACCGCTATTAAGGTAGACTTGGGGAAAACCACTGCATATCCCTGGGGATATGTAACACGGCATCTAGCTACTTTTGGGATATGCCTAGTACTTGTGACCTGGATTGGCCACTGCTGGAAGCAGGATACTGGGCTTGATGAACCTTTGGTCTGCCCCAGTATGGCAATTCTTTTGTTCTTATATTCACATACTGTACGTTTACTTTACAAATCCTGCAAGATCTATGGAATGAAAAGTATAGGTGTACTTTTCACCAATGTGGTCAGTTATCATGAGCAGGTGGTGACTCAGGTCTTCAGGTCAGCTGAATCAGGGGAGCAGGAAGTGGGGGATGTACAGACTTTCTCTCCTTCCTCCACCTTCTACCCATCCTGCTTCACTAAGGAACTCCTTTCTACATAGTAACATAGTATATGACAGCAGATAAAGACCAGTATGGTCCATCTAGTCTGCCCAATAAGGTGGCTGGAGTGGTTGCAACTGCAGCTCCGTGCTTTCTGCTTAACATTCTCTGTTAGATGATAAAATAGTTTCCTGCTGTTGCTATTTCTGCATCTTTTTTTATTCTCTGCTTTGTCTCTATTTCTTATTTTGCTGTCTATTGCCCTTTGGTGTCTTCCTTCCTTTCTTTCTCTTTTCTATTTTAATTCCGTAACTTCTTTTATCTTTTACCTTCAGCAGCAGATACTTAAATACCTTTTCTTCATTCTTCTTCTCTCCCCTTTTCCTGCTTTTTTTTTCAATCTTTATTCTGTTTCTTCTTGTCGCCTCTTCCTATCTGCTCTTGTCACTGTTCCTCCTACATTATCACCCTGGATTCTTCCATCTCCTGGCCCAATCCAGGGTCCCTTCTTCTCTATTTCCTACCATTCCCAGTCCTTTCTTCCTCTCGTCCCTTTCTCTTCCTGCTCTCCCCTCCCTGTTCTTATTCTCCCTCATCTTACTCTCCCTTCTTCCCTTTCTTGCTCTTCCCTTGTTCATTGCTCTCTTCTCATTCTTATGCTCCTTTTCATCCCCCATTCGTGCTCTTTCCTCATCAATCTTATGAGAAACAGGAAATGCTTATTCTTGCCTTTAGAAATCCCGCAGCCCAGTAGTTTAAAAGAGAGCAGAGCTGTGGGGAGATCAGAGAAATGTTCCTGCGGCTGCTTTCTTTTTCAAAGGATGAATCGGAGCAGACATGGGGGGGAAGGAGATGGGGGTTGAAAGGGAGCAGACACGGGGGGGGAGGCTGAAAGGGAGCAGACACGGGGGGGGGAGCTGAAAGGGAGCAGACATGGGGGGGCAGAAAGAGAGCAGACATGGGGGGGGGGCTACAAGGAAGCAGCCACGGGTGGGGGAGCTGAAAGGAAGCAGACACGAGGGGAGAGCTGAAAGGGAGCAGACATGGGGGGTACAAGGAAGCAGGCACGGGTGGGGAAGCTGGAAGGGAGCAGACACGGGGGGGGAGATGAAAGGGAGTAGACCTGGGGGGCTACAAGGGAGCAGACACAGGAGGGGAGCTGAAAGGGAGCAGATACTGGGGAGCTGGAAGGGAGCAGACACTGGGGGGCTGGAAGGGAGCAGACATGGGGGGGGGAGCTGGAAGGGAGCAGACATGGGAAAGCTACATGGAGGGAGAGCTGGGAGGGAGCAGGCATGGGGGGAGCTGGAAAGGAGCAGATATGGAGGGGAGCTGGAAGGGAGCAGACACTTGGGGATGGGTGGAAGGTGGCTGGGTAATAGGAGGGGGATTGGACAAGAACTGGCAGGGGGGAAGGTGGGGGCTAAAAAGGAGCTCACATGGGTATTGGAAGGAAGCGTAAAAGAGGAAAAGGAGGAGGCTGGAGGGAAGGTGGGGGCTTGAAGGGAGTTGATACCTGGGGATGACACTGGAAAGATGGACAGATGAGAGAGTGACTGGAAGGGAACTGACATGGGAGGGGGCACTGGGACTGGCAGTTCGCTGATACCTGGGATGGTATTTGGACTAGAAGGGGCTGGACGATGGAGAAGGACGGGGACTAAAAGGGAATAGACACTGGCGGCGGTGCTGGGAATGCAAGGGGGTTGACACTGGAAGGTACTGGGAGGGGAGGCTGTAAAGGGGCTGATACTGGGGAGGGTTACTGGGACTGGAAAAAGTCTGATGGAAGAAAATGAAGAAAGCAAAAGGAGAGACAAGAAATGGCAGATGGACTATATACCATAGAAAAAGAGCTAAGAGAAGACAGAGGAAAACAGAAACCTCAGATCGGGACCAGCATGATCAAAAATCATCAGACAACAAAGGTAGAAAAAATAATTTTATTTTCAATTTAGTGATTGAACTTTGCGCTATCTTTATATTTCACATAGTATGGGGAACTGCATCTCTTATCTGTTGTGGCACCACATGCGGAGTCTGGCATCTTGGGGTTTCATTTTAATTTTTGTCTACATATTTTTATTTTAGGTTGTGGTCACTTATTCTGTACTTGGTGAGGGTCTGTGTTCTGAGTGTGTGACCAAGGCAAAGATACAAAAAGAAGAAGAAATAGCCAATGCAATAAAATGGGAATAAGACATTTTTTAGATATGTTAGCAAGAGGAGGAAGTGCAAAAGGGGGAAGGAGTGGAATATGTAGAAGCTGATGAGGTTAAAGCGGAATTGGTTAACAAATATTTTTGTTCTGTGTTCACAGACGAAGGGCCAGGAACACAACCTCAGAAAACACCCACAAATAGGAACAGAAGTCACAGGGAGCTTGAACGATTTTCAGATCACTGTGTTCATGAGGAACTAGTTAAACTAAAGGTAGACAAAGTGATGGGGCTGGATGGGATACATCTGAGAATATTGAAGAAACTTGGGGACATTCTAGCGGCTCCACTGATGGACCTTTTCAATGTTTCTTTAGAGTCAGGAGTGGTCATGGCCTTGGGCAAGCCACTTCACCCTCTGTTGCCTCAGATATACATAGACTGTGAGCCCCTTGGGGACAAGGGAATGTATCCAGTACCTGTTTGTAGTGATCACATAATGTAAACTGCTTTGATTGAAGGTTAATGTGGTATAGAAAACTGGCTAAATAAATAGTGAGGTTTCTGGAGTCTAATGGATTGCAGGATCTAAGGCAGCATGAGTTTACCAGAGACAGGTTTTGTCAGAAAGAGAGCTCTAGATGTGGTGAACTTAGATTTCAGTAAAGCACAAGCAACTTATAAATAAAATGAGCAACCTTGGGATGAACCCTAAAGTGATTGACTGGGCTAGAAATTGTTTGAGTGAAAGGTGACAGAGTGTACAGGTAAATGGAGCTCACTCTGAGGAGGAGGTTACCACTGGTGTGCCGCAAGGATCTGTCCTTGGTTCGATTCTTTTTTTTTTTATAACTTGACTTTTTATTGAAAGGCATAGAAAACATCAGCCAACATTATGCAGCACAACCAACAAGAAACAACAATAACACTACATAAAGCACATCCCGTCAAACCCTTCCCGAGGCCAATTTCACAGGGCCCCCCCTTCTCTAAAGCCCCCCCTCTTCCCCCCCCACCCCCCACCCCTCCCGCCATACCTCATACCGCCCCCAAACAGCCTTAAAGGCCTTCACTGTGTGTCGCTGGTGAGCAGTTATTGCACTCATAGTCCACAAGTGGTCAATGCGCTGCAGGACCATACCTAATGAAGGGGCCACCTCACACCGCCACCTGGCCATGATCGCCCCCCGCCCCACCCCTATACAACACCCCACTAGCATTAGTATCTCCCAGTCCCCCATCTCAGGCATTTCATTCAATAGGATCATAGGCGCCGTAAAGGTCACTTCCACCCCTACCAGGGCCTGGAGCCAGCCCCGCAAGGCTCTCCACATCGATTGAACCTCTACACAATCCCAAACTATGTGAAACAAGTCACCCCGCCGCCCACAACCCCGCCAGCAGTCCCCAGTTTCCTGCGGGCGAAACACCTTCAACTTCCAGGGGGTACAATACATTTGATGCCGCATTTTTAGACTATTTTCAAGATATGAGGGGCCCGGGGCCAGGTGCCGGGACCAACTATAAATTTGTTCCCACCGCTCCGCCCCCCACTCCCCCGCCAATTGTTGCTCCCAGGCCAACTCCCCTTTACTCTTCCCCTGCCTGCGGTCCCCACCCTGCTCCCGTAACTCAGCATACAGGAGCGTAATTAGCCCTCTCCTCCCTCCCCCCCTCCTCATTGCTACTTCAAATGGAGTAGCCACCTTTCATAAATCGTTCATTACCCCCATCCTCCTTATATAGGACACTAATTGCACATAAGCGAAATAGTGTCTATCCTCTACCCCATATAATTCCTGCAATTCGACAAACGACCTAACCCCCCCCCTCCGCCATTCATCAGCTGCCCCAAGGTCTGTAAGCCAATATCCCCCCACTCCTTAAACACCCCCCCTCCCTCCCGGGGCTAAAATCCTCCATCCCCCTTATATAAGTATCCCGTGTGTACCGCTTCCCCCGCAGCAGAGTCCCCTTCACACTCCCCCACAGCATCTGCGTATATTCCCTAAATGGGTTCCCCCCGCTACCTCCCCCTCGTCTCCCCCCCGGATCCCACAACCACATCTGCAAGCTCAATCCCTCCCCTCTCATCTGTTCCAACTCCACCCAAATAGGTGTCTCCCCCCCCCCCTGCCAACTCGCCACGGCCTTCAGTTGCGCCGCGGTGTAATACTTTTCCAGCCACGGGACACCCATTCCTCCCTCCCGCTGCTCCCGATACAGAGTATATTGCGACACCCGAGATCTTCCCCCTGCCCAAATAAAATCCAAAACCAGATGTTGGGCTTTGCGTAAATAACTCCGAGGAATCTTACTAGGAATAGAGCTAAACAGAAAAAGAAACCGAGGCAGTACATTCATTTTTATAACCGCAATGCGCCCGATCCATGTCAAATACAAATTCTGCCACCGGTTCAGGTCCCTCTTCACCTCTTGCATGAGCGGGCCAAAGTTCTGCTCCCATATCCGCCTCCAGTCTTTGCCCATCTGTATCCCCAAATACCTATATTCGCCCCGCACCCACCGAAACGGAAAACTACTTCGAAGGCTCGACTCCAACCTCTCCCCTAAACTGAACCCTAGGATCTCGGTCTTGCTACCATTGATTTTGTATCCCGAAACCCTACTATACTGTTCAATTTCCTGCATTAAAACCGGCAAAGAAATTAAGGGCTCTCTAAGGGTATAGATAATATCATCCGCAAATAGAGCTATTTTCGATTCCCAGGCATTCAAAATCACCCCTTTAACATCAACCGACCGCCGTACTCGGTCGACCAAAGGCTCAATAGCTAGAGCAAAAAGCAAGGGCGACAACGGACAGCCCTGTCGAGTTCCCCTCTCCAAACCAAACACTTCCGAATAACTCCCATTCACGCGTACTCGGGCCTTAGGCCCTGTGTAAAATGCGCGAATCCATTTGATAAAATTCTCCCCCAACCCAACCTTCTCCAGTACCATCAACAAAAAATCCCACTCCACCCTATCAAACGCCTTCTCGGCATCGATAGAAATAAACACCGCCTTCTGCCCCATTCTTTGTACCTCCCAGGTTAGATTACAGAGTCGTCTGATGTTATCCCCCCCCCTGTCTCCCTGCTACAAAACCTGTCTGGTCCACATGCACCAGTGAAGGCAGCACCCGCTGCAAACGCATGGCCAGTATTTTCGCCAATAACTTGGCATCCACATTCAATAGAGAAATCGGCCGATAGGAGCCGCAAACCATGGGGTCCTTACCCGGCTTAAGAAGAATAGTAATCCCCGCCTCCGACATCGAGTCGGGGACTGCCCCCGTCAGAAGTACCCCATTGAACACGTCCACCAACAGCGGTTTTACCACCGCCTGGAAAACTTTATAAAATTTACCCGTCAGGCCATCTAATCCTGGCGCCTTCCCCAGTTTCTTGGTTTTTATTGCCTCTGCCACCTCATCAACAGTAATCCGGCGATCTAGCCCCCCCCCCCCCCTCCACCGGGTCCAACTTGGGCAAATCGCACCCATCCAAATACTGCCTACTTTTTTCTATTCCACCCATAACTTCACTGCTGTACAACTGTTTATAATACTCTCGGAATGTCTTACGAATCTCATTATTCCCCGACACTAACTGTCCTCTCCCATTCCGTATACTGCCGATAGTCGACTGGGCCACCCTGGCCCTCAACCTCCTGGCCAAGAGATTCCCAGCCTTATTTCCCCCCTCAAACATGGCTTGCTTAAGTATATTCAGTTCATAAGCCAGCTTACTAGCTCGCAACTGGCCTAGCCGTCCGCGCAGTTTCTGCAACTCGCTGAGGACACCCTCATTCTGGTCACATTGATGACTCCCCTCCAGCGCCCTTATAGCCCCCAACAAGCGCCCCTCCTCCTCCCCTTGCATCCTACACCGCCTCAACGCTTCACCCAGCAAATGTCCCCGCACTACTGCCTTCAATCCATCCCATACCATTCCAAGCCCAACCTCCCCATTCAAATTGAAATCCTGATATTCTGTAATAACTCCTGCGGTTCGTTCAACAACAGTGGGATCGTCCAGCAACGAATCATTCAACCTCCAAAACTTCACGCCCGTATCCTTGTACCCTAAATTAAACCCAATGCTCACTGGTGCATGATCCGACCAAGTAATAGATCCCTGCTCTACCTCTGCCACCTTACTCATCCAGCCACTATCCACCCATATCATATCTATACGACTGTAGCTCCCATGCGGCGCTGAATAATAGGTATATTGTTTCCTCCCCGGATTCCGGCACCGCCAGGCATCCACCAACCCTAACCCTGCTTTCATCTCCAACATTTTCAACCGCTCTCGAAGTTTCCCCGCTCCCGTCCCCTGTCCATTATCTAGTCGGGGGTTGAGAGTCAGGTTAAAATCCCCCCCAACAATAATCGGCAAATCCCCCAACTTCTCCAAATCCGCCCGCATATATGCGTAGAACTCTCCCTGCCCCTCGTTCGGCCCATATACACTAAAAATCCATACCAATTCCTCTCCCAACTTCACCTTTACTCCCACATACCGCCCCTTCTTATCACGGTACTCCCCCACCACCTTATCCCGCATCTCAGCCCCCACCATTATAGCCACCCCCCCCTTCCGCGATTCGGCCCTCTGCCCCGCCAGCACCACCTTGGGGTATTTTCGTGTCTCTAGCAACCTCTCCTGGCCCACCTTCAAATGCGTTTCCTGAACACAGACAAAATCAGCCCTAGTCCTTACACCCTCCTTCTCTACCAGTCGACGCTTCCGCCAAGTACGCAAGCCCTTAGCATTAATTGTAACCACCCTCATTTTTTGCTCCCCCACTACCCCCTGCCCCTTTCCCCCCCTCATCCGCCCATCCCCACCCCCCCATCTACCCCCCCTCCCCCGACCCCCTCCCACCTCCCCTTCCCGCTCCCCCACCTCTCCCCCCTCCCCCGCCCCTCCCAACCCCCTCCTCCCTCCTCTGGAGGCCTCCCTCAGAGTAGTGCCCATCAGTGCAGAGCAACCTAGTCTCCCTCCGGCCACCCCACATACCCCCCTCCCACTCCTCCCGCTACCCCCAACAGAATCAAGGCTAACCCCACCCGTCCCCACCCTCCCCTCCACCATTCCCCAAAACCTCCTAGCCACCCACCCCTCCGCACCCCAATACTTCACACAACTTTGTACAGACAGCAAAGGAAAAGCACCCATCTATTCCCTACCATCCCCACAGCTAACCCACCAGCCTATGATCCCCCTCCCCCGCCCCCGCATAATCCTTCCCCGTTTATCACAACATTCCCCATTCTCCCAGCCACCCCCAACAAACCACCCACCTTCCCTTCATCCCCCAATCCCCCGCCCCCTCCCCCCAAACACCCAATTCATCCGAACCTCCACTCAACATTTCCCAACAACCCTTCCTCCCAGCCACCCAACCTCCCCCCACCCCTCTCATCACTACCAAGGCCCTCAAGCCCCAAATACTGGGCAAATCAAGTCCAACAAGTCCCAATGAAGTCCAGCAATCTCCTCACAGCCAATCACGTCAGCCCCGACTGGGCTTCCTCCTCCCGCTGACTCTGCTTTGGGCTGGTCAGTCTCTCCATTGCCGCCACCTGCGGTTCCCGCTCCAGCCGCTGATCCTGGGTCTCCCCCAGCCACTGCTGCGGTCCCCGCAATCCCGCCTCTCGCAGGGCCTTCTGCGCCTCCATACAGTTCTGCACCCGCCAGTTCCGGGTACCCACCGTGAAACACAGTCCAAATGGGTAGAGCCAGCGATAGCGCACATTCTCCTGCCGCAACAGCGTGGTAATAGGCTGCATCTCACGCCTTCTCTGCAGGGTCCCCGCTGCAAGATCCGCATAGATCGCCACCTTATACCCCTGCCAAACAAACTCTCTCGCTCTCCGCATCTTCGTGGCTATCTTTTCCTTGACAGCATAGTCATGTATGCACACTACAATGTCTCGCGGCCTATTGGGCCTGCTGGGCCCCAGTGCCCGATGCGCCCTGTCCAGGACCACCTTCTCACCCTCCATTTCATCATCTCCCTCCATCAAGATAGCCTTGCAAATGGCTTCAGCGACTCTCCGGCTGTCCGTAAACTCGGGTTCCTCTGGCACTCCTCTAATGCGCAAATTATTCCTTCTCGTGCGATTTTCAAGGTCCTCCAGCTTGTACTGGATTTGCGCTTTCCACTGCTCCCAGTCTTTCACAGAGTGCACCAACTCCCCCTGTTGTTTTTTCACAGTTTCTAATTGCTGTTCATGAGCCTCCGTTCGCCTGCTCAGCTCACTCACTTCCTTCCGCAATTCGTTGCAAACTTCACCCACCTCCGCTTTCACTGCCGCCAGCTCCGACTTCAACTCCCCGAACCAAGCTTTCAGCTCGGCCCGGGAGACACCATTCACCACCATCGTGCCCTTTTCCATCTCCAGCGCACGTGGCACCAGGCACTCTACAGTTTCCCGGGGCTGTCTCTCTCCCGCCGCCATCTTAGCCTCCCGTCCTCCGACATGCGCGCCACTGTAGGCGAATTCTTTCAGGTCTGCCGCCTTCTTGCGAGTCGTCATCTCGCCCTGCACTACCACCACTCGTTACGCCACCACTATCTGCGGTCCGGTGTGCAGCAGCGATCCTTGGGGTCTTATTTTTCACAGCTTGCGGGGTGCCACACCGGAGCTCCTAACTTAGGCTGCCATCCACACCGATGACGTCACTTCCTCCCGGTTCGATTCTTTTTAACATATTTATTAGTGATATTGCAGAAGGGCTGTCTAGTAGGGTTGCCTCTTTGTGGATGAGTAGATACCCAGGAAGGAGTAGATGATATGAGGAGGGATCTAGCTAAGTTTGAAGAATGGTCAAATATTTGGCAGCTAAGATTTAATGCTGCAAAAATCCAAGGGAGTAGTAGTGTGGTGATTGTTTCTGATGATCTTAAAGTGGCTAAACAGGTAGAAAAGGCAACGGAGAAAGCACAGAAGGATGCTTGGGTGCATACGAAGAGGAATGGCCAGCAGGAAAAAGGAGGTTATAGTGCCTCTGTATAAGTCTTTGGTGCAACCTCATTTGGAGTATTGTGTGCTGTTCTGAAGACCGCACCTTCAAAAGGATATAAATAGGATGGAATCAGTGCAGAGGGTGACTACTAAAATGGTCAGTGGTCTTCGTTATAAACCATGTGGGGACAGACTTAAAGATCTTAATATATATATGTTAGAGGAAAGACGGGATGGAGGAGATATGGAGGGAAACTGCTAGGTACGTATGACCTAGATTGGCCACTGTTGGAAACAGGATACTGGGCTTGATGGACCTTGGTCTGACCCAGTATGGCATATCTTATGTTCTTATGACATCTGCCTATCTGACATTACTGCCTGGATGGCTCAGTGACATCTTAAATTGAACATGGCCAAAACCAAACTTTTTATTTTTCCCCTAAAACCCTCCTTCCCCATTCCTCCTTTATTTATTTATTCTATTTTATTTATTTACATTCTCTTATATACCGCGCTATTCTGCATCAGTGCGGTTTACATTGAACAAACTGAAATTACATTGAACAGGGCATTATTTATTTATTTATTTAACAATTCTTATATACCGCGCTATTTGTCATCAGCGCGGTTTACATCAAAAAAATATAACACTTGGTCAGATACATTGGCCGTCGTTTACATAAAACAGGGGTTTAACATGGAGGTAAACTTGGGGAAACTATTTACATTCCAGGTCTATATAGATAAACATGGGAAACTATGTACAATTCAGTTATATTACATATTAGGTATGACTACATAGTATCGTTTTGCATCATGTAGCGGCAGTTTGATATAGTGGGGGTGTGTGGGAGATAAGGGGGATATCAGGATGAGTATAATGTAAGAGAAAAAGGTGGTGTTTGAGAGTTTTTCTGAACTGACTAAGGTCCCTAATTGCTCTAATGTGTGGGGGGAGTTTGTTCCAGCACACAGGGGCATAGATCGAGAAAGCCCTATTGGTGGTGATCTGGTTGAGTTTTGTGGATTCAATTGGTATAAGTAGCATGTTAGCGGCCATGGATCTCCTGGATCTGTTGTCTGGAGAATGCGTGATGAGGTCGGAAATGGATGATGGCGATATCTTGTTGAAGGCCTTGAAGGTAATGAGGAGGGTTTTGTATAGGATCCTACTGCTTATGGGAAGCCAGTGGAGTTCCTTTAGAATGGGGGAGATGTGTTCGGCCCTTGCGGCTCCATAGAGCACACAGGCTGCCGCATTCATGGCTAACTGTAGCAGTTTGAGGGAACTCTTTGGGAGACCATGCAGAACTATGTTGGCATAATCGAAGTGCGGTGTGACTAGTGCCTGGAAGACGGTGCGGAAATCATCGGGTTCCATCATGGGCCTAAGATGCCGTAGGGTTTTGATCTTGAAGTAGATGGTTTTGACAGTGCGTTTGATATGTTCCTTGAAGTCCAGTTGTTGATCGAGTATGACCCCAAGGTATCGTATGTTGGATTTGATTGGAAGTTCCGCATCTCTGACTTTGAGTGTTGGTGGAGGAGAGTAAGTTTTATTCCTTGTGATTATTAGTACTTCAGTTTTTTGAAGTTTATCCGGAGGTTCTGAGTGAGTAGCCAGTCCGTTATTGCGTTGAAGCAGTTGACTAGCACTGTAAAGACAGGACAAGTGATGGTTATGGGTGTAAATAGCAGTACATCATCAGCGTACATAAGGCAAGATATGCCGAATGAACGGGCGATGTCGCAAATTGGTTGCATATAGATGTTAAAGAGCAACGCGGAGAGAGAGGAACCTTGGGGTACACCTTGCTGCTGTTGGAAAGGTTCGGAAGTGGTTTTTTCAATACGGACTTGTTGCCATCTCCTTTCGAGGTAGGATTTACACCAGCTCCACGCTTGATCTCGGATTCCCTTCTCATGTAGCCGGGTAAGAAGCTGCTGATGGTCTACGGAGTCAAACGCTGCTGCTATATCGAGAAAGATTAGTGCGAAGCCCTTCTTTAACTTGGTGATAACTATTTTACAGGGAACATGGGCTATGGAGGGTTAAGTGGCTTGCCCAAGACCACAAGGAGCACCTCTGGGACTAGAGATAACTGTAGATAACCCTCTTCTACTTCCTGTTTCATCAGCCTGCAAGTTTGGGGTAATTTTTGACTCCTCCCTCTCCTTCTCCAAACACATCTGATTGCTAAAACCTGTTGTTTCTTTCTCTGTAACATTAACAAAATTCACTCCTTCCTTTCTGAGCACACTACTAAAATACTTATCCACTCTTTAGTCACTTCCCATCTAAACTGCAACCTCCTCCTTGCTGGCCTCCCTCCGAGTCATCTCTCTCCCCTTCAGGTTGTTCAGAACTCTGCTGCGCGGCTAATCTTCCGCCAACCCCGATATACTAATATAACCCCTCTTCTCAAATCACTTCATTGGCTCCCCTAACGTTTCCACATCCAATTCAAGCTTCTCCTTCTGACTATAAATGCATTCATTCTACTGCTCCTCACTACCTTTCCTCTCTCCTCTCTCCCTACACCCCTCCTTGTGAACTCTGCTCTTCCCCTGGCTTGCTTCTCTCTATGCCCTTCTCTTCAACAGCCAATTCCAGACTTTGATCCTTTCACCTTGCTGCTCCTTTTGCCTGGAACACACCACCTGAGTCTGTATGTCAGGCTCCATCTCTGCCCATTTTCCAATCCATGCTAAAGGCTCACCTCTTTGAGGCTGCTTTTAGATCCTGATCCCTTGTTTTCTTTTTGTGTCCTTACCTCTCTCTGTTTGTACCCTTTTTCTCACAGCTATTGTATTGTCTGTCTTGATTAGATTGTAAGCTCTGACAAGCAAGGGCTGTCTTTTATGTGTCTGTACGGCACTACATACGACTTGTAGCTCTATATAACTGATTAATAGTAGCAATAGTAGATGTGTAAATACCTCCATGGCATAAATGCACAAGAGGAGTGCCTCTTTCGATTGAAAGTAAGCTCTACAACAAGGGGACATAAGATGAGGGTGAAAGGAGATAGACTCAGGAGTAATATGTGGAAATATATTTTTACGGAAAGAGTGATAGATGGGTGAAAGTGTCTCCCAGTGGAGGTGGTGGACATGAGGACGGTATCTTAATTCAAGAAAGCATGGGACAAACACAGAGGCTCTCTAAAGGAAAAAAAGGATCTATTGTAGTTGATATGGAAGGGCAGACTAGATAGGCCATATGATCTTTTTCTGCTGTCATGTTTCTGTTTCTATTCCCTGTGTTCTTATACATGTTGTACGAAAGGGTCCATGTTCAGCAAGCCTTTTATAAAATATTCAGGAAGCCGTGCACGTCCCATCTTTGATGTCCCATTTTCTACCTAGACACGCTACACAAAATCAGAATATTAAAAAGTACCACACACCTGCACACAGGTGCTCTAAGAAAATGAAAAAAAAGAGGTTAAAGGATAATTTTCATTACACACAATATTAGAATGTTAACGTAGAAAAGTCATAAAACGTGTCTTTCTTTAATACTAGCTGACAAGGTCCAGCCGAAAAAGAGGATTAGCTCTCTTCTCCACGTATCGACACTTGCTGCCCCTCTCCAGGGGTACTAGCTCTGTGGCCGGCTGCTGTCTGCCATAGTTCCAGACCTGCAGCCACTGCCACTTCTCCACCACACATTACACAGCTGCTGCCATGGACAGCAAATTAATTCATTAGTGCCCTTGGCTGATGCGCCTTCAATTAGCGTAACCAACAGAATGCATGTAGCACTGCGTGCTATATGATGTGAGGACCAGTATCAAGCTAGCAATGCGTCCTGTGTGACCAGTGAACCTTGCACCACCCATCTGCGTGCAGGCACTTGACAGCAGCGCCCCTTCCATAGGTGCGTCCTTTGCGGCTGTGCCGCTCGCACAGCCCTTGCTACAACCCTGTATGCTTTCCACCTATGTGTGCACACAGGGTGGCAAGTGTGGACAAATATCACCCACACAAACTGCCTTTTATAGAGAGGGTTTTATTTGTGTAACCAAACTATTCTGATTGTTAGGCCCAAAGCCTGCTCTCCTCAGCGCTTTGTATTCTGTCCGTACCAATTTCCTACTTATACTTTATTTTACTAACAAGTTATAATTTCTTTTCTTACTATTTGACTCTTATGGTGCACCGCTTTGATATATCCCATAGGAGCCAAAAGGCAAGTGAATTAAACCAAATATATGCACATGTATAATGTAGCTGTTCATGGTGAGTATGCTGAAAACCAGACCTGTTTGTGGTGCTTCATGGTCAGACACTTTGTTCTCCTTATTTTATAAAATCAGGACTATAATTACGCCAGTACAAACCCAAAAATTATAAAGAAACTTGCTTGAAAACACATTTCATTTCAAACAGGAGTCTGCTTCAGCAATACAGGTTTATGCTAAGGCCTTTCCTTTCGCATTTTGTGAAACCCCCCAGTGCACAAATCTTTACAGCCCTCAACTGGTTCCTCTTCCAGGCTACAAGGATTACTCAGTGTGCCCATCTATTCAATGCCACAGCAAAGATTTTCTTGTTAATGCCGTACCCAGTGAAAACATTGATTCTCTGTTTATGCACTTTAAACTGAAACAAAATTTTGAAACTCTTATCCCAAAATATTGGAATCTTGGGGATACAATGGGCTTTCATCTTCGTGCGCTTTCATACGGTTTCTACTAAGACTGCTGGTCTGCTACAGATAATGGAGGTCATGTTAGAAGGGTTAAGCACCATTTGCGCTTATACCAAGTTGATTTGCATATGTTAATAGTCACAAATGTAAATAGTAACTTTAGAAAAAAATGCCGTTTACACATGCACAGTTTTGAAAGAGGTGTGTTCTGGGTGTACATGAAAAGTATACGTGTGTTTCCTATTTTGCAACAGAAATAGACATATACCTTTTAAAACTTCCCCATAGGCTTTAACACTTGTTCCCAGGCACATGTAAGTGTCACCTAACTGCTTATTTGGGCCTAGGGTTTGGAGGATTGATCGACGGGGCACGTATGCTTACCTGAGTGATGTTGCTCTTTTCCTGAATGAGAGTTTTTCTAAAGGCTGTTCTTGCTGTACTTGTTGCCAAATACGCATATTTTTCCCTTGGTCTTACAGGTATTTTTCAAAAGGCTCCACATTCAGTCAGCCTTTAGTAAAATGCACTGCAAACTGTCAATGTCCTGATTTGGACATTCTTTTTCCAATCTAGACAACTGATGTAAAATCAGGTTTCATATTTGGCAGCTTGTGTGAAATATAAATGTAACGGACACACAGTGAACCAGGAGGCATCGTAATTATAAGCAATTTCTTTGCTCCTACAATACCAATAAGGTTAAATTAGACTTACCTGCTAATTGTAGTTCCTGGAGGAACTCCAGTCTAGTCCCGAAACCTCTGAGGTTGTGATCCTCCTCCAGCAGCTTGGAGACTGAGAAATGTCACTCTTGTGATGTCACTGGTATATAAGCACCGGAACCGCCTCCTGACACCAGTAACCTATTGACAAAGCAGACTCACCGGAGCAACAATTAAGTAGTGAATCGCACCACCAAAACTAAACAACTAACTGAACTCTTAAGGACCACATGTCAAACTATGTACATATCCTCTGAAGCGTTTCCTACGTGCTGAGGTCCACTTTCCCCCCTTATGAAGAATGTCAACCACCCCCAAGTTATACCCTGTGCTACGGTGAACTATGCTTCAACACCACTAAAGGTGATGCTTACCCGTAAATTCGATCCTGCTTCAGGCCATAGTCCACCAACGTATCAGGGCGGGATACGGGACTAGACTGGAGTTCCCCCAGGAACTACAATTAGCAGGTAAGTCTAATTTAACCTTCCTGATCGTCCCTCCAGTCTAGTTCCGATACCTCTGGGGATGTAACAGAGCAGTGAAAAGATTCAACGGTAGGGCCCTGCTAGACCAGCCTGAAGCACAGCCGATCCAAAACAGGTGTTCCTTTCCGCCTAAACATCCAGATGGTAATGCTTGACAAAAGAGTGCAAAGAAGACCAGGTCACTGCTTTACAGATTTCCACCGCTGGCACTAAACTGCATTCTGCCCAAGACGCCGCTTGCACCCTAGTGGAATGAGCTCTCAGCTCTTCCGGCACCACCCGGCCTTTCAGCAGATAAGCTGACGCGATCGCCTCCTTCAACCATCGGGCACTAGAAGCTTTAGAAGCCGCTTCACCCTTTCTTGCTCCCACAAACAGTACAAACAGTCTATCCAACCTACGGAAACTGGCCGTCTTGCGGATATACATTTTCAATGCTCGTCGAATATCCAACAGATGTAATTGTCCCGTGGAATGACCCTCTCTCTCTGCCTCGAATACCAGCAAAGATACTACTTGATTCATATGAAAAGCCGACACCACTTTGGGCAAAAAAGACGGCACTGGCCTCAAAACCACCTTAGAATCGAAGAAAGACAGAAAAGGCTTCCTATAGGACAATGCTTGCAACTCTGAGATTCGCCTCGCCGAAGCAATTGCCACCAAGAACACCACCTTAAGAGTGAGATCTTTCAGAGACGCTCTCGCCAATGGCTCAAAGGGCGCTTTCCCCAACGCCCCCAACACCAAAGGGAGATCCCACATAGGAACTACTTGCTTATGCGGCGGCCGCAATAGAGCTACTGCCCTCAAAAAACGTTTAACATCTGCATGTCCTCCTAGCACCTCGCCCTGCACCTTACCCCTACGTGCCCCTTCGATCGATCCTCCAAATCCCAGGTCCAAATAAGCAGTTAGGTGACACTTACATGTGCCTGGGAACAAGTGTAAAAGCCTATGGGGAAGTTTAAAAGGTATATATCTATTTCAATGAAGCGGCCGCCAAGCCCTTCTGAAACCCATCTTGCAAGAAAGACAAAACCTGCGGTATCGATGCTCGTAAGGGAACAAAATCCCTGTCCGCACACCATGCTTCAAAGATACACCATACTCTAACATAAGCCAATGAGGTAGACTTTCAGCAAGGTGGAAATCACCCCCCACTGAATAACCCTTTGCTCTCATCCTAGCCCTCTCAAGATCCAGGCCGTAAGCGAGAATCGATCCAACTGAGGCATGCACAGGGGCCCCTGAGTTAGAAGGTCGCTTTGAATTGGAAGCTGCCAGGGCTTCCCTACCAAGAGTCGTACCAAGTCCGGGTACCACGGTCTTCTTGGCCAATCTGGCGCTATCAGAATCACCTGTCCTTTGTGGAGCTCTATGCGCTGCAACACCCGACCGATCAACACCCAAGGTGGAAACACGTACAGGAGCTGCTCTTCCGGCCAGGCCTGTATAAGAGCGTCCAGGCCTTCTGCCATTCTCTCTCTTCTTCTGCTGAAGAAGCGATCGACCTTTGCAGACTGGAAAGTTGCCATAAGATCCATTACCGGCATCCCCCAGTGACGCACCAGCATCGCAAACACTTCTGGGTGTAGGGCCCACTCCCCTGGGTCTATCTTTACGTGACTAAAGATGTCAGCCTCCACATTGTCCACCCCTGCTACATGCGCTGCTGACAAAGCCAACAGATTCTCCTCGGCCCATTCGAACAAACTCTCGGCCTCGGCCTCCAGTGCCACATTGCTGGTGCCTCCCTGACGGTTGATATAAGCCACCGCGGTCGCATTTTCAGAGAATACGCGAATGGCCTTTCCCTGGAGATACATCCGAAACACCTGCAGAGCCAGCGCCACTGCCTTCAATTCCAATCTGTTGATTGACAAACTCTTCTCTAGATCGGACCACTGCCCCTGCGCAAATCGTCCTTGATAGTGAGCTCCCCAGCCCACAAGACTGGCATCCATCATCAGAGATATCCACGCAAGCGTCTCCAAGGGCATCTCTTTTTTCCAGACACCCCTTAAGCAGCCACCACTGAAGTGCCTTTCACGTCTGCGGTGGACAAGTCAGCCTCTGAGACAGCTGATCCTTTTGATGGGACCACTTCCTCAACAGCGCTCTTTGCAACGGTCTCATGTGAGCCCATGCCCACGGAACCAACTTGAGGGTCGCTGCCATGGTTCCTAGCAACTGAAGATAATCCCAGGCCATGGGACTTTGCTTGCTGAGAAACTGGTGGATCAACTTCCTGAGCCCCAGCACCCACTGTTGAGGCAGAAAAATGTGTTCCACTCTCGTATCAAAGCACACCCCCAGGTACTCCAGGCTCTGAGAAGGCCCCAACTTGCTCTTTGGCATGTTGGCTACCCATCCGAGACTCTGTAGGAAAGCCACCACTTTGGCCATCGCCAACACACTTTCTGCTCGGGACTTCGCTCTGATCAACCAATCATCCAGATAAGGGTGAACCAACACTCTGTCCTTTCGCAAGGCCGCTGCCACCACCACCATCACCTTGGTGAACATCCGTGGCGCCGTAGCTAGGCCAAAGGGAAGCGCTTGAAACTGGAAATGTCCCATAGGCCCCACAAACCTGAGAAATTTCTGATGCTCTTGCCGAATCGGAATGTGAAGATACGCTTCTGACAGGTCTAGGGATGTAAGAAATTCCCCCTTTCTTACTGCCACGATAACCGACCTGAGGGTCTCCATCTGAAAATGAGACACCCGGAGATCTAAAATAGGTCAATAAGTTCCTTCCTTCTTTGGAACCACGAAGTAAATGGAGTATCGACCGCATCGTAACTGGTCGGGAGGAACCGGTACTATCGCTTTGAGGGAGATCAGTCTTTGCACCGTCTCCTGCACAACCTTGCGCTTTGCGCTTACCTTGCACAGCGACTGAACGAAAGAATTGGCCACCGACCGCTGAAACTCCAATACATAACCTTCTCGAATAACCTCTAACACCTATTGATCGGAAGTGATTTGGACCCAGGCAGGGTAAAACTCCGGCAACCGACCCCCTATGGGTACCAGCCCCATATGGGCCCTCCTGACCTCATTGTGATTTCCTGAGATTTGAGGAAGCGGAGGAAGCCGCAAAACCCCTGCCCGCTCCTCGAAATCCACGAAACCCCTGGCTTCTACGGGAAAATGTCCCCGCTGACTTTGACCAAACCTCGGGGAACGGAAACGCTGAAACTCCTGTTGCTGACCCCGAGGCATGGGAGTGGAGCGTCCCTGCTTCTGTTTGTCCTCTGGCAACTCTCCTAAATCCTTTACCAGTTTATCTAAATCTTCTCCAAACAGTAGTTTTCCCTGGAAGGGAGGCTTACTTACAATCTCGCCTTGGAAGAGCCATCTGCTTCCCAATTGCGCAGCCAAAGACGCCGCCTCTCTGCAATTACTGAAGCCATACTCTTCGATAACCCCCAGATAAGGTCATAATGAGTATCTGCCAGATATGCTGCTCCGGATTCCAGCCTGGATGCCTCCTCGGTCGTCTCCTCCGAGTGCTCCCCCTGAATCCGCTGCGCCCAGTGTAGGCAGGCCCTCGCCACCCAGGCTCCACAAATAAAAGCCTGTAAGAAGAGCGCATTCATTTCAAAGACTTGCTTCAACAAGGTCTCTAACTTACGGTCTTGGGCATCCTTGAGTGCTGCACTTCCCTCTACTGGAATTGTAGTCTTCTTGGTAACCGCCGAAATGGCTGCATCTACCCTCGGAGACTTAATTCCCAATCATGGTCTATCAGAGGGTAAAGACGCACCATAACTCTAGACCCTTTAAGCGCGGACTCTGGCATGTCCCATTCTTCCTGAATCATCTCCCTAACCATTCTGTGTACCGGGAAAGCCCTCTGAGTCTTTTGAAAGGCCTGCAATAATGGATCTTCCAGAGTAGAATCCTCTGCAGGTCCTCCGGACGGCATATTAAGAGTCTTGAGAGACTCAGCAATGAGTGCCGGTAGTTCTTCTCTATGAAACACATGAACCACCCTCGCTTGATCCTCCTGCTCCGTAATCTCGCCTTCTTCCAGATCGTCGTCCAGACCCATGTCAGGATCCGGCTCCTCGGAGCGTAGGTCCTCCGATATGACCGACTGTTCCAACCGATCCCTATCTCCCCTGGGCCTTTTTGCACTTATGTCTGTCACTCCCGCCGTCAAAGGCATCCTTGGCCTCTTCTCTCCCAGCTCTGCTTCTGAGGAACTGGCTATAGGCCTACTCTGAGAGCTGCTCAAGGCCTGCTGGAGCAGAGCCACAAAGTCTGGCGAAAAGATCGCCGCCAGACCTCCAGGTAAAGGTGGCTGCGAAGTCGGGAGGTCTGGTGCCGAAGAAGTACTGGGCACTGACTCCAGAGCCGGCAAGGTGGGGAATACTGTCTCCAGAAGGGCCTTAGGCGCCCCCTCCTGAGCCCCTGCTGCTGCATCTGAGTCTTGCTCCATAGCCACAGATTCCTGACTGCAGCCTCTATACACACTGTCCTGTGACACGGAGCCCCTTCTAGCACCGCAAAGCAGTGCGGTCTAGAAGGCATCCTGTCTTCCTGGAGCCCCGCAGTGTGTTTACTTGTGCCCCTAAATAGAGCCAAGTACACTCCCGCTGATTGATTTTTTTTTTTTAACTGCGGTACCTTCAGAAACGCTCCCCCAGTCAAATTCTGAGGAAAGTTTTCAAAAACAAGGCTCCCCAACTGAATTACATGACTTTATAGCCAGCCAAATGCAAATGGCGATTCCCGCGCGACTGACACGCAGTCTGTCCTGCACCGCCGACAGTCACGCTTCTCCGGCCTCTCCTGATGCCGCTCCCGCCTAAACACCCCCCTTACCTTGCCTTCCACCTGATCTGTGACTGGTGCCTCCTCCCCCGCGCTCTATCGCTTACCGGGAGCTGCCGCTATCGGCTCAGAAAGCCGGTTGCAAATGCTGCAAATAGCCGCTGAACTTCCATCCATGGGCTCAATCACGCTGGCAGGCAAAGACTTCTGCATGTGCTGAGCTCTGCACACTGCCGGTTCCTCCCCCAATTTGGTGGGATCGGTAACCGGATGCTGTCCTCTCTCAAAGCCTGGAAGGGGGGGGAGGGGGGAGGGAATGAGAAGACCCCAGACCAACGGGAGGGAAAAAGCACCTGAGCACCCAAACACTCCATCAAGGGAAAAACTGAAGCTTTTTTTTTTTTTAAAGGATTAAATCTAACTCTAAGCCTAAACTCTCCTTAATTGTCCCTCTAGTGAGCCCCGAACTCCTGGGCTCACCAATCCTCCAGCTGCTTGGAGACTGAGATAACTGGTGTCAGGAGGCGGTTCCGGTGCTTATATACCAGTGACATCACAAGAGTGACGTTTCTCAGTCTCCAAGCTGCTGGAGAAGGCTCACAACCCCAGAGGTTTCGGGACTAGACTGGAGGGACAATCAGGAACATAGGAGAATGTATAAATACACCCTGGAAAAGACTTACATAGTTCTGCCATCCCACGAAATTTCTCCAGTCTGCAAGGCAGCAGTTTCCTTTTGCCATATTTTTTTCTTCATGTTCTTGCCAAACCTGGGCTCGACATGAGATGCAACAGTGAGCGGAGTCAGATGTGCCACTGGTCAAGTGGCAGTTGTGAGGCAGCAGGGGGCGACAGCGCTCTCTGTTCCAGCACAATGAATTAATACGTTTCCCTTTTCTACCTTACTGCACTGTGCTCCTATCAGTCCCCCTCATTTCCATTACCCTTACGAATGATTCCTTGTGCTCCATTAGAGCTCTTTAATGAGCCCTAAAAACGGACCAATTAAAACAGTCCCATGACAATGAACATCAGCTGTCTTTAATAACCGTCACTCAAAATACAAATTTTTATTCTCTCAAGAATTCTCCTGTTATGACCCTCTCTGCCCTAAAACAGATTCAGCAACACATAATGCTTTATTCCAATGATTTTAAAATCAATAATGAAAAATAACTATTTGGAATTGTTTCTCTCTTATTACATAACAGTATTACAAATATTTTGACTAGTTCCTTTTCTCCTCCACTAATACACGTGAACTACTACAATGTCGGAGATCGGAAATCCCGCCTCTAATACCCAGCACAGGCTAAAAGATACTTTGTTACTCTCTGCTTTAAAACCCAAATGTGGGGGGTAATAGTCGTACCTCCCCACACTTCTGTACAGAAGTGTTTGCAATATTTACAGATTCATTTACAGCTGACTGCAGTGAGTAATGCTTCCTGTACCCCCTGCATTTAGGGGGATTTATAATTCAATTTTTAATAGCTAAGAATCTCTCCCCGTTGCTGTTGTGCAGAGGACAATGCAGGTCAAAGGTTTCATTTCTCATACTCTATCTCAGATGGGGCTAGAAGTGAGCTTAAGGCTCCTCAAATGGCTTAACAGTGGATTCTCTCTTCTTTGCTGTTGGGCATAAATGCAAGGCCCTTCCTACAATTATCTTCTGAAGGGCACTGGGCATGAGCGCATGGCCCTTACACAGTTTAATAGTGAAGGTTCTCTCCTGGTTGGTGATGGGTATACAAGTATGACCCCTACACAGTTTAACAGGGAAGATTCAATGTTGGTTGGTACTGGGCAAGAGGGCATGGCCCTTACATGGTTTAGTAGCAAAGGTTCTCTCTTGGTAGTTACTGGGCAAGAGGGCATAGCCCTTACACAGTTTAATAGCAAAGATTTTCTCCTGGTTAGTGGTGAACTGAGGGCATGACCTTCACATGGCGACCATCTGTCCTAGCGCCATTCTGAACTGTTGTGTGCTGTTGCTGAGATCATTAACTCTGTCCACCATGTCTCTGGCCGCAGAAGGGGAAGGGTACTGTAGTGCTGCTGTCTTTGTAGTCACCACAATCCCCTTCAGCATCTCACACAGCAGATTGCTGTACTGTGTGACCTTGCTGCGGATGTCCTGAGCCTTGGCCTGGCGGGACAAGGTGTCCCCGATAAACACCAGTTTGTGAGCGCTGAGGATCACAAACTTGCTATGGGCCACAAAGATCTTGGGAGGCTGGTTGGTACTGATAGAGGTATAGAACGCATCAATGGCATTGTTCAGGGTGGTGACGCTGGCCTCACACTGCTCCAGATAGAAGAGGAGCAGCTGACGATCTGAGGTGCCCAGTGTGCTGCGTGTCTGTACATAGTGCTCCGGTGGTGTCCAGTTCAATAGGTCATGATCAATGGGCCGTGTCACTTCCTGCTCCAGTAGTTCAAACTGTTTCAGCTTCAAAAAGAGACAGAAGATACGTAAAACAGCAGAACAAATGAATCCTTTAATAAAATGCAAAAACCATAAAATAATGAAACGAAAATATCCCCTAGAAAAAAATCATTGCAATCTCCTTTCATCACTCTAGCGTTCTCAGAAGACATTTGGGACGATATTCATAGGGAATTATGCATTGGCTGCTAAATGGCCAATGCATAGCTTCCTTATCCAATGATTTTTAGAAATTAAATGGATAATATCTGTCTAACTCATAAAACAGCCAGAAATTATCATATACGGGCCTTCCTCTTGGCTTCACCTGGGGAGTTGGATTTTGCCAAAGTCCATTCTCTCAGATCTTTCTCATTGTAAGACCCTTTGTTTTAGGTAACTAAAGCTTTCTCCCATTTCCTCTCTCTGGAAAGAAATACTTAGTAAATAGGGCCTTAAAGTTCTATTTATTGGGGTGATTTTCAAAACCATGCAGGTAGGGGCAAAATCCATGAGTACATTTACCTATGGATGTTCTACCCGCTCTTGTATAGTATGAATGTACAAACTGCCAAAGGAAAAAGCATTCACGGAGATTTTCAGCTGCTCTTTGTGTGCACTTTGTCCAGCCAGAACAAATTAAATAGTTTCAAAAATGCAAAACTACATGTGTGGTTGGCTCCCATTGCTTAGTCTGCCCTGGAACACCTCCATGTAAATGCAGGTAAAAGTAACCTCATACACACTCTGTATATAAAAAAGCCCAAACAGTCACATCCTTAATGGTTCAACAGCTCTTGGTGGGCCTGACCTGCATTTACTGCCACTCAGTGCCTCTGCACTCCCAAATACAGACTTCTCTTCTATATCGCTGTCACCAAGCCCTCCTGCTTCTGATCCACATCTAGTTCTTGCTGCAACTTCTGGTTCACATCCAAGTCCTGCTTCAGCCCTGCTACTCCTGGCTCCTGTTCCTGCACTGCTCCACCCTGTCCTGGGCCTAGCCTCTCCACTCATGATCCTGCCCAGGGTCAATTACATATGAGCCAGGGTCCGCAGGTTCTCATATAAAATGTGGAAGACAGAAGAATCTTAATGGCAAACAACATGAGGCCCGGGATTCATAGGCAAAGACAGACCGACAGCACATCCAGCTTGTTGACATGCTACACTTTGAATGGTGTGGAGGAGAATCTCTTCTTTTGAAACTTCACTCAGGTCAAAATGGTAATACAAATCTCACTGCTATGTAAAATAAACCCTAGGACAGAGCCAGAGAACTGTCCTAAATGACAATCTATCCATGCTCTTACAGCACATGAATCACCATACTTCAGATAGGCTGTTTACCCACATACTGGGACTTTGCATCCTGAGTGAACATATTAAAGGGAGCTCTCTTTGACAGACTGCAAGAACTATGTACAGCATTAGCGGTAAATTTGACGGGCATTTTTACTAACCACGTTAAGCTTTTGCAGCTAATGCGGCATTTTAGTGAAAAGAGCACTGTGTTAGCTGCAAAAGCCATGCAGTATCTGCTGGGGGTATGCACAGAGCGTGGTTGGACAGCAGCCGAGATATAGCTAATGCCATTCACTGAGGTGGTGTTTATGGCATCTGCACTGTCTGTAATTTCGACAGTTGCTGTGCCTTGTTGGCGTGGGCGGTAACCGTGTGGTGTAGTCACACTTGCTGTCCGCCCTTGTCCCGCTCATGCACACAGCTGACGCACGTCCTGCAGACAGCGCAAAAATCACTGCACTATCTGCATTTTCCCCCCGTTAGCTGTTAACACGGTGCACTTGGAAAGTGCTGTCTGCCATTTTCACAGCTAATGTGATTCAGTAAACATGCCCCTGAGAGACTGAGATCGTACTTTATATACCCTGGCTTAGAAGTGCGGCACTTTACTCTCATGCTATGTGCAAAACCTGCCCACTTGGAGACATTGCCCTGGGTCCGAGGCGAGACTGAATGAAGGACTCTGGTATCGACAATGCTGTCTGCCTAGAACCAAACTGAGGTGCTTATTACACAGCACACTTGAGATGCTCAGCTGCCTATCCTGCAGAGCAAGAGAGTACAGGATATCCCTTGGCCTGACTGCCTGAAAAAGAGAATAAAAGAAGTCCATTATGAAAAGCTGAACCTGAACAGATTTATTCAGAAATGACCCAAAGTTCTCATTCTCTGTCTCTACAATCTGCAGAGGGCTGCTGTAGATTTCCTTGTGAGAGGGCAGAGCGCTGAGCGGGCAGCATCGAAAATCGCTGCCACCCACTTAGTACCATTCCCCGCCTCTGCTCCGCCCCAGAATACCCCAAACACGCCCCGATGCTAAGCAGATTGCATCTGGGCACGATAGGGATTTAACCGGGATCTTCCAAAGGCACTACTTGTGTAGGTACCTTTGGAAAATTCCGGTTAAGGCATTTACATGGGTAACATGGGCTGTTACCCGGGTAACTGCCTTTGAAAATTGAGTCCTAGCTGTTTAGTGATTTAAATGGCCTGAAGCAAGTTTTGTGTTCTCTACCCACCAATAAAGGCAAAACTCACTGAAAACTGAGCTCTTTGGGTTTTTCTAAAGGGCACTTAGGATTAACAGCTGGCTCCTTTTTATTCCCAACCAGCTGATCAAATCCTAGCTTTAACCTAATGTATGTATGGACTTGCTTCATCTCCAAGCATCCAGTCAGAATTAGATGGAGTAGCTAATACTCCTACGGGCCCCAGTGGGCATGACGTCTCCTGTGAAAGATTCCTACACGGGTTATTTTGTGTAAAAGCAGACCAGCCTTTGAGGAAGCACCAGGGCTCCAGCTTTTCTCTCACCTGCTGGTGTTCCAGTTGCACCTTGCCTTGCCGGATAATATTTCCTTTCTCCAAGAGCTCCTTCTGCGTCTTTTCAAATTCTTCTTTGCCCTGAAGATAAAACACATGGAAAAAGTAGGTCAAGCTTCACAGGAAAGCAATCTACTCTACCAAATATTTCTGTAAAATAAGGAAATGGAGGAAAAATCTCAATTTTTCTTTTAATTGCAATCACTCCATTGTGCCTGGTACAAGATGCAGTATTAACTGTGACCACAATATGGTGCTGTAAGAACACTAAAAACTACTTATCATTTGTATAGCGCTAGAAGGCGTACGAAATGCTCCCCTTCAAAAATGCACGATACATACACACACTACAGACTGCATGCTGTTATACTGTGTGACATTTAGTGCATTTCTGCAGAAAGCAGCTATTCTTGTCCCCAGCACTCTGGCCATGCTGTGGTGACTGAGAAATCTGAAGCTAGCAGGAAACAGGCAGATGGGAGAGGAGACTTTAGGAGACTCTTCGGAGTGACACAGGTCAGTGTCAGGGAACCAAATCAGTCTGAAAGACTCCTCAAAATATGAGAGACAAGTTAGCGTGAGTGTGCTTCCTCAGAGTGGAAGAGTGAGAAATGCCACTAGACAAACTTGAATTTTAAAAAAATTAAAAGATTTTGTAACATGATATTCTGATTTTAAATCTGCGGAAATAAGGGTCAACAATTTGTAGGAGCAACCTTCTGACTTTAATCTACCTGTTAGTGTAATAAAAAGGTGCCATCTGCAATTTGTTCACTGACCTTTATTGCCACATATTCAAGTGCATGAATACGCAGCCATAATTCTTCACTCAGGTCAGATCTATGAAGCATACCATGATCTACATTTTCACAATTTCAAAGTGATATAAATCTTTATTTTAAAAGCATCTCCACAGGCAAATACTGACATCCGCATGTGTAGAGTTGTATATATGTGTAAATGCGATTTCAGAAAGCTGCTATTTATCTGTGAAGATCAAGTGAAAGCAGAAATTTCAAGGGACCGTGGTTTGGGCATAATTTGGGTGGGTCATGGTTTGAAGGAGTAGTCTAGTGGTTAGAGCAGTGGTTCCGAAACCTGCCCAGCCAGTCAGGTTTTCGGGATCCCACTATGAATATTCATGAGAGAGATTTGCATACACTCTCTCCACTGCATGGAAATCTACCTCCTGCATATTCATTGTGGATATCCTGAAAACCTGATTGGCTTGGGAGCCCACAGGACAGCTTTGGGGAACCACTGGGTTAGAGCATTGGGCTGAGAACTAGGGAAAGCCAGGGTTCAAATCTTACTGATGCTTTTTGTGGCCTTGGCCAAGTCATTTAACTCTCCACTGCCTTAGGTACAAGCTTAAGAGTGTAAGCCCTCTGGGGACAGGGAAAGCGCAGTTACTCACCTGTAACATGTGTTCTCCGGGGACAGCAGGAATCAGTCCTCACATATGGGTGATGTCGGCACCGACGGAGCCCTCACGGAAGCATCCCCCCCAGCTTTCAAAGAAAGCCTTTGGGAGATGTTATCACGCATGCGTGGTCCCCTTCCTGCCCAAGGGTGCCATCTTGCTCAGTCAGATGACACAGCTAAAGATGGCAAAAATAAAAGATAGTAAAGGAGCAACTCCAAGGGGAGGAGGGAGGGTTGTGAGGACTGATTCCTGCTGTCCCCAAAGAACATCTATTACAGATGAATAACTACGCTTTCTCTGGGAACAAGCAGGAAGTTAGTCCTCACATATGGGACTCCCCAGCTACAGGCTACCGAAAACCCATACCAAAAAACACGGACTCTCTCAAGGGGAGCCGCGAGCAGCGGCAATGAAGTCTGTATCCACAGACCACAGTAGGACCCCTGTGTCCGATGAGAACCAGCACTCCGGTAGCCTGAACACAGAAGAGTCGGAGGGTAGGAGTTGCCTAAACCTCAAAAAGGTTATGGAGCACAGCCTGGCCGAAGGCACTGTCCCATCAGGACTCTCTTTCCAGGCAGTAATGGGCTGTGAAGGTATGAACTGAAGACCAGGTGGCAGCCCGGTAGATGTCCACCATCGGGACAGAGCACAAGTTTGCCACCGAGGCCACCTTGACCCTGACATGGTACGCCGAGACACAGTCTTCCAGCGGGAGCCCTGCCTGTTCATAGGCAAGGGCGATACAATCCGCCACCCAGGTGGACAGCGTACGCTTGGTCACCGCCTATCCCAGCCTACTGGGGTCATAGGAGATGAAAAGCTGAGTAGCTTTGCAGTGGTTCTGAGTGTGTTGGATATAGAAGGACAAAGCCCTCACAGTCCAAAGTGTGGAGGACTATCTCTGCCCTGCTGGTGTAAGGTCTTGGGAAGAAGGTGGGAAATACCACCTCCTGGCTGAGGTGGAAGGACAATACCACCTTCGGAAGAAATTTGGGTTGTGTGCAGAGCATCACCCTGTTCTTGTAAAACTTAGTATAAGGCGCCTCCGCCACTAAGGCCTGAAGCTCGCTAACTTTGCGAGCAGAGGTGAGTGCAACCAGGAACACCATCTTCCAAGAAAGGTAGCGGAGGAGGCAAGTAGCCAGAGGCTCAAAGGGTGGGAAAGTGAGCTGCCCTAACATCACGTTGAGGCCCCATTCAGTTTCCGGAGGGTGAACCGGGGGCTTCAATAAGAGCAGACCCCTAAAAAAATGGGTCACCAACGGTTGGACTGAGAGGGGCTTGCTAGGGCACTAAGGTTCACCCGGACAGAGTTAGACTTGAGCCCAGATTGCGAGAGGTGGAGAAGGTACTGTAACAGCAAACCAACCAGGCAGGAGAACGGGTCAGCTCCATGCTCAGCACACCAGGCTGAAAACCTGCACCATTTGAGGGCGCAAGGTTTTCTAGTAAAGGCTTTGCGAGAGGCCAGCAGGATCTCCTCTACCTCACCCAAGAGGTGGAAAGGGGCTAGGTTCACCCTTTCAGCAGCCATGCTGTCAGTGACAGGGACCCCAGGTTGGGGTGCAGAAGAGAGCCCCCTTCTTGAGACAGGAGTCCAGAGAGATCCCCAACGGAATGGGGGTGTCCACAGTTAATTGGAGGAGCAGTGGGAACCACGGTTGCCTGGGCCACTGAGGGGCTATCAGGATGAGCAAGGCCCTATAATGGAGAGTCCTGAACAAAGTTTTGGCAATCAGCGGCATGGGAGGGAAGGCGTACATGAGGCCCTCCGACCATGATACAAGGAAAGCATCTGCTGCCACCCTGGAGGGATAGGCCTGCCACGAACAGAAGCGGGGCAACTGAAAGTTGTCCGGGCTGGCGAACAAGTCCATCACGGGTTTCCCGCAGATCTGGAAGAGCCAATCGGTCACCCTGGGGTCCAGCTGCCACTCCTGTGGCTGAAGAACTCTGCTCAGCCTGTCAAGCAGCAGGTTGTTCTGGCCTTGTAGATATAATGTTGGCAGGAGGATACCCTGTTGGACGGCATACGAGCAGAGGACCGGTGCCTCTTGACAAGAGGGCATGAGAACCCATGCCCCCTGTTGGTTGACAAAGAACATCACCACCTTGTTGTCCGTCTGGACGAACACCAGCTGGTGATGCAGGCGGTGGCAAAATGCTCGCAGGGCTACGTATATCGCCCACAGCTCCAGGAGGTTGATCTGCTGAGTGCTCTCATCTGGTGACCAGCTGCCCTGGGTGCAGAGCTCCTCGCAATGGGCTCCCCAGCTGAACAGTGAGGCTTCTGGAGGGGCTCAGGATCTGAAAAGGCTTGCCCACCTTGAGATGCTGGAGAGACTGCCACCGGACTAGAGAGTCTGACAGTTGGTGGGTTACCCAGACTCTGTCTCAGAGGCGCCCTGTTGCGTGAGTCCACTGGTCCGAGAGACACTACTGCACCAGTCTCATGTGGAGGCGACTGTCTGGGGTGACGTGGACCATGGAGGCCATGTGCCCGAGAAGGCACAGGAGAAGCCGAGCAAGCACCGAGGGACGGTACTGTATATCCCGTGCCAGAGTCCTGAGATGGTCAGCTCGGTCCCTAGGCAGGAAGGCCTTTGACTGAGGGTGTTAAGCTTTTCCCCAATGAACCCCAGACATTGAGTCAGGAGGAGAACATAAGAACATAAGATATGCCATACTGGGTCAGACCAAGGTCTATCAAGCCCAGTATCCTGTTTCCAACAGTGGCCAATCTAGGTCATATGTACCTAGCAGTTTCCCCAAAAGATACAGGTTCCACAATGCTTGTACTGGGTCAAGCATTGATATCCTGGGTCCCTTCTTAATAATGGTTTATGGACCTTTCCTCCAGGAACTTGTCCAAACCTTTTTTAAACCTAGCTACACTAACAGCCTTTACTACATCCTCCGGTAACAAATTCCAGAGTTTGATTACACGTTGAGTGAAAAAATATTTTCTTTTATTAGTCTTAAATAGTTTACCCTGTAGCTTCATTGCATGTCCCCTAGTCTTTCTATATTCTGATAATGTAAACAATCGATCTACGTTTACCCGTTCCACTCCGTTCATTAATTTATAGACTTCTATCATATCTCCCCTCAGCCGTCTCTTTTCCAGGTTAAAGAGTCCTAATCTTTTCAGCCTTTCTTCATAGGAGTATCCTTCCATCCCCTTTACCATTTTGGTGGCTCTTCTCTGAATCTTTTCTAATAACGCTATATCCTTTTTAAGATACGGTGACCAGAATTGCACACAATATTCAAGGTGCGGTCTCACCATGGAACGATATAGAGGCATTATAGACTTGGGGTAGTGTCACAAGCACAACGCCCGAAGCCACTTGCCTCTAGTGGTCGAGGGGTGTGGTGGTTGAGGATTCCTTCTTCTATCAGCTCCTAGCAGCATATTTCTTCGTGTTGGCTTCTGGGAAGTGTAGTACTGCTAAAATATGGTGGTGCCTTTAGAAGGTTTGTAGTTGAGGTAACCGAGGGTAAGGCTTGTAACAGAAAGTTTATTTCCATAACACAAAACACAGCAGGTTCAAGGTATCATTTACAGGATTATAACTGTAGGATTTGCTTAAGGTACAGCAAATAATGGCAAACAAACCAAAAGAACTCAGAAATGGCTTTTTAAAGTCCTCTTACTTGCAGAAGCAATTGCCTTTAGAAACTAGGCTGCTACTTTCCTTTTTAGTCCTTGTTAATCAGAGCATAAAGAAAAATTCAGGCTTAATTCTTCTACAGCAGTTTGGTTTCTGCCAGTCTCAAAAACCTCTCTAGGCTGCATTTCTATGTGAAACCAAACTTAGAACAAAACATACATTCCAAGCTGTTATCAAAACTCTTAGCAGGCTTTTCATATAGCAGAGGAGCAAGCAAAAACTCTTATAGCAGCTAACTTGGCTTTTCTTGCCGTTGCACAGTTCAAACACAGGTGACAAACAAACATGAATCAGAGCTTCCTGATCAGGCTTACGTTGCAGTAAATTTCCCTTTTAAAACAGACAGGAATTTACCTCCACACTGCTTCTGCCATATGGTTAACTTCCAAGGAGAATTACTTCTTTCAGGGCTAGCTTTTCCTCAAGACCTCCTGTCTAGAGCTTGGCATAGAGAGCAATCCATAAAGCAATCTTCTTCCCCCAACTCTGACACTGGTTCTCCCAACTGCATGGGTTCTGACTCACCGATCTGGTCAGACTGCTCAGCTGACAACCTCTCTGGTGGTCTGAAAGCTTCTCCACTTCCTGGTCCCCACCTCTTTTGCCAACCTGTTGCAGGGAATTCAGCTCTGTCAGCTCTGGGTAGCTCAGCTCTTCTCCAACTGCTCTCCTGGCTGCTCTCCTTCTCGTCTCTCTCTTTCTTCTCTCTCTCCTTCTCGTCTCTCTGCATAATCTAACCCAGGCTTATACCTCCAGGGTCTTAACCCCACCTCTTTCTTTCCCAGGTGTTGGTAATCCCCCTGCCTCCTGATATTAGAATAATCAGTGCACTTGTTAAAGTAAGGGCTTTGGTCCTCGTGCTTGCAATCCCTCTTTCTTACTTTATCAGTCATTGTTCCAGCTGGGGTTTCTCTGTCTTTGAAACCTTGCTGTGGCTTTCTCTCCCTGCACTCCTAGATAGGGACCCTTAACTAGGGTGAATTCGTTATGCTTCTCACCTCCCCCACTCTCAGGATAGCTGACTTTGCCACAGTAGTTTATGATGAAGCCCAAGTGTTGGAGAATCTAGATGTTGCGTATGGTGGCCTGCTGCACCTCTGAGGCCGTGCTTCCCTTTATGAATCAGTCATCCAGGTAGGGGAAGACAAAACCCTTCTGGAGACAGAGGAAGGCGGCCATGACTGCCAGGCATTTTGTGAAGACCCTCGGGGCGGAAGCCAGGCCGAAAGGGAGCACTCTGTACTGATAGTCACTGGCCCCCACTATGAACTGCAGGTACTGCCTGAGGTTGGGGTGAATGAGGATGTGGGTATAGACATCCTGGAGGTCTAAAGAGCATAGTCAATCTCCCTGCTGGAGGTAGGGCAGCAATGTTCCAAGGGAGAGCATCTTGAACTTCTCCCTCACCAGGAATTTGTTGAGGTTTTGCATAGGTTGAGGATGGGCCTTAGGCCCCTGTTCTCTTTGGTATGAGGAAGTGCCTGGAGTAGAACCCCTTGCCCTTGAAATGGTAGGGCAACGGTTCCACCGCTTTGTCCTTGAGAAGACCTGACAACTCCTTCAGTAGAAGGTCCTGATGGAGGGGAGACTTGAGGGGCTCTCCCAGAACGTAAGGGGGATTTATCTGAGTTAGGTAGAGGAGGTAACCCTCCCTGACCACCCAGAGTGCCCAAGAGTTGGTGGTGATGGCCAACTACCTCTGGGCATAGTGGAGCAGACATCCTCCTCTGGGCTGCTGATCTCCTTGGGGTAGAGAGGCTATGCTCAAGGAGTCAAAAGCTCCTCCCTGGCTGGGCCAGATCTGGTGCCTGGGGTTTGGGAGCCTTCTGTTTATGGGGGCCAAGCCCATGTCCCTTGGCCTGCTGACCCTGTTGGGGAACTGAGGAGGCCTGAAAAGATGCATAGTTTCTGTAAGCAGCCCCTTTCCTCAGGTAGAAGGGCTTTTTACCCAAGTCCTTCTGTCGGAGAGGGGCAGTGGTCTTTTTAGAGAGCCTGGTCCTCATCATGAACTCGGTCTCCAGCTAGGCAGCCTTGTCAGTCATGGGTTTGCCAAAGAGGTTCTCTCCTTGGCATAGGACATCAACCAATTTGTCTTGAACCCATTGTCCAAGGTCAGAAGACTGTAGCCAAGCCTGGCATCAGGCACCGATGCCTGCTGCCGCTACTCGAGCTGCCGACTCAAACCCATCATAGGCTGCATGAGACATAAACTTGGAACACTCACATACAGCCTTGGCCAGGTTCTTGAACCGCTGCAAAGGTTCCTCGTAGAGATTAACTGAGAACCCGGCGAGTTCCTTCGCCAGGTCTCTCAGTTACATGCCCATATTCGGCTTTCTTTTTCCTCGGTCCCTTCCTTTGGAATGCATTACCACCTTCCCTCCGGCTGGAACCCTCCTACTCCCAGTTCAAATTACACTCAAAACTCATCTGTTCCAACAAGCTTTTGATCTCCATCCTGGTGCTCCTCCCAGAAGTTATCTGTTGACTGTTTTGTTCAGTGTTTATCATGTACATCTTGTCTCCCCCTTTTTGGTCTCTTGGTGTCCTTGGTCTAGTCCTGTGATTATAACCTTTGTGCCCTATCCTTTTCTTGCTTTCCTGTTATTTTATGGCGTTCTTTTTTCTTTTCTATGATTTGCAGTGCTTGACCTTTTTATTTTATTGTACACCGTTTTAATGCTCCGGCCAAAGCAGTCTATCAAATGTTGAAATTAAGATCAAATGTTGAAATAAAGATATACAGCTGATAGGCCTGGATGCGGCCAATGAGCATCGATTCCCGGTAACACTTTTTGCCGAGGGCGTCGAAGGTGCGAGCCTCCCTACCGGGGGGCATCAAGAAGTGCATCTTCTGGCTTTTCAGCTGACACATGGCCAACTCCACCACCGTGGACTTATGTGGCAGCTGTGATTTCTGGAAGCCTGGACTTCAGCAGACTTGATACAACGAGTCGAGCCGTTTGCTCATCACTGGCACTGACGCCGGTGTCTCCCACATACGAAGCATCAGATGTTCCAGGATGGGAGGGATGGGCACCGTGAGCGATTCCCTCGGAGGGGCCTTGTACTGGAGGATTTCCAACTCTGTGAGGAATGTCAGGGCCTTAGACAAAATCAAAGGAATGTCAGGGCCTTAGACAAAATCAAGGAAGCCCATATCCTTGGGCGGTGACCACCGTCGAGGCTCCGAGATGGGAGAGTCGGATGGGACGTTGTGTTGGCGACGGGTATCAGGAGACTCTTCATCCTCCGACTCCCATTCGTAGTCCATCGAGGACTCATAGCAGGACTGCTCAGTGGGTCTCGGGGGTCCAGATGCTCTGCGGCCGGTGCCTGGCATACTGGCTGGGAATGATCACGGTCCTGTCGAGCGGGGGCCGGATCAAGACCTCGGCCAAGGATTGGCTCGGCCTCCTGGGACGTCTTTGACGTTGAGGACCCAGAGGTCGGGGCAGAGGAACTGGTCATGCCAGACAACAGCACCCACTGCTAGTCCATAAAGGCAGACAAACTGCACTCTAGGGCTCCCATTCTGGACTCCAGGTCAGAAGGCTCCACAGCCTTCGGCATGGGCACCAAGGGACTCGGGCCCGGCGCCAGCTCCCCCGAAGGGGGAATCCTCGACGAGGATGGTGTCTGGGGACCGAGGCCAGTCCGAGGTTGAATCCTTCTGGGGGACCTTAGCAGGCCGCTCCTTCTCCGAAGCCCCGGACGAGAGTCTTGGACTGCGGAACCTGTCTCGGGGGTTAACCGGCCAGTCAGATCCATCCAAGGACACCACCTTCGAGGGTTTCTTCTTCTTCCTGGGTTCCCTCGAGGGAGACCACCCTTTCTGAAGACCCGCGGCAGGGCTCTGGCTCGGAAGGGTCTGCCTGAGATGTCAAGGCTTTAGACGAGCCCTTGGTCTTCAGAGGCATCGGGAATTTGGAGAAAAACATATCATGCTGCTGCTGGCGGCTCTTGAGGGCCTTGCTGGACATCCTCTTGCAAAGACCGCATGCTGCCGGGTCATGGTTCAGCCCGAGGCAACGGAGACAGCAGTCAGGTGTGTCGGTCAAGGATATAATTTTTGAGCTCCACTCACACTTTTTAAAGTCACTAGTAGCCATAGGGGGAAAAAGTACCCCTGCGAGGTGGAAGACCCACTGGGCTGCCAGTTGGAAAAAAGGCACGAAGACACCAAAGAACAAAAACTACAAAATAAACCCGAACTCGACACCGAGGCAACGAGGTCGGGTGGTGGGAAGAGTACTGGTGTGATACCTAAGGTGAGTATGAAACTCGGAGAGAAAAAAATCAACTTTTTCCAGAGACAAGCCAGACAACTACTATTACTACTACTATTTATCACTTATAGAGTGCCACACACGCAACGCTGTACAGCTAACCAAAAAGAGGCAGCCAGAATACAAGAGACAGTCCCTGCCCATCAGAGTCATGCTCATCGGAGCTTACAATCTAGTCAGAACATTACAGAGCATTGGTCCGATTAATGCAAGGCACAGTATGGTCAATACATTTTGGTCATGAGAGTTGACGGGGTTAAGATAAGATAAGGATAGAAGTCAGGATCTGAAAGCGACGGTGAAGAGGTGGGTCTTCAACCTGGATTTGAAGAGGGCCAGGGAGGGTGCCTGGAGTATAGACACAGGTAAGCTGTTCCAGGTGTGAGGTGCTGCAAGGTGAAAGGAGCGAAGTCGGGAGTTAGCGGTGCGGGTGAAAGGCATAGATAGAATAATTTGCTAGCGGAGCGCAGGTTCCGAGAGGGGACGTAGGGAGAGATAAGAGATGAGAGGTATTGAGGGGCCGCAGAGTGAATGCATTTATAGTTCAGTAGGAGAAATTTGAATTGGATGCGGAATTGGACAAGCAGCCAGTGAAGCGACTTGAGAAGAGGAGTAATGTAAGCGTGGCGAGATTGGCGGAAGATTAGTTGTATAGATTGAAGGGGAAGAAGGTGGCTGACGGGGAGACCAGCAAGGAGTAGGTTGCAATAATCGAGGCGGGAGGAGATTAAGGAGTGGATAAGCGTTTTGGTGGTGTGTTCAGAGAGGAAGAGGCGGATTTTGCTAATGTTGTAGAGAAAGAAGTGACAGGTCTTGGCTACAAGCTGGATGTGTGCGGAGAAGGAGAGGGAGGTGTCAAAGATAACCCCTAGGTTGCGGGCCGAGGGAACAGGAAGGATAGTAGCTCCATCCACATAGACTGAGAAAGGGGGAAGAGGAGGGGAGGAGTTGGGGGGAAAGACAAGGAGTTCAATCTTAGCCAAGTTCAGTTTCAATCGGCGATGAGACATCCAGGCAGCGATGTTGGAGAGGCAGGCAGAGATCTTGGACTGGGTTGCTGGAGAAATATTAGGTGTAGAGAGGTAGATTTGGGAGTCATCGGCATAAAGATGGTACTGAAAGCCGTGGGAGGAGATAAGCGTGCCAAGGGCTTGGGTGTAGAGAGAGAAAAGGAGGGGGCCCAAGACGGATCCCTGGGGTACACCTACATGGAGCGGGGTAGGGGAGGAGGAGGAGCTGCCAGAGCATACACTGAATGAGCAATGGGAGAGGTAGGAGAAGAACCAGGATAGTACCAGGTCCTTGAAGCCAAGGGAGAAGAGGGTGGTGAGGAGAAGATTGTGGTCAACGGTGTCAAAGGCAGTGGAGAGATCAAGAAGGATGAGGATGGAGTAGAGGCCCTTAGATTTAGCCAGGAACAGGTCATTGGAGACTCTTGCGAGAACTGTTTTAGTGGAGTGTAAGGGACGGAAGCCAGATTGTAGTGGGTCCAGGAGGGCCTGGGAGGTGAGGAAGTCGAGGCAGCGGTGGTGGACTGCACGTTCTAGTAGTTTGGATATGAAGGGAGGAGGGAGAAGGGTCGATAGTTACAAGGGCATGTGGGATCGAGTGAGGGTTTCTTGAGGAGAGGTGTGACAACAGCATGTTTGAAGTCAATGGGGACAGTTGCAGTAGAAAGTGAAAGGTTGAGGATATGAGAGATGGTGGGTACAATGGTGGAGGAGATGGGGTGTAGGAGATGGGTGGGGATAGGGTCAGATGAACAGGTGGTGGGTTTGGTGGAGGTAAGAAGGAGTGTGGTTTCTTCTTCAGAGATCGGAGGGAAGGAGGAGAGGGTGGCAAAGGAAGTACGGATGGGGGGAGAATTGGGAAGGGGGGGAGGTAAATGAGGGGGTAGGGAATTGGAGGGTAATCTTGTGGATTTTGTCATGGAAGTAGTCGGCTAGGGTTTGGGCAGAAAGGGAGGGCGGGACCGGGGGCGGGGGGACTTTGAGGAGAGAATTGAGGGTATTAAAGAGACTGCGAGGATCAGAGGCAAGGGAGTTGGTCAGGTGGATGTAGTAGTCTTGTTTGGCAAGTGCTATGGCTGACTGGAAGGAGCCAAGCATAAATTTGAAGTGTAGAAGGTCCTCCGGGGAGCGGGATTTGGACCAAGCACGCTCGGTGGAACTAGCGCAGGTGCATAGATAATGGGTTGTGGGCGAAAGCCAGGGCTGGGGAGTAGATCGTTTGACTGGACGTGGGGTGGGTGGGGCAAGAGTGTCAAGAGCTGAGGAGAGTATAGCATTGTAGGAGGATAGTGCCTCGTCAACGGACTTGGAGGATATAATGGAGGAGAGAGATGGAGAAATGGTGGAGGAGAGAGTCAGGGGATCAATATTATGGATGTTTCTAAATAGGTCAGATGAGACAGGACAAGGTTGAAGTGGCAGAAGCTGAAGAGTAAAGGTTTAAAGGTGATGGTCAGACGAGGGAAGGATTGAGTTGCGGAGGTTTGAAGGAGAGGAATTGGAGAAGAGTATTAGGTCAAGGCAGTGGCTGTGTAGGTGGGTGGGGGCGGTGGAGCAGAGTTGGGGGTCATACGAGGAGATGAGGGCGAGGAATTTTGAGGCGTGGGGGTCGGGGGGGGGGGTGTTGTCGACGTGAATATTGAAATCGCCAAGAATATGAGTGGGAGAAGAGGGATTCAGAAAGGCGGAGAGCCAGGAGTCGAAGTCGGTGAGGAAGGTTGATTGGGATTTGTCGGGTGGGCGATAAATAACAGCAACACGGAGGGGAAGTGGTAGGAGGAGGCGAATGGAGTGGACTTCAATGGAGAGGGGGGAGGATGACTGAGGTAGCAGGAGAGGTTGGAATTGACGGGAGGGAGAAAGTAGGAGACCAACACCACCACTGCGACCAGTAGATCGAGGTGTATGGGAGAACTGGTAACCCCCATAGCAAAGAGAAGCAATGGATACGGTGTCATCTGGGGGGATTTAGGTCTCAATCAGGGCGAGAAGGTGTAGGGCATTAGAGATAAAGAGATAGTGAGTAAAAGGAAGTTTGTTAGTGACTGAGCATGCGTTCCATAGAGCACATGAGAATGGGAGAGCGGAGGGGGGAAGGAGAGGGATATGGATAAGGTTAGATAAGTTTATTTACATTCTCTTATATACCATGCTATTCTGCATCAGTGCGGTTTACATTGAACAAACTGAAATTACATTGAACAGGGTATTATAACTTGGAGATAACTATTTTACAGGGAACATGGGCTATGGAGGGTTAAGTGGCTTGCCCAAGACCACAAGGAGCACCTGTGGGACTAGAAACCCCAGTCCTTCCAGCCCAGGGTTGCTGTCCTCTGGTGGGATTTGAACCCCTGACCTTAAGTACCTTGCCCCAACCACTAGGCTACTCCTCCACTCCAAAGGTATATGAGGATTTCTTATCAGAGTAACGTGAGGCTTTATTTCTAGAGAAGTGCAGAGATTTACAGGGAACAGGGTGTGGGTGGATATGTCTGGATGTGTGTGCCCTCCAAGAGGGACTTGAGAGAAGGGAAGTGAGGGGTGATATTGATGGTATCAGCAAGGTTATGTGAGGATTTCTTTTTGGAGATAAGGTTGGGGTTGATATCTCTGTATGAGAGAATGAGAGATTGGGGGATGAGTGAGGGAGGGTGGAAGGGGGGAGGAGCGGGATGTGGATGAGATTAGATAAAGTACATGAGGAACTCTTTTTAGTGTGAGAAAGAAATCGAGGGGGGCCAGGGTTGGGGTTGATGAGAGAAGGAGAAGGAGTAGTACAGAGCGTGGTAAAGCGGAAACGGTACGGCGGAAGCGAGGGTGGGGTTGCCTTAGATACAGAGGGGTTGGTTGAATGCGGGGGATGGTGTGCTGAAGCTCAAGAGCAGATGCTAGGTAAGGGGACAGAATGGAGGGCGAAGTGAGGAAGGTAGGGGAGTAGGGGGAAGAGGAGGGAGGGTGTTCGTAGGAGGGGAGGCAGTTGGGGAGGATGAGGAAGAAAAGGACAATGTGATGTGGGGCCATGGTAATGGGCAACAAAGACACTGTAAACAATCTACAAGCAACAGGGCCTTCTCTCTCTATGCTCCATCCCTATGGAACACCCTTCCTCATGAGCTGCGTAACTGTGTGAGCCACTCTGAGTTCCGTAAGAAGTTAAAAACCCACCTCTTCCTTGAACATTTTTCCCTACCACCCTAGTACCTAACCCTCTACATCTACCTCCCCGCCCATGCTCCTTCAAATCCTATAACACAACCATCTGTAGCTCTATATATACATATGTAAATAGTTGATCTTTGATCATTGTAATTAGTTCATAAATTAGTTCTTATTGTTCGCCTATGTATCCTTGTTACTTTGTTCTTTGTAAACAGTTGAAACAAACTGCCTTTGAAACGTTCTATGTAAACCGTCTTGATTTGTAGAAAGACGGTATATAAAAAATGTTAAATAAATAAACAGGTTCTGTGCAAACACTGGGTAGCAGTTCTATGCAAACACTGGGTGGCAGTTCAATGCAGGCAATGGGTAGCAGTTTTATGCAAACTCTGGGTAACAGTTCTGTGCAGACAATGGGTAGCAGTTCTATGCAAACACTGGGAAACAGTTCTATGCAGACAATGGGTAACAGTTATATGCAGACAATGGCTCACAGTTCTATGCAGGCAATGGGTAGCAGTTCTAAGCAAACACTGGGAAACAGTTCTATGCAGACAATGGGTAACAGTTATATGCAGACAATGGCTCACAGTTCTATGCAGGCAATGGGTAGCAGTTCTATGCAAACACTGGGAAACAGTTCTGTGCAGACAGTGGGTAACAGTTCTATGCAAGCACTGGGTAGCAGTTCTATGCAGACAGTGGGTAACAGTTCTATGCAAGCACTGGGTAGCAGTTCTATGCAAACACTGGGTAGCAGTTCTATGCAAACAATGGGTAGCAAGTTCTAGGCGGGTAGTGGAAGGGAGGATCAGTGCCAGCAGTGGGAAGCAAGTCAAGGAAAGTTACTTGAAAGTAAAGGGTGATGATCGTGAGCTGGTTGGGGTCAGGAGGCGAAGTGTGGTGGAGCGATCGTGCCTACTCGGCTCCAGGCAGCTACGGAGATTTGGAGGAGCAGGGTTAACGGCTCACGCCAGAGCGCCCCCACATGAGTGCTCCAGGGAGAGGGCACCCATCTAAGGGCCACACCAAAGGGCCCTCTGGCGAGGCCCTAAGGCACAGGCCCGCCAGGTGTGGGGGTGGGGGAGGGACACATGATTTCCAGGTTTCAGCAACAAAGGGGGTAGGAGGGAAGAGGAGTCATTGCCCTGCCCAACCCCCATCCATCTCATAACAGCAACAATATCACTTCCAAGCAAACAAATCGACGGAGAAAAAGAAACAGTGATGCATTTCTTCCTGTGCTATGCAAAATATAAAGATAATGGATGTAAATTCTAAAAACTGAAATATTCAAATCAATAAATTGAAAATAAGGTTTTTTTCTACCCCTTCTGCTTCCAGTGCTGGAATCGAGGATAGGAGGCTGCCAAACATGTAGGAGTTGTGGACACAGCTCTAAAATTGGGGCTGTAGACAGTTATAGGAGAACCTGGCGTACAGCCCCAGCAGTCTCTGACCATGATCGCTAGGGCTTTGACCCAGAACAAACAGCTACTGAGGGGCAGCTCTCCTTTCTTGGAAGACAGGTCTTAAAGTACTCAATCTCTGTGGCTTTTAAGTGAATGAAAGATGATCCTTCTTCGTTCTCCATGGAATAATCGATCATTCTCTGTTACTGCATTCAGCAAAGTGAGCCGCGTCCTTCCAGTCAATGCCAACTTTCTCATCCAAAGGTCACCTAGACACTAATGCCTCACAAGTAAAGAGGTAACTGCTCACTCTTTGAGCGTGTGGTTGCCTCCATGGCTAGCAAACAAGATGGGCTCACCAGAGGGTCCTAGTGGAGATTCCTCATCCCTCTTCTAGTCCCACGGGAGAATCTCCGTGCATACACTGACCACTGCAGCTCTGGCAACCCTACCTGTGACAGTGGGAGACCCTCGAGGACAGTGTACAACAGGAAGATAATTAGGACAAAATTACTCTATCGCTAGGAACACTCAAAATCAAAATAAATACATAAATACAATCACAACTTCTTGCTGCTTTAACCAAAAATTTCAAGCCTCTGCCATCACCTACTCATGCTTTTAAATCTGAAAGATGCTGTGGTAAGAACTCGGGTTCAGTTCATTCCAACTCCGGTCCTTCAAAGATGAGCATCTACTGGCAGTCAGGGGAGAACAAAAAGGCTGGAAGCGGTTCAGAGGAAGGCGACCACAATGATTTGGAGCCTGCATCAGAAGACTTATGAGAAGAGACTTGAAGACCTAAACATGTATACTCTGGAGGAGAGGAGGGGCAGGGGAGATATGATTCAGACCTTTAAATACTTAAAGAATATTAATGGACAAAAAAAACTCTTCCAGAGATGGGGAAGCTGTAAAACCAGAGGGCATAACATGAAGCTGCAAGGGGGTAAAATGAAAGGCAACGTCAGGAAAGCACAGTTACTTACCTGTAACAGGTGATCTCTGGGAACAGCAGGAATAAGTCTTCACATATGGGTATGTCGGTACCGATGGAGCCTGCGTGGGAACGCTCCCCAGCGTCCCAAAAAAAGGAAAGCTTTTGGGAGCATCCCACAGCGCCTGCGCGCTGCCTTCCCGCCTTTCCTAACCGCCTCTCTCCAGTTCGAGTTTTAAAGCTGAGACAAAGAGAGAGAGAGGAAAGGAAAGATAGATAGAGAGATACAACTCCTAGGGGAGGTGGGTGGGTTGTGAAGACTTATTCCTGCTGTTCCCAGAGATCACCTGTTACAGGTAAGTAACTGTGCTATCTCCAGGAACAAGCAGGAATGAGTCTTCACATATGGGGACTCCCCAGCTAGAGATGCCTGGGAGATCCCCAAGGTTGTGAGACCCTGAGAAGGGCTCTACCTCCACCCATGGATCTCAGGCATCCAACCAGGGATGGAGGGTAGGAGTTGATTAAGCATGGAACAGGTGTTTGAGAACAGCCTGACCAAACAAGGCATCCTGGCGGGAGTCCTTGTCCAAACAGTAATGGGCTGTGAAGGTATGAACCGAGGCCCAGGTGGCCGCTCGACAGATCTGGTTGATGGACACAGAATTTAGATGAGCCATAGAGGTGACCATGGCCCTCACATTATGAGCTGTGACATGGCCCTCCAGAGAAAGATTCTTACTCTGGTAGGTGAAAGAAATACACTGAGCAATCCAATTGGACAGTGTCCTCTTAGAGACTGGAAGTCCCAAATGAGAGGGATCAAAAGCAACAAAGAGTTGAGAAGACTTTCTATGTTGCTGTGTCCTTTGTAAGTAAAAAGCAAGAGCTCTCTTACAATCCAGGGTATGAAGATTCCTCTCTGCACTTGATGCATGAGGACCTGGAAAAAAGACAGGTAAATACACCTCTTGATTAAGATGAAAAGGTGAGACCACTTTAGGCATAAAGTGCGGATTGGTCCTAAGGACTACCTTATCATGATGGAACCTTGTATAAAGTGGATTAGCCACTAAGGCCTGCAGTTCACTGATGCGGCGAGCTGAGGTGACTGCAATAAGAAAGATAACCTTCCAGGAAAGAAATTTCAAGGAGGTAGTGGCTAAGGGTTCAAAGGGTGGCTTCATGAGCTGACCAAGAACCAGATTCAAGTCCCATGCCACTGGAGGTGGTCTAATGGGAGGTTTAGTTAAAAGAAGGCCTCTCATGAATCTTGCAATAAGAGGATGAGAGGAGACAGGTTGTCCATTGAGAGGCTTGAGGGATGCTGCAATAGCACTCAAATGGACCCTTACTGAATTTGTTTTGAGGCCTGCATGGGAAAGATGCAGGAGATATTCTAGTAAAGAATTCAAAGTTATTGCTAGAGGGTTAATACCCTTCTCAGCACACCAAATGGTAAACCTTTTCCATTTAAAAGCATTGGAACGTCTAGTAGAAGGCTTTCTGGAAGCATGAAGGATATCCCTTACTTGCTGAGAAAGATGCCAATCTTGAAGGTCTAAGCCTTCAGCAACCAAGCCCTGAGATGGAGAGATTGGGGGTTTGGGTGCCACAACGTTCCCCCCTCCTGAGACAGGAGATCTGGAGCAGACCCCAAGTCCAGGGAGGGAGCTTGAGAGAGATGCAGAAGTAGAGGGTACCACACTTGGCGTGGCCAACGTGGAGCTATGAGGATCATAGTCCCTCGATCTCTCTGAAGCTTGAACAGGGTCTTGGGAATTAGGGGAATGGGTGGAAAGGCGTACAGGAAGTCTTGACCCCAGTGAAGGAGGAAGGCATCCCTGGCCTGAACTCCCTGACACTGAATTCTGGAACAGAATCGGGGACGTTTGGAAATTCCACGGACTTGCAAAGAGGTCTATGTCCGGGGTTGCCCAAATTTGAAAGATTCTGACTATCTGGTCCATATGAAGGGACCATTTGTGTGGAAACAGAACTCGACTGAATCTGTCTGCCCAAGAGTTTTGAACTCCTGGAAGGTATACTGCCAGAAGATGAATTTGATGCTCTCTGGCGAAGGCCCACAATCTCAGAGCTTTGTTGCAAAGCGACAGAGAGCCAGTTCCTCCCTGCTTGTTCACATAGAACATGGCTACTTGGTTGTCCGTGTGGATGAGGACTGTCTTGTAGCTGAGCAGGGCATGGAAGACTCTGAGAGCTAAGAAGATTGCTCTGAGCTCTAAGATGTTGATATGTAGGGAGGTCTCCTGTGGAGACCAAATGCCCTGGGTGAAGAGGTCTTGAAGATGAGCTCCCCAACCCTTTGGAGAGGCATCTGTTGTAAGGATTGCTTGGGGTAACAATTGTTGGAAGAGGGACCCCAGCAACAGATTTTGAGTGGACTTCCACCACTGGAGAGACCAAAAGAGGCGCCTGGAGGTTGCTATTTTGTCTGACAGACCCCCTGATGCCTGGGTCCACTGGGTGGACAAAGTCCATTGAGCTGCCCTCATGTGAAGGCGAGCATAAGGGACCACATGCACAGTGGATGCCATGTGGCCTAGCAGTTGTAACATCTCTCGAGCAGTTAGATGGGTTTTTAACTGAATCTGAGAGGCTAACTGCACTAAGCGTAGGCAACGGGCCTGGGGAAGATAGGCCCTTGCAGTTGTGGTATCCAGCAAGGCCCCTATGAACTCTAGAGACTGAGTAGGGGTGAGCTGGGACTTTGGAATGTTTATCACCAGTCCCAGATACTGCAGAACACGCATTGTGCAGGCTAGGGAAGTCTGGGCCTCTGATTGGGATGAAGCTCGGATGAGCCAGTCGTCCAAATATGGGAATACGAATATTCCCAGAGTGCGTAGAAATGCAGCTATTACTGCCATGCATTTTGTGAACACTCTTGGAGCAGAGGCCAGACCAAAAGGAAGCACCCTGTATTGGTAGTGCTTTCCCAGATAAAGGAACCAAAGGAACCTTCTCTGTGCTGGATGGATGAGTATATGGGTATACGCATCCTTGAGATCTAGAGAACAAAGCCAATCCTGACTCTGAAGGAATGGAAGGCCTAGAGAAATCATCTTGAATTTCTCCTTGCATAGGAATTTGTTCAATTCTCTGAGATCTAATATGGGTCTGTAGCCCCCTGTTTTCTTTGGAATTAGAAAGTAGGGGGAGTAGAACCCTGAGCCCTGTTGAAGAAGAGGTACTTCTTCTATTGCCCCTTGGGCAAGAAGGGTAGAAATCTCCTGACCCAGAAGGTCGAGAAGAGATGTTGGAGAATTGAACTGTCTCACCATGGTGTAAGGAGGAAGATTTGAGAAATGAAGTTTGTACCCTTCCCTTATGATGGAAAGGGTCCAGTGCTCTGCTGTGATTTGCTCCCATCTGGGAGCAAAGTGAGCTAACCTTCCTGGAATGGTGAGAGGCTCTGGATCTTTTAGAGCCAGAAAGGCTAAGTTCTCTAGCTGCAAGTCACTGAGGAGGCTGAGGCTGTTGGGCTACAGTAGTCCTTGCAGCCTTAGGCTTGGCCTGTTTAGATTGTTGACGCTTTGCAGCAAAACGACCTGCAGATGATGTCTGTTGACCATAAACAGGATAATATCTTCCCTTCTTGGGAAAATATGCCTTTTTGAACAACCTCTTCTGGACAGGATTAGAGGTAGACTTTGAAAGCCTATCCAAAGCAGAATTTTCTGAATCCATTTGAGTGGCCTTTGCTTGCCAATCTTTGCCAAACAGATTTTTACCTGTACAAGGAAGATTTCCTAATCCATCTTGGACCCAGGGTTCCAAATCAGAAGCTTGTAGCCAAGCAATTCTGCGTGCACCTATGGCAATGGCCGAGGCTCTGCTGACCCCCTCAAAAGAGTCAAAGGCTGCACGGTTAGAAAATTTGGAAACATCCTGGGCATGCTTAAGCCAGGTAAGAAAGTCTTCCCTTTTATCTTCTGGAAGAAAAGGGAGGAAAGTTTGCAGATGATCTGTAACTTCCTTCAGAAACATCCCCATATAGAGACTATAGGAGTTGATTCTGGCAACAAGCATACTGGCCTGGAAAATTTTTCTGCCAAAAGCATCTAAGGTTCTACATTCTCTTCCTGGAGGAGCAGATGAGTGCCTCTTTGCACTCTTTAACTTTTTCATAGCAGACTCCACCACAATAGAATGGTGAGGAAGCTGAGTTTTATGAAATCCAGGACAAGGAGGGACACGATACATGGTATCCAACCTACGAGAATGAAAAGAGATGGTGAGAGGAGTCTCCCATATGCCTATCATGTGGTCATAAAGGATCTCATGAACTGGCAAAGTGGCTGCTTCTTTAGGAGCCTTGGGATATTGAAAAATATCCAATATTTTGGCTCTAGGCTCTGTCTCAGGGGCCACTGAGATAGAAAGCCCCTTGGCCACTTCCCTATTGAAGTCTTGAAAAGACAAGTCTTCTGGAGGGGACATTCTTCTTTTTGGAGAAGAAGGCTCCTGAGGAAGAAGTACCGATGCTTCGACAGAGGCCTCTGATGCATCAGAGTTTTCGGAGGAATCGAAGTATCGCCTGTCTGGATGCTCTTGTAAAGCCCGATACGCATACCGGGTGGTATCGACATCGGGAGTCATCGGTACTGGATCGGTACCGATAGGCATCATCAGACAGGGTACCGCTGCAGTCGACACCAAAGCCGATGTCGATGCAACCGGTACCGGCACCGGAACCGATATCGGAGCCGGCGTCGGAGCCGGTACCGACAACGAAGCTTGTTGCTGTACCAGCGGCGTCGCAGCTTGTATGAATGCCGTAATGGCATGCTGCATGGTCAGGACATTCTGATCCATCGACGCCATGAATGTCTGGAGGTCGGTACCGGCGGATTCCACTGGTACCCCAGAACATTGCAACAGGTGATCGGTCGAGGCCGTGCCATCGATGTCAACCTGTGACCCCATAGGAGGAGCTTTGGAAGCCGGAGCTTCCCGCCGGGGTACTTTTGCCGGTGCAGGATCCTCGAGGGCAAGCCCGGAGGCATCTCGATGCTTAGAGGGAGATCTACCCTTCGAGGACCGGCTGGACTTATGTTTGGTTACCTGAGATCCATAGGAGGAAGAAGAAGCCCTGGAAGACGTCGATGCCACCAAAGCTGCATCAGAGGGAAACAGTGTACTGAGCTTGGCTGCTCGGTTCTGTAAACCTCTTTTAGACATCATGGAGCAGGACGGACAATCCGTGATGGAATGGTCAGGACCCAAACACTTAAGACACCAGTCATGGGTGTCGGTAACAGAGATGGTACCGCTGCACTTAGTGCATTTTTTAAACCCGGAGGCGGGCTTTTTCATGAGGAATTTTCTGTTAGGCCTAAGGCCCAACAAAGAAAAAATACACTGAAGTGGAACGGAAAGTATCTTTTTTTTTTTTTTTTTTGAAGAAAAAGAAAGAAAAGACGGGCGGTACCAGTCCGACGTCGAAGAAGGCAGACGCGCGACCAAAGAAATAAAATAAAATAAAATAAAGAACTTCTTCAGCGGTGACAGGAACATGACCTGCTGGCTCCCCGGAAAAGAAGAACTGGAGAGAGGCGGTTAGGAAAGGCGGGAAGGCAGCGCGCAGGCGCTGTGGGATGCTCCCAAAAGCTTTCCTTTTTTGGGACGCTGGGGAGCGTTCCCGCGCAGGCTCCGTCGGTACCGACGTACCCATATGTGAAGACTCATTCCTGCTTGTTCCTGGAGATATACTTTTTCACTGAAAGGGTGGTGGATGCTTGGAATGCCCTCCCGATGGAAGTGGTGGGGGCAAACACAGTGACGGAATTCAAAATGGCATGGGACAGACACAGTGGATCCCTTTATAGCAACAGGATAAAATCAAAATAAATCTCTTATATCTGAACAGATAGGGGTGACCAGCACCGAGCGGTGGGTACACCTCTAAACAAAGGCATGGGGAGGAATGACCTGCACGAGCGGCAAGTGCACCTACACTTTCCGCCTTGCTGGGCAGACTAGATGAACCATATTGATCTTTATCTGCCGTTATATAATATGTTACTATGTAAGATGTCTGTCAGTAGACAGAGTAACCTTAAGCCATGTGCCGCTCTCCTGGTGTGGCTCAGGCACCTCCTTTTTGCATACTCCATAATCTCCCCTTCCTTACCCTCCCCCCTCCAAGTGTCCAGCCTCTCCCCTTCCTTTCCATCCCCCCTCCAAGTGTCCAGCCTCTCCCCTTCCTTACCCTCCCCCCTCCAAGTGTCCAGCCTCTCCCCTTCCTTTCCATCCCCCCTCCAAGTGTCCTGCATCACTCTTTCCCTTTCCTACTTCCCCCTTAAGGTTCCGGCTTTGCCCCTTCTCTTGCCTCCCCCAGATATTCATCAGCTCCCCTCTTCCATTCTTACCCATTACGGCTGCAGGAGTTGCTCTGGCACCGCTACCCTTCTCCAGGCCAGTACTAAAAGCAGAGTGACAGCGACCAGCACAGGGCCATGAACAGACTACTGCGCTCAAGGCCTACTGCGTCCTACCTGTTTGGAGGGGGAAGGATGCGGCTGGGCTTCAGCGCACGCATCTGCTCAAGACCCCACAATGGCTGCTCTCAGTTTGCTTTTGGCCAGGCTGCTGATCACAGCTACATTGGAGCTGCCCCCAGATTTATGCTGCCCTTAGGCAGATGCCTAGTCCTCCCTGGCGGGTGACCGAGCCCTGCCCCCAAAGTGAGTAGCCTAAGGTCAAATACAGAGCCTGGGCAATACCAAAAAAGAAATACAAAGAAATAGTGACTGCCCAAGGTCATAAAGTCTGGGGTAGAACTGGTATTAAAAGCCAGGGCATGCTGCCACCCAATCTCAATCACTAACCGCTAGTGGCATATTGTAATAATCATTTCTAATTAGCCCCCTGTTTAAGTGTGATATAGCAAAGATACAAAAATACACACTATAAAGAAAGCAAGCTAATTAGCAGACTGAGATATTTCTCAAAGGAGGCCAGAACAGGGCAGCTGAGAATTTTACTCTGGAGATGACTGAAAAGTTAGATGATTACGATCCATTCACATTACGAAAGTGAACTGTAGCACAGTCACGTAACATTTACATAGCATAGGAAAGAGAAAACAATATCGTTTCAGGCTACACATGGACATTTCATTTGAGGTTTTTTTACCCTGGCACTGTGTCTTCTGCTCCTTTGGGTTTCTGATTTAATCAGAACCAGCACCGAGATTTGGTGTCATAAGCCTTCATTTTCCCCTATTTTATATCCCCGATAGTAATTTTAGTCCAGTCCTTGTGGAAAGTCATCCTTGGTCAAAGGTCACATCATTCTAGAATGCTGCATGCTTTGCCCCTAAATCCAGGGATATCCTGAGAGCTCGACCCACTTGAGGCCCTCAGGGATTGGAATTGGGACCCCCTGACCTACAAAGTTCTTATTAATGTCCAACTCAGAAGTTTTTCAACCCTTTCCTCAAGTATCTCCCAGTCAGTTTGGGTTTCAGGATATCCACAATCAATATGTATGAATAGATTTACATGCGCTGGCTCCATGATATACAAATCTCTCACATGCATATTAATTATAGATATCCTGAAAACCAGACTGACTGGGTTGACAACCACGAGTCTAACTTAAACCTTTTTTGCTAGATTTTTATTGCTACTGATACTAGAAATGTTGTGTACACTTTCCTGATAGTATTAAAATTAATATACTTCACGACTGGGTGAATACTCAGTCATCTGAATCAAAATGCATTTGAATGCTCATTTCCAAATAGTTATAGAATTTGTTAGGCTGAAGGAAGACCAGATATGAACCACCATTCTAAAAGACAGTATGGGCCCGATTCTGTCATGGACATCGATGCCCTCTGTACGTCTGAACTGGACGTACAGAGGGGATTGCGAATCTGGACGTACAGAGGGGATTGCGAGTCTGATCCCGTAGGGCACATCAGAATCGCGAACAGTTCTGCATGTGCAGGCCGGGACTGTGATTCAATCTGGCCTGCACATGCAGGACTGTCCCCAGCTAACTCAGTCCAGGCTCCTCAATGGCACCGCGGTGCCATGGCACCATGGCTCCATTGAAGAGACACAATGCCGGCCACCGGACTGCAGAACCTCATTCCCCACAGCCCGACCCCCGATCCAGACTCCAAAGGCCAGGGTCGGTCTGCGGGGATTGCCTTCAGGTCCCCCCTGCAAGCCCCAGGCCCACAGCAAAATGACATACGGGGAGGTTATTCCATGTTGGAGGTGGAATAACTTGCCCATATATGTCGCCGGCCCTGAATGTACAGGGCCGACATTAGAATCGGCCCTGTACGTCCAGGGCCAGCGACCGTCCAGACTCCGCCCCTGAGCCGCCCCCATCTAACTTCCCTGCATAACTGGCGGGGAAGTTAGTCACGGCCGGGTGAAGGCATGAATAGCGGGAATGGACATCCTGTTGGGCCGTCCATCGCCGCTGTTTGTGGCACAGAATAACCCCCTAAGCCTATGAGATTTATTTATTTATTTTTATATTTAAAAAATGTATATTCCACTGTAGTGGCACAAAGTCATTCAAAGCAGTTTACAATAATGAAAGAGCTTAACAGTAAGACATTCATAGAACACAGATATGATACTCAGAATGTTGCAAAACCATGAAATATATTAATATGGGTGTTAGCTGCCTTCCAGCAATTTTTCACGATATCTGCATTTCACAAAGTGGACGAAGAGTGGGCCTTCGTGTACCGTGCGGTTACCGTGGGCATTGACAGTGCGTGGCAGCCACATGTTTTACAAATCTCACACAGCATTAGCTGCAAATGTTACCACCCTTTTGAAGACAGACCCCTCTGAGTCCTTTAGAGGTTTTGAATACTTCTGTGGCTGTTGGAGGGATAACAACTACTTTAATTGCGGATTTTGTTTCAGACCCAGATAACGATTGGGTATTAACATTATTGCTTTGTAAACAGGATCAACTGTTTATGAATACAAAAATTTGGGTGTTTCCGGATGCAGCAAAGTTAACCCAGAAAAGAAGAAAGCAGTTTTTGTTTAGGAGACCTAAAGTTTTGCAGTTAGGTGCACAATTTTGGCTTAGTTTCTCCTTTCAATGTGTTATAAAGTATATGGGAGTGAAAAAAGATTTTTTTTTTAACCCTAGCAGTTAACTTCATGACTGATAGACAAGACTCTTGTTCAGTCTCCTCTGCTAATCCTCCCTGATGTTAGCTATAGGAGTGGGTGGACAGTCTGCTTTAAGATGTAGTATTTACTAGAGTTTGCCTTATTCCTAATTTCTTTTGGCTTAGTTCTTGGAATTATGATCTTGGACCTTCTATAATTTGTCTTTCCTGTTCTTTTTTCTTTTCATTTAATCATTGTAATTCTTATGGTCATTTACTAAACAAACTGTCATTTCTTGGTTGTAGCCCTTCATATGCTAATAAATATACGGTAAACAAAATATTTGTGCTAGCTTTTTTGCCGTCCTAACTCTTTCCAGATACTTATCTGGAGAGCAGACTAAATATTGCTGTGCTCCGCTTATGGATTGCCCTGACACTATAAATACAGTGCAGAGGCGGTCCGTAAGGGTTTTCAGTGTCACTAGACGTAGTGTGCCACTGAAAATCCACAGATAGTGTCACCTAGAAGAATTATCCAGATAATTCCCTTAGAATATTTGTCCCCAGAGTTCTTAGGGACCTGATAAGAAAAGGCATCTGCCAGTACCAAATAAAACGAAACTGCAGAGAGATCATTCAGACTTCCAGAACCGAAGTGTGCCCATAGCTTTCTGTTTCATTACAAGGTTAAAGACTTATCAGTCCCCATTCGTACTCATTTTCACTTACGCTGATGAACTCTCTAGATTTTCTGGTCTGTTGAAACTGAGCTGGAACCGTCTGAAAAGGTTTCCGTGAAGTTGTGACTGCTTTGAGATCAATTCTGTTAGTGCTTGATGGTAGGATTTGTGCCTCAATGTGAACTGTTGTTACTTAATTGCATGAGCCCAATAATTCAATGCAAATAATGAAGCTAACATTACGAGGTCAAAATTCAAAAGCCCTTAGCCATATAAGGGTCCTCAAACAGATATTCAGCGTCACTCTCCAGACAGTGGCACTGAATATCTCCGGAGACGGCCTCAGCGCTATCCAGAGATCGCCATGGTGGTCTAGGGATGGTGATACTGGCCACTATCAGATAATTGTCATCAGGGCCAGTGCAGGGAGATGAGGCGTTCTAGGCAAACCTCATCCCTTGTGCCCCATCCTCCCCTGCGGCGCCCATGGCCGCCGTCGCCGCTGCCCCTCTCCGGGACCTGCAGCAGTGGCAATGGTCGCAAACAGCCCTGCAACGCTTACCTTACAACTTTGGAGCCATAGGACTACTTGCTTCCGGCCCCTCCAATGCCCGATGATGACTTTCTCTCTGCATACAGGAAGTTGGCATCAGGCAGTCTACGGGGCAGAAGCAAAAAGCCCCATGACGCCGAAGTTGTAAGGTAAGCGCCTCAGGACTGTTTGCGGCGATTGCCACTTCTGCAGGTCTGGAGATGGGTGACAGCAGCGGCAATCGGTGCCCCTGGAGGGCCGGCACTCTAGGCGACTGCTTAATTCGTCTAATGGTGGCACCAGCCTTGATGTCACCATTATGCATATAGCAGATAGCCACTATCCAGATAATTTTTTAGATAGCTTAGGCCAGTGAAAAAGCTGTCCTAAGTTGCTCTCCGGATAAATTATCCAAATGGCGGCTGGAAATCACCACTATCCAGATAATGGTGATGATTATCCGGACAATGGCCACACAATTTGGATATTCAACAGCAGCCACTATCCATATACTGCCACACCACTGAACCTCTGGAGGATATTTAAATGCCAACATTGTTTAAATATCAGATGTTTTGAAGATTGACCCCTCCACTTATAATTATATTTAAACACTGGTTATGTACTTAACAAAAGAAGAAATTCATGCTTAGAATATAAATTTAGTGAAACTCATGTTAATTGCTCTGAACATGTGCAGCCAGAGCTCAACTGCCTGGTCAACCAGCATGGAGAGAAAGCACAGTTACTTACCTGTAACAGGTGATCTCTGGGAACAGCAGGAATAAGTCTTCACATATGGGTATCGTCGGTACCGACGGAGCCTGCGCGGGAACGCTCCCCAGCGTCCAGTAAGAAAGCTTTTGGGAGCATCCCACAGCGCCTGCGCGCTGCCTTCCCGCCTTTCCCAACCGCCTCTCTCCAGTTCGAGTTTTAAAGCTGAGACAAAGAAAGAGAGAGGAAAGGAAAGATAGATAGAGAGACAACTCCTAGGGGAGGTGGGTGGGCTGTGAAGACTTATTCCTGCTGTTCCCAGAGATCACCTGTTACAGGTAAGTAACTGTGCTATCTCCAGGAACAAGCAGGAATGAGTCTTCACATATGGGGACTCCCTAGCTGCAGATGCCAGGGAGAAACCCCAGGTTGTGTGTCCTTGAAAAGGACTCTACCTCCCCCCATGGATCTCTGGCATCCGACCAGGGTAGGTGGGTAGGAGTTGATTAGGAATGGAACAGGTGTTTGAGAACAGCCTGACCAAACGAGGCATCCCGGCGGGAGTCCTTGTCCAAACAGTAATGGGCTGTGAAGGTATGAACCGAGGCCCAGGTGGCCGCTCGACAGATTTGGTCGATGGACACAGAGTTTAGATGAGCCATTGAGGCTGCCATGGCTCTCACATTGTGAGCTGTGACATGGCCCTCCACAGAAATGTTCCTACTCTGGTAGGTGAAAGAAATACACTGAGCAATCCAGTTGGACAGTGTTCTCTTAGAGACTGGAAGTCCTAAATGAGAAGGATCAAAAGCAACAAAGAGTTGAGAAGACTTTCTATGTTGCTGTGTTCTTTGTAAGTAAAAAGCGAGAGCTCTCTTACAATCCAAGGTATGAAGATTCCTCTCTGCATTTGATGCATGAGGTCCTGGAAAAAAGACAGGTAAATATACCTCTTGGTTCAGATGAAAAGTGAGACCACTTTAGGCATAAAGTGTGGATTGGTCCTGAGGACTACTTTATCATGATGGAACCTTGTATAAGGAGGATTAGCCACCAAAGTTTGCAACTCACTGATGCGGCGTGCTGAGGTGACTGCAATGAGAAAAATAACTTTCCAAGAAAGGAATTTCAAGGAGGTGGTGGCTAAAGGTTCAAAGGGTGGCTTCATAAGCTGGCCAAGAACCAGGTTTAAGTCCCATACCACAGGAGGTGGTCTAATGGGAGGTTTAGTTAAAAGAAGGCCTCTCATGAATCTTGCTATATGAGGATGAGAGGAAATAGGTTGTCCATTGAGAGGCTTGAGGGACGCTGCAATAGCACTCAAATGGACTCTTACTGAATTCGTTTTCAGACCTGCATGGGATAGATGCAGGAGATACTCTAGTAGAGAATTCAGAGGTATTGCAAGAGGCTTTAGACCTTTCCCTGAACACCAAATGGTAAATCTTTTCCATTTGAAAGCATAGGAACGTCTAGTAGAAGGTTTTCTAGAGGCATGAATAACATCTCTGACTTGCTGAGAGAGATGAAAATCTTGAAGGTCTAGGCCCTCAGCAACCAAGCCCTGAGATGGAGCGACTGGGGGTTCGGGTGCCACAAAGTTCCCTCTTCCTGGGACAGAAGGTCTAGTGCAGAGCCCAAGTCCAGGGAAGGAGCTTGAGAGAGATGGAGAAGTAGAGGGTACCACACTTGGTGTAGCCAATGTGGTGCTATGAGGATCATGGTCCCTTGATCTCTCTGAAGCTTGAATAGTGTCTTGGGAATTAGGGGAATTGGTGGAAAGGCATAAAGGAAGTCTTGACCCCAGTGAAGGAGGAAGGCATCCTTGGCCTGAACTCCCTGACATGGAATTCTGGAACAGAACCGGGGAAGTTTGGCATTCCACGGACTTGCAAAGAGGTCTATGTCCGGGGTTCCCCAAATTCGAAAAATCCTGGCTACCTGGTCCATGTGGAGGGACCACTCGTGTGGAAGCAGAACTCGACTGAGTCTGTCCGCCCAAGAGTTTTGAACGTCTGGAAGATATACTGCCAGAAGATGGATGTGATGCTCTCTGGCGAAGGCCCACAGTCGCAAAGCTTCGTTGCAAAGCGACAGAGAGCCAGTCCCGCCCTGCTTGTTTACATAGAACATGGCTACTTGGTTGTCCGTATGGATGAGGACTGTCCTGTAGCTGAGCAGGGAATGGAACACTCTGAGAGCTAAGAATATTGCTCTGAGTTCCAAGAGATTGATATGCAGAGAAGTCTCCTGTGGAGACCAGATGCCCTGGGTGGAGAGATCCTGCAGATGAGCTCCCCAACCCATTGGAGAAGCATCTGTTGTCAGAGTTGCTTGGGGTAGCGACTGCTGAAAAGGGGACCCCAGCAACAGATTTGGAGGGGACTTCCACCACTGGAGAGACCAAAATAGGCGACTGGAGTTTGCTATTTTGTCTGACAGGCAACCTGATGCCTGAGTCCATTGGGTGGACAAAGTCCATTGAGCTGCCCTCATGTGAAGGCGAGCATATGGAACCACATGCACGGTGAATGCCATGTGGCCTAATAGTTGTAACATCTCTCGAGCAGTTAAATGGGACTTTAACTGTATCTGGGAGGCTAACTGCACCAAGCGTAGGCAACGTACCTGAGGAAGATAGGCCCTTGCAGTTGTGGTATCCAGCAAGGCCCCTATAAATTCCAGAGACTGAGTAGGGATGAGATGGGATTTTGGGATGTTTATTACCAGTCCCAAATACTGAAGGACACGCATTGTGCAGGTTAGAGAAATCTGGGCCTCTGACTGGGATGAAGCTCGAATGAGCCAGTCGTCCAGATATGGGAAAACGAATATTCCTAGAGTGCATAGAAATGCAGCTACTACTGCCATGCATTTCGTGAACACCCTTGGTGCAGAGGCCAGACCGAAAGGAAGCAGCCTGTATTGGTAGTGCTTTCCTTGAAAAAGGAACTGAAGGAACCTTCGGTGTGTTGGATGGATGAGGACATGAGTGTACGCATCCTTGAAATCTAGAGAACAAAGCCAGTCCTGACTCTGAAGGTATGGCAGCAGAGTACCGAGAGAAATCATCTTGAATTTCTCTTTGAATAGAAACTTGTTCAATTCTCTGAGATCTAATATGGGTCTTTGGAATAAGAAAATAAGGGGAGTAGAACCCTGAGCCCTGTTGAAGAAGGGGTACTTCTTCTACTGCCCCTTGGGCAAGAAGGATAGCAATCTCCTGACCCAGAAGTTTGAGGAGAGATGTTGGAGAATTGAACTGTCTCACCATGGTGTGGGGAGGAAGGTTCAAGAAATGAAGCTTGTACTCTTCCCTTACAATGGAGAGGGTCCATTGTTCTGCAGTAATTTGCTCCCATCTGGGAGCAAAGTAAGCCAACCTTCCTGGAATGGTGAGGGGCTCTGGTTCTTCCAGAGCCAGAAAGGCTAAGTTCTCTAGTTGCAAGTCAAAGGCCCTGGGGAGGCTGAGGCTGCTGAGTCGTGGGAGGCCTGGCAGCCTTGGACTTGGCCTGTTTAGGTGGTTGCTGACGCTTTGCAGCAAAACGACCTGCAGATGATGCCTGCTGACTATAAGCAGGATAGTATCTTCCCGTTTTAGAAAAAGATGTCTTTTTGAACAACCTTTTCTTAGCAGGAGCAGAGGTAGACTTTGAAAGTCGATCCAAAGCAGAGTTCTCAGCATCCATCTGAGTGGCCTTTGCTTTCCAATCCCTGCCAAAAAGGTTCTCACCTGTACAAGGAAGATTTCCCAGTTCATCTTGGACCCAAAGTTCCAAATCAGAGGCTTGTAACCAAGCAATTCTGCGTGCACCTAAGGAAATAGCCGAGGCTCTGCTTACACACTCAAAAGAGCCAAAGGCTGCACGGTTGGAAAATTTGGAAACATCTTGGGCATGTTTAAGCCAAGTGAGAAATTCCTGCCTTTTATCTTCTGAAATAAAAGGGGCTAAAGTCTGCAGATGATCTGTGACTTCATTTAGAAACATCCCCATATAGAGACTATAGGAGTTGATTCTGGCAGCAAGCATATTAGCTTGGAAAACCCTTCGGCCAAAAGCATCAAGGGTCCTGCATTCACGTCCTGGAGGATTAGATGAGTGTCTCTTTCCACTCTTTATTTTCCTCATGGCAGACTCTACCACAATAGAGTGGTGAGGAAGCTGAGACTTATGAAAGCCAGGACAAGGAGGGACACGGTACATGGTGTCTAATCTACGAGAATGAGGAGAGGTGGTAAGAGGAGTCTCCCACATGCTCAACATGAGATCATAGAGAATCTCATGAATAGGTAAAGTAGCTGCTTCTTTAGGAGCCTTAGGATATTGCAAAATATCTAGTTGCTTGGCTCTAGGCTCTGACTCAGGAGCCACTGTAATGGAGAGGCCCCTAGCCGCTTCCCTAATGAAGTCCTGAAAAGACAGGTCTTCTGGAGGAGACATTCTTCGTTTTGGAGAATCAGACTCCTGAGGAAGAAGTACCGGTGCATCGACAGAAACCTCCGACTCATCAGAGTCTTCGGAGGAATCGAAGTATCGCCTGTCTGGATGCTCCTGTAAAGCCCGATACGCGTACTGAGTGGGATCGACAATTGGAGTAAGCGGTACCGGTTCGGTACCGATGGGCATCATAGGACAGGGTACCGTTGCAGTCGACACCAAAGCCGATGTCGATGCAATCGGTGCCGGCACCGGGAACGATGCCGGTGCCGGAGTCGGTACCGGCAACGGAGACTGTTGCGGTACCGGAAGCATCGAAGCCTGTATAAACGCCGTTAGGGTGCGCTGCATGGACAGAATCTTCTGATCCATTGACGCCACCAGAGTCTGGATGTCGGTACCAGTGGAGGCCACCGGTATCCCAGAACACGGCAACAGGTGATCGGTCGAGGCCAAGCCATCGATGTCAACCTGTGACCCCATAGACAATGCTTTGGAAGCCAGAACTTCCCGCCGGGGTAATTTTACCGGTGCGGAATCCTCGAGGACAAGCCCGGAGGCATCTCGATGCTTAGAGGGAGATTTGCCCTTCGAGGACCGGCTAGATTTATGTTTGGTTACCTGAGATCCATGGGAGGAAGAAGAAGCCCTGGAAGACGTCGATGCCACCGAGGCTGCATCAGAGGGAAACAGGGTACTGAGCTTGGCTGCTCGGTTCTGCCGACCTCTTTTAGACATCATGGTACAGAACACACAATCCGTGATGGAATGGTCAGGACCCAAACATTTCAGACACCAGTCATGGGTGTCGGTGACAGAAATAGTACCGCCACACTTCGTGCACTTTTTGAACCCGGAAGCGGGCTTCTCCATGAGGAGAAAAAATGTTTAGGCCTAAGGCCCAAACCGAAAATGCACAGTTGAAGAAAGAAAAGTTTTTTGTTGTTTTTTTTTTAAGAAAGAAAAGAAAAGACCGGCGGAACCGGTCTGACGTCGAAGAAGGCAGACGCGACACAGAAAAATAAAGAAAAAAATAAAGAATTCTTCTGCGGTGACAAGAACACGACCTGCTGGCTCCGCGGAAAAGAAGAACTGGAGAGAGGCGGTTGGGAAAGATGGGAAGGCAGCGCGCAGGCGCTGTGGGATGCTCCCAAAAGCTTTCTTACTGGACGCTGGGGAGTGTTCCCGCGCAGGCTCCATCGGTACCGACGATACCCATATGTGAAGACTCATTCCTGCTTGTTCCTGGAGATAATCTGCTCTTTAGCATCTCACCATTCCTATTTATTTGCAAGACTAGTGTATGGTGAAGCCTTGGAAGCCTCTTCCACTATCGGCTGTCAGAACCCAGATTTTCCAAGAGACCTATCACAAACAGCAGTAACGATAAACAATAACAATGTTTAGGATCAGCAACATAAAAGACTACCATCTAGGGCACCACTTGCTTTATATAATATGGAGTGAGACCACATTCAGTCATAATTGGTGAATTGCAAGAGAAGTTATTGCACTAACCTGCAAATGAACATAATCATAGTCTTCCATCCAGCCACTCTCATTCTCATATTGCCCGTCTGGTGACTCTTCTGCCAGGAACTTGGGTGGGGATGGCAACGGCCTGGACTGGATGTTGGTTTTCTCGGAGTGGCCCATTTGGTGAACAGACAGACTACTGTTGTTGTTGGCCAGATGGCTAGCATTCTCCAGGCCAGATTGAGAGTCAACTAGCAAAGACTTATGCTTTGTCCTTTTAAATAGCAAAGAGGCGTTACCATGGAGGAAAGATGCCAACTGCTTAGTGTCATCTGGGATTCCTCGGGAGTGCATGACAAAGCGGTCCAGGTCATCTGTAGAATTTGATTTGTTAGTCACTAGAATATTCAGATCCCAGTTGCAGTTGTCCAGTGCTTGGCTGTGTTTCAGCAGGAGCTGGTAAACATCTTCCATCTTCTGAAGCTGCCTGCTGAGTTTGGTGTGCAAAGTACGATCAGAGGCCTGGGATGCATTCGTCACTGCCCCATGCACAAACTCTAGCAAGTCCTTTACTGTCTTCTTCACACTCTCCACTGCAGACCGGATGTTCTGGACATTGGCCTCCATCTGCTCATGGCTCCTCCAGGTGCTAGTGATGAAGGACATGAGGTAGGAGATGGAACCCAACACATTCTGCTGCAACTTGGCCAACACCTCCATAGCTGCATCCAAGTCTAAGCTCAGCTCCTTTCCAGGGGACTTTGAGAGAATTACTGATGATTCTTTAACAGGGATAGCATCCAGGGAAGAGGTGGAGATGTTGCTTCTGGTGCTGCCTGTACTGGAAGCAGAGAGTCTCTTAAAGTTACTGGAGAGTTCCTCCATTATTTTCACTTCCCTATCCTGCTGCGGAGGAACATCATAGACATAGTCCCTTTCACTTTCAACAGGCACTTTCCCACCATGGAACTCTCTGGGGAAGTTGTACACATCCTGTGAAAAAATTGATGCCCCATTTTTTTTCAAACTTGGGGGCACATCATAGATTTCTTGCGACAAGGACGTGTCTGTGCCTTTACCAGCAGGTGGGGGCATGTCGTAGATATCCTCTGGAATGTAGGGTTCCAGTGCCAAGGAATGCTGAGTTGGGATCTGTGGAGTGGGACTGATTGAGTCAAATGCTTTCTGCTTGGCAAAAACTGGGGGGATATCATAAGTCTCCTCTCTGAGGGGGCCGTCTGGAAAATCTTTATTTACAGATGGAGGGATATCATAAATCTGCAGAAAGAGACAGAGACATCTAATGCATATAAAAGTATTATTACTAATATTATTACTATTAGCATTGATTGGCAGACATACCCCACTTTGTCTTTAAGGGAGTCCTTTCATAGAGCATTTTCTGTGTGCAAAGCATGTTTTACATGCAGAAAATGGCTCTTATAAAGTTGGGTGACTGACTTGTGTACCTGTACATGCTCTGACAAAGATCATGTGCACTGTGTATAGGTGTTACCAAGGGTATAGTTTGGATGATGTTAGGGCAGTGTATGCATGTATTTTATAAAATACCCATGGACATGCATAGTGTATACCAAACTACGGCCCATGGATCCATTTCTCCCAGCTTCTGCCACTGTGTATGCCGAAGCTGCCGCCATCACTCTCTTCAACCCTCATCACCCCCCGCAGTCCAGCACATCTCTATCCCTTTCTCTTCCATCCTTCCCCCTGCAGTCCTCACACTTGCTATTAGGTGCAAGAGTGTCACAGGAAGCAGCGATGATTTACAAGCACTGCCTCTAGCAGGCCGCAAGCCTTTTTTCTGTTGCATCCCGATTCCCGCCCCACCATAAACAGGAAGTTAAGTCAGAGGGGGTGGGACACGGCAGAGGAAAGACTCCCAGCTGCCCAGAGACAGCACTTGTAAATCGCTGCCGCTGCTGGTGATGTTCCTGGATATAAAGGCAAATGGGAGGAACAAGGGGAGAGGAAAGGAAGAAAGAGGGAGAGAGATGCTGGGCCACAAGGGGTGGTGGGGCCATGGAAACTGCTGCAAAGAAGGACCTTCACTCATTTATATACTGTTTTTTTATCTTTTCTTATGAGATGTTGTGATTCATGATTGAATATGTATTTTTGGTTCAAAGGTTTTTTCCTTGGATATCTGTAATTTGTATAAACATTTGTATAAACAAAAAAAGGACTATGTGGAAGAAAGGAAGAAAGAGGGTGAGAGGCAGGTTGAGAGGTGAGATGCAGATCATGAGATGTAGGGAAGAGAAAGGGAGACCTGCTGTACCCAAGGAGGAGGAGAAGGGGAGGGAGGCAGAGATATGCTGGACCACAGGGGGCAGGGAAAGAGGGGAGATGTCATATCATGGATTATGGAGGGAAGAGAGAGCAAGAGATTCTGGACCATGGGCGGGGGGAGGGAAGAAAGAGGGAGAGATGCTGCATCATGGAGGGCGAGGGAAGATAAGATGCCAGTGGTCCACAATCTGCTGCTCTGGAGCCGTGGCCTACTTTTTGGGGGGGAAAGGAAAGGGGAGAGGGATTCCCTTCCCCCTCCCGCCCCACAAATATCCTGGGTTGTTCTAATGATCAGAAAGGTCCAATGGGCCCTCAGCCTAAAACATTTTAGGACCACTGGGGCATGCATTTTTTACTTTTTTCAGAGCAGGTCTAAATTTGTGCAAGCGAATTTGTGTGCTACTGGGGGTGGGGGTTCACTGTAGGCAGCAATTTTATAAAATCACATACGTGCCTATGTTACCTCTATAAAAACAGGCACTTGATGGGCATCTCGCATAAGTGCCCTGTTATGAATTAGCCCCAAATGTCAGACAGCATTGGCGTGTACAGTAAAATGGCAATTTGGAAATTCCACTATAGGCCTCAAGGGATCCTTTCCCTGCAGCACTTATAAACGTCAAAGATATATTTATTATGAGGAACCTAGCAATAAAACTGTGTAGGGGCTTCATAATACATGTGCAGGTGATGCTATTATTTAAGAGTATCATTACACAGAGGTTCACAGGATAGATTTCTGAGAACTGTTTGATTTGCATTCCTCACAAAAAGACACACAATCAAAGAGCAAGATGGACAGGCAGTAACACCTATTAATTTATATTGGTGCATTTGCACAAAGCCTTTTTGGATAGTAATAGATTGTTTCTACAGGGAGAGTTTTGACAGGCAAGCCTGTATAGTCTAGGTTAAAAACTGGCCAGCACTCTAAGATTAACAGTCCCTCTAATCTCTAATACCAGAGAACAAACAGGTTTAAATTTCATTTGTAAGACAGCACTCTCCATAGTGTGGTTTTGTGATAACATAAAACCAGGTCTTAACATTGGGCAAAGGAACAACAGGGAATCTTTCCTGTACTAAAAACCCTTGGACTAGTTCAGATGGATAGGTAGGAATCTGGGGGCTTGGGGACCCTGACAGCTCTTAGTTAGGGAGGAATCATTCTCGTGCTGGGGGAGGAGAGGGACTTCTGCACTGGACTGCAAATGGACCTTTAAGAGGAGAAAAGGGGCAGGATCAAGACACCAGCAGGTGTGATTTATTTATTTATTTGCATACATTTTTATACCGCCCCTTCCAGAGATCAGGGGTGGTTTACATTGTAACGATGAACTATAACAATTACATGTAAATAGGTTTAGAACTTTATACTTAGAACATTTGAGTGAGGGGATGCCTTGAACAATTTATATGAAGCAATACAATGATAGACCGCTGTAACTATTTACAGAGAGAATTTACAGTAATGTTCTTACTGGCGACAGCGAATCAGTACAAACATCAACTAGAAATTAGTTGTATGGGGGAAGAGTAGAGGGACAGGGGACCGTAAAGGAAGGAGGGGAGAGGGAGGAAAGTAGGTGGAAGAATAGGAAAGTGGACTAGGTATTGTTGTAATATTCTTGAAATAGGTGTGGTTTTAGACTCTTACGGAATGATTGAAGGTCCTCGTTTCCTCTTAATGTATCCAGAAGGTTATTCCATTGTAGGAGGGCTATGTATGTGAATGCTCTGTTGCTCGTTGATTGTTTGGTGTTGCAAATAGTGTGGGGTACTTTTAATATGTTTTGGTTGGGAGTTCTTCTATTTCTGTTCGGGAGTTGTACTTTGATGAGTGAGGAAAGGTGCGATGGGGCTATGTTATGTATTAATTTGAACGTCATCATTATTATCTTGTATCGTACTCGGGCTGGAATTGGAAACCAGTGGAGCCCCATTAGGATGGGCGTAATCCGAGAACTGCGATTTCATTATGATTCTCGCAGTGATGACTTTCCAATACTCTCCAAAGAATTTAACTATACTTCTCGGGTGTACTTAATTATGGGAGTCATTGCAAATCTTGGTTTAACATAATGAGCTGTAAGCCACTTTAATATTAATGAACTCTTTCCATGCACTACAACTCATTAGCATTTCTTTTCAGTAGTGTAACCCCAATGTGTGTGTTACTATTCATGTATTTTTAGTGGAAATTACTTCCCAAAGTACACACTTCATGTGTACTATGACAGTAACGCTGTTCATCAACAGACCTCTTTGAGAGACGTGCAGCCCTTAATGAGCCACCACTGCTTTCTACAATGCGCAATACTGCCTGGATTTCCGAAACCCAAGTATCAGCCCTACTAAGCTTCTGAAATCTTGAGACACAGCATAACTCAGAAAAGCCATAACACATCATGCAAGGGAGATCCAAGATACCATCACATGCATTAACACCACCACGGCCCCAAGCGACCCGTGCCCGGCACAATGGATAAAGGTGCTAAAATCAGACCTCAGCCCTTTCCTCGCCAAACTAATAGGAACATCCTTCACATCAGGGATATTCCCACAGGACCTGAAACAAACTTCTATAAGACCCCTACTGAAGAACAAAAAACGTGACCCCACAAAGATGGATTCTTACAGGCCTATATCGAGCATCCCGCTCCTAGCTAAAATCATGGAAAAAACAGTCCAACAGCAACTAACCCATCATATCGAAGACAACGCTCCCCTTGATTACTGCCAGCATGGGTTCAGAGAGTCCCATGGTGTCGATACCCTTCTGACTACATTATTCAACTCCCTTACCATCGGGCTCGATAACATCAGGAAAGGCTTCGCCCTTATCTTTCTGGACATCGCAGCTGCCTTTGACTCGGTGGACCACAAGATACTCCTATCTCGCCTCACTGAGAAGGGCATCCATGGCAATGCTCTAGCATGGTGCGCCTCATACCTGAGCAACAGATGGCAACATGTCCGGTACGGCTCCTCATTATCAGACCCTTTCCCACTAGAGAAAGGCGTTCCGCAAGGTTCATCCCTCTCAGCCCTATTATTCAATATCTATATGCAGCCCATCTGCAGCCTTATCCGGTCCTTTAACATCAACTGCCTAGTATATGCTGACAATGTCCTAATGTTCACCCCAATAGACACAGACCACCCAAACCTTGACCAGCTCTCCTCTTGCTTCAATGCCGTCACAGACTGGCTACACAACCAAATGCTCAGAATAAATCTAAAAAAGACAGAAGTCTTATTCATTGGAAGGGACCAGTCATTCACTCCCCCCTCATCAATCAAGGTGAACAACGCAGAACTCATCTCCAAGACAACGATCAAATACTTAGGCGTAACACTTGATCAGCACCTGGACATGCATGCTCACATAGACAATACCATCAGGACAATCTACCATAAATTACGGACACTACGCCTCATAAAGAACACCCTGGAACCAAATAACTTCAGAACAGTCTTTCAGGCCATAATCATGCCCCACTTCGATTACGTCAACTCCATCCTACTTGGCCTCCCAATGAGCTCGATAAACCCCTTGCAGCTGGCGATGAATACCGCAGCTAGAACCCTCTATGGAGCATCTCGCAGAGATCATATCACCCCCATTCTGAAGAGCCTGCACTGGCTCCCCGTTCAATACAGGATCACATTTAAGATCCTAACCATGACCTTCAAAGCAGTCAACGGTATCACCGCAACTACCCTGTCAGATCTGATTCAACCTACACCAGACAACAGATTAAGAAGAGCCACATCCTGCAATACCATCCTCCTTCCAAAAACCATCACAAAATGCAACAAATCCCCTAGAAAGCATGCCTTTGCTTTGTTTGCCCCCTCATGCTGGAACTCCCTTCCAACAGAAACCGGACCATAAACAACCTCCCCCAGTTCAGAAAAGCTCTCAAACAGCACCTATTTATACAACACTTTTCTAACTCTGACAGCATCACCTAGACAGTATCACATGACCCTACAGTCTCTCTACCCGATGCCGCCTAACCAATCTCCTACGATAACTCTCCACCTCATCCAACCCCCCCTTTAGGGCCTGTATCATAAACTCAGCTATGATGCAATCCCCTCTTGTATATAATGTATAAAGTTCAATTGTTATCCATGCTTAAATTCCCCTTTTGTATATTATGTATAAAGTTTGCCCGTTATCCATGTTTAAATTCCCTGTTTTATGTAAGTTCAATGTACGGTTACTCCACATTGTACCAACTTGTTACTTGTAAACCGCGCTGATGCCGAATAGTGCGGTATAGAAAAACGTTAAATAAATAAATAAATAAAAATCATAGGCACATTCAGTGCACATAGTGATGTCAAACAATTCATTACGTTATGGAATAATTAGGTAACAAAAACTAGTGAGTATGCAAGTATGAATGGTACACCCCTCTGTGTTACAGCACAGCCCAAAGGAGAAAGACAACAGTCCAGGAAGATTACACATTTTTTGCAGGCAAATCTGGGACACCTATCCAAAATGTGGGGGGCAGGGGGACATTTGTTCCAGGTTTGAGCAGCAAGGCGTGGAGGAGTGTAGAGGAGTCATCACCCTCCCCCTCCACCTCCACTTTCAAGCAGACAAATTGACAGAGAAATAGAAACCGTGATGCATTTCTCCTTGTACTGTGCTGGAATTGGGGCAGGAGGCTGCCAAACAGGTCGGAGTTGGGAGACAGTTCTAAAATCAGCAACAATCCCTTAAAAGTGGGGACATCTTGTAACCTTCCAGTCCAGCCCCTCAACCAAAATTAGATATATGCAGTTTTGAGTGAGATTGCTCCCTAACTTGTGACCAGAACTGAAAAAAAGAAGTGTTTACCGATAAAGTCAAGCTCTTATGCCGTAAACTTATCATACGCCTTACACTTCTGATACAGGATGTTTGAAAATGTCTTTGCAGGGCCTCACCTCTCCTAATGGTAATGGAAGAGAGTGGATATCTGGGAAGCTATACTGCAATGTTGTAGGAAAATAATTACGATGAAGTGTGATTATCTTTGGCATTATGCTATAACATTGTAGGATAGTGATTAGGATGAAGCGTGGGTTTGTTTAGAGCAGGCTTGTCCAAGTTCAGTTCTCGAGAGCCGCAAATAAGTCAGGTATTCAAGATATTCATAATGAACACTACTACTGCTACTAGAGAACATTTGTATAGTGCTAAAAGACGTACGCGGCACTGCACAGACACATGTAAAGGACGGTCCCTGCTCATCAGAGCTTACAATCTAATCAAGACAGACGGCACAATAGCTGTAGACATGAGACACAGCTTGAGGGAATGGTAAGGAAACACAAAGGAGAGCAGGTCAGTCAAGATCCAAAAGCGACAACGGTGAGTTTTCAGCCTGGGTTTGAAAAGGGTCAGAGAAGGAGCCTGACGTACAGACTCGGGTAGTTTGTTCCCGGCATAAGGAGCAGTAAGGTGAAAGGAGCAAAGTCTGGAGTTAGCAATAGAAGAGAAGGGCACAGATAGAAGTGATTTGCCAGAAGACCGGAGTACCCGAGGAGGGGTGTAGGGAGAGATAAGAGAGGAAAGGTGGTGAGGAGCTGCAGAGTGAATGCACTTAAAGGTCAACAGGAGAAGTTTGAACTGAATGCGGAAATGGATAGAGAGCCAATGAAGTGACTTGAGAAGAGGGGTAATCTCAGCATGATGAGACTGGCAGAGGATTAGCTAAGCAGCAGAGTGTTGAACAGATTGAAGGGGAGAGAGACGATTCAGAGGGAGACCAGCAAGGAATAGGTTACACTAGTCTAGAAGGGAGGTGACTAAGGATGGATAAGTGTCTTAGTAGTGTGTACAGAAAGGAATGGACAAATTTTGTTAATGTTGTAGAAAAAGAAACAACAAGATTTAGCTATCTGTTGGATGTGTGTGGAGGAGAGAAAGGAGTCAAAGACGACTCCAAGGTTGTGAGCTGAGGAGACAGGGAGGAGTAGAGAGTTATCTACAGAGACTGAGAAAGGAGGAAGTGGAAAGGAGCATTTAGGGGGGAAATAAGTTTTGACCATGTTCACTTTCAAGTAGCGGTGAAACATCCAAGCAGCAATGTTAGAAAGACAGGCAGAGATCCTCACCTGGATTGCCAGAGACATTTCAGGTGTAGAGTGGTAGATCTGGGAGTCATCATCGTAAAGATGGTATGGAAAGCCATGGCAAGAGATGAGTGCACCAAGGGACTGGATATAGAGAGAGAAAAGGAGTGGACCCAAGACAGATCCTTGGGGTACACGGTATACCATCTGAGAGTGGAATAGCAGTAGAGGAGGATCCATCAGAACAAACACTGAAATAGGGATTGGAGAGATAAGAAGAGAGCCAGGATAGCACAGAGCCCTTAAAAACAAGCGAGGATAAAGAATCAAGGAGAAGGTTGTGGTTAACAGTATCAAAAGCAGCAGAAAGGTCAAGAAGGATGAGGACTGAGTAAAGGCCCTTGTACAGAGAAGAGCCACCAAAATGGGTACAGAGAAGAGCCACCAAGATGGTAAAGAGGATGGAAGGATACCCCTATGAGAAGAGGCTTAAAAGATTAGGGCTTTTCAACATGGAAAAGAGACGGCTGAGGGAAGATATGATAGAGGTCTATAAATTAATAAATAGAGTAGAACGGGTAAACGTAGATCAAGCACAGTTACTTACCTGTAACAGGTGATCTCTGGGAACAGCAGGAATAAGTCTTCACATATGGGTACGTCGGTACCGGCGGAGCCTGAGCGGGAACGCTCCCCAGCTTCCCAAAAAGGAAAGCTTTTGGGAGCATCCCACAGCGCCTGCGCGCTGCCTTCCCGTCTTTCCTAACCAACTGGTGGGTGGGTTGTGAAGACTTATTCCTGCTGTTCCCAGAGATCACCTGTTACAGGTAAGTAACTGTGCTATCTCCAGGAACAAGCAGGAATGAGTCTTCACATATGGGACTCCCTAGCTGAGATGCCTGGGAGATCCCCAAGGATATGAGACCCTGAAAGGGGTCTGCGTCCTCCTATGGATCTCAGGCATCCATCCAGGGAAGGAGGGCAGGAGTTGTTTAAGAATGGAACAGGTGTCTGAGGACAGCCTGACCAAACAAGGCATCCCGGCGGGAATCCTTGTCCAAGCAGTAATGGGCTGTGAAGGTTTGAACAGAGGCCCAGGTGGCTGCTTGACAGATCTGGTCGATGGACACAGAATTTAGATGAGCCATAGAGGTGGCCATGGCCCTCACATTATGAGCTGTGACATGGCTCTCCAGAGAAAGGTTCTTACTCTGGTAGGCGAAAGAAATACACTGAGCAATCCAATTGGACAGTGTTCTCTTAGAGATTGGAAGTCCCAAATGAGAAGGATCAAAAGCAACAAAAAGCTGGGAAGACTTTCTATGTTGCTGTGTCCTATGTAAGTAAAAAGCAAGAGCTCTTTTACAATCCAGAGTATGAAGATTCCTCTCTGCACTGGATGCATGAGGAGCTGGAAAAAATACAGGTAAATATACCTCTTGATTAAGATGAAAAGGTGAGACCACTTTAGGCATAAAGTGTGGATTTGTCCTAAGGACTACCTTGTCATGATGGAACCTTGTATAAGGTGGATTAGCCACTAAGGCCTGCAGTTCACTGATACGGCGAGCAGAAGTGACTGTAATGAGGAAAATAACCTTCCAGGAAAGAAATTTCAAGGAGGTAGTGGCTAAGGGTTCAAAAGGTGGCTTCATAAGCTGACCAAGAACCAAATTTAAGTCCCATGCTACCGGAGGAGGCTTAATGGGAGGTTTAGTTAAAGTTAGGCCTCTCATGAATCTTGAAATAAGAGGATGAGAGGAGATAGGTTGTCCATTGATGGGCTTAAGGGATGCTGCAATAGCACTCAAATGGACTCTTACTGAATTTGTTTTAAGTCCTGCATTGGAGAGATGCAGGAGATAGTCTAACAAAGAAGTTAAAGGTAGTGCTAGAGGGTCAAGACCCTTTTCAGCACACCAAATGGAAAATCTTTTCCACTTAAAAGCATAGGAACGCCTGATGGAAGGTTTCCTGGAAGCATGGAGGATATCCTTCACCTGCTGAGAAAGATTCAAGTCTTGAAGGTCTAGGCCTTCAGTAACTAAGCTCTGAGGTGAAGGGACTTGGGGTTTGGGTGCCACAAAGTCCCTTCCTCCTGAGACAGAAGGTCTGGAGCAGCTCCAAGTCCAGTGAGGGGGCTTGGGAGAGATGCAGAAGTAGAGGGTACCACACTTGGTGTGGCCAGCGCGGAGCTATGAGGATCATAGATCCTTGATCCCTCTGGAGTTTGAACAGAGTCTTGGGAATCAAGGGAATGGGTGGAAAGGCATACAGGAAGCCCTGACCCCAATGAAGGAGGAAGGCATCCTTGGCCTGAACCCCCTGACACGGAATTCTGGAACAGAATCGGGGAAGTTTGGCATTCCACGGACTTGCAAAGAGGTCTATGTCCGGGGTTCCCCATTCTTGAAAGATTCTGAGTACCTGATCCATGTGCAAGGACCATTGGTGTGGAAGCAGAACTTGACTGAGTCTGTCTGCCCAAGAGTTTTGGATTCCTGGGATATATACTGCCAGGAGATGGATTTGATGCTCTCTGGCGAAGGCCCATAATCTTAGAGCTTCGTTGCAAAGCGACAGAGAGCCAGTTCCTCCTTGCTTGTTTATGTAAAACATGGCTACCTGATTGTCCGTATGAATAAGGACTGTCTTGTAGCTGAGGAGGGTATGAAAGACCTTGAGAGCTAGAAACACTGCTCGAAGTTCCAAGTGGTTGATATGAAGAGAGGTCTCCTGTGGGGACCAAGTGCCTTGGGTGGAGAGGTCTTGTAGATGAGCTCCCCAACCTGTTTGGGAGGCATCTGTTGTGAGGGTTGCTTGGGGCAACAACTGTTGGAAGGGGGACCCCAGCAACAGATTTTGAGTGGACATCCACCATTGGAGAGACCAAAAGAGACGTTTGGAGGTTGCTATTTGGTCTGAGAGAGCTCCTGAAGCTTGAGTCCACTGGGTGGACAAAGTCCATTGAGCTGCTCTCATGTGTAGGCGAGCATAGGGTACCACATGTACTGTGGAAGCCATGTGGCCTAGCAGTTGCAGCATCTCCCTGGCAGTTAAGTAGCTCTTTGACTGAATCTGCCTTGTGCGGTCCAGGGAAATCTGGGCCTCTGACTGAGATGGAGCTCGGATGAGCCAGTCGTCCAGGTATGGGAAGACAAATATTCTCAGAGTGCGTAGAAATGCAGCAACTATTGCCATGCATTTGGTGAACACTCTCGGAGCAGAGGCCAGACCAAAAGGAAGGACTCTGTATTGGTAATGTTTTCCCTGGAAAAGAAAACGTAGGAATTTTCTGTGAGATGGATGGATGAGAACATGTGTGTACGCATCCTTGAGATCTAGAGAACAAAGCCAATCCTGACTTTGAAGGTATGGAAGGAGAGTGCCCAGAGAAAGCATCTTGAACTTCTCCTTGCAAAGAAATTTGTTCAATTCTCTGAGATCTAGAATGGGTCTGTATCCCCCTGTCTTCTTTGGAATGAGAAAATAGGGGGAGTAGAACCCTGACCCTTGTTGAAGAAGAGGAACAACTTCTATTGCCCCTTGGGCAAGAAGGGTAGTTATCTCCTGACCTAAAAGGTCGAGAAGAGATGTGGGAGAATTGAAGTGTCTCACCATGGTGTGGGGAGGAAGGTCTGAGAAATGAAGTTTGCAGCCCTCTCTTATGATGGAGAGGGTCCACTGCTCTGATGTGATTTGCTCCCATCTGGGAGCAAAATGAGCTAACCTTCCTGGAATGGTGAGAGGTTCTGGCTGTGTTAAAGCCAGAAAGACTAAGTTCTCTAGCATCAAGTCAAAAACCCTGAGGGGGTTGGGACTGCTGGGTTACAGCAGCCCCTGTAGACTTAGGCCTGGCCTGCTTAGGTTGCTGACGCTTAGCGGTAAAGCAACCTGCAGAAGATTGTTGGCCAGAAGTGGAAGGAAACTTGCCCTTCTTGAAAAAAGACTTTTTAAAAGTCTTTTTCTTGGCAGGAATGGAGGTAGACCTTGAAAGTCTATCCAGAGCAGAATTCTCTGCATCTATTTGAGTGGCTTTAATTTGCCACTCTCTGCCAAACAGATTTTCACCTGTACAGGGCAGATTTCCTAAGCCATCTTGAACCCAGGGCTCTAAATCAGAAGCCTGGAGCCAAGCAATTCTGCGAGCAGCTATGGCAATGCCTGAGGCTCTACTGGCACCTTCAAAGGAGTCAAAGGCTGCCCTGTTTGAAAACTTGGAGATGTCTTGAGTATGCTTAAGCCACATGCGGAATTCTTCCCTTTTATCTTCTGGAATAAAAGGGAGGAAAGTGTGCAGCTTTTCTGCCACTTCTTTCAGAAACATACCCATATAAAGGCTACATGAGTTGATTTTGGCAATAAGCATACTGGCCTGGAAGATTTTCCTACCAAAAGCATCCAAGGTCCTGCATTCTCTTCCTGGAGGAGCAGAAGAGTGTCTCATTGTACTCTTTATCCTCTTCATAGCTGACTGCACCACAATGGAATGGTGAGGAAGCTGAGTTTTCTGGAACCCAGGACAAGGAGGGACACGATACATAGTGTCCAACCTGCGAGAATGAGGAGAGAGAGTGAGAGGAGTCTCCCATAAATCAATCATGTGTTCATGAAGAATCTCATGAATTGGTAAGGTGACTGCCTCTTTAGGAGCCTTAGAGTATCCTAAAATATCTAATTTTTTTGCTCTAGGCTCTGATTCAGAGGTTACTGAAATAGAGAGTCCTTTAGCTACTTCTCTTATGAAGTCTTGAAAGGACAAGTCCTCTGGAGGAGACATTCTTCTTTTTGGAGAAGAAGGCTCCTCAGGAAGGGCTATGGATACTTCAGGAGACTCATCTGATGTATCAGAATCATCAGAGGAATCGAAGTATCGCCTGTCAGGGTGCTCTTCTAACGCTCGATACGCGTATCGAGCGGTATCGACATCGGGCGTCCCCGGTACTGGATCGGTACCGAGAAGTAGCCCTGGACAAGGAACCGCAGCAGTCGGTATCCTGGTCGATGTCGATGCAGTCAGTACCGGCATCGGCGCTGGTGCCGGTACCGGAGCCAATACCGAAAACGGAGCTCGTTGCGGTACCGCCGGCGTCGCAGCTTGAATGAAGGCTGAAATAGCCTGCTGCATGGACAGAACATTCTGATCCATCGACGCCATCAATGCCTGGAGATCGGTACCGGTAGATTGTGCCGGTACCCCAGAGCATTCTAACAGGTGATCGGCCGAAGCCGTGCCATCGATGTCAACCTGTAACCCCATAGGAGGAGCTTTGGAAGCCGGAGCTTCCCGCCGGGGTTGTTTGGCTGGTGCAGGATCCTCGAGGGCAAGCCCGGAGGCATCTCAATGCTTAGAGGGAGATCTACCCTTCGAGGACCTGCTAGGTTTATGTTTGGTTACCTGAGATCCTTCAGGAGAAGAAGACCTGGAAGATGTCGATGCTACTGCTGGTGCCTCAGCGGGAAACAGCACATGGAGCTTAGCTGCTCGGTTCTGTAACCCCCGTTTAGACATTAGGGAGCAGGACGGACAATCCGGAATGGAGTGTTCAGGACCCAAACATTTAAGACACCATTCATGGGTATCTGTAACAGAAATAGTACTGCTACACTTAGTGCATTTTTTGAACCTGGAGGTTGGTTTTTCCATGAGGGAAATTTTCTTGTGGGCCCTGAGGCCTTAAGAAGAAAAATACACCAAGTGAGGAAAAAATATCGACATTTTTTTTTTTTTTTTAAAGAAAGAAAGAAAAGACCGGCGGTACCGGTCCGGAGTCGGGGAAGGCAGACACGCGACCAAAGAAATAAAATAAAATTAAGAACTTCTTCAGCGGTGACAGGGCTCGACCTGCTGGCTCCGCGGCAAAGAAGAACTGAGGAGAGTTGGTTAGGAAAGGCGGGAAGGCAGCGCGCAGGCGCTGTGGGATGCTCCCAAAAGCTTTCCTTTTTGGGAAGCTGGGGAGCGTTCCCGCGCAGGCTCCGTCGGTACCGATGTACCCATATGTGAAGACTCATTCCTGCTTGTTCCTGGAGATATTCTTTATGCCATCAAAAAGTAGAAAGACTAGGGGACATGCAATGAAGCTACAGTGAAACCCATTTAAGACTAATAAGAGAGAATATTTTTTCACTCAACGCATAATCAAACTCTGTAATTCATTACCAGAGGATGCAGTAAAAGCTGTTAGTGTAGCTGGGTTTAAAAAAGCTTTGGATAAGTTTCTGGAGGAAAGGTCCATAAACCATAATTAAAGAGGACCCAGGTAAGCCACTGTTTGCCCCAGTACAAGCATTATGGAACCTGAATGTCTTTTTAGGAAACTGCTAGGTGTTTGTGACCTGGACTGGCCACTGTTCGAAATAGTATATTGGGCTTGATGGACCTTGGTCTGACCCTGTATGGCATTTCTTATGTTCTTATGATTTTGCCAGGAACAGGTCACTGAAGACTGGCAAGAGTTGTTTCAGTAGAATGTAATGGACAAAAGCCAGATTGTAGAGGATCCAGAAGGGCTTGGGAGGAGAGAAAGTCGAGGCAATGGCGATGAACTGCACATTCAAGTAATTTAGAAACTAAGGGGAGGAGGGAGATGGGTCAATAATGAGAAAGACATGTAGGGTCTAGTGAGGGTTTCTTGAGGAGAGGAGTGACCACAGCATACTTGAAGGCTGCAGGGAAAGTTGCAGTGGAGAGCAATAGGTTGAGAATATGAGAGATGGAAGGGACTACAATGGAGGAGATGGAGCTAACAAGATAGGTGGGAATAGGATCAGAGGAGCAGGTTGTGAGTTTGGATGAGGAAAGAAGGTGAGTGGCTCCTCCTCAGAGATCACAGAAAAGGAAGAAAGAGTAGCAGAGGTAGGGGGGAGGGGAAGTTGGGAGTGAAGAGGGGAAGGAGGTGGGGAGTTACTGACCTCATGGGGAATTGGAGTGTGATTTTGTGGATTTTGTCATGGACGTAGTCAGCCAGGGTTTGGGAAGAAAGGGAGGAAGGGGTCAGAGGTGGAGGCATTTTGAGGAGAGAGCTGAGAGTTGTAAAGAGACAGTGAAGGTCAGAGACAAGAGAGTTAGTCAGATGGTCATAATAGTCTTGTTTGGCAAGTGCTATGGCAGACTGGAAAGAGACAAGCATGAATATGAAGTGTAGAAAATCTGCAAGTGTGTGGGATTGAGCGAAGCTCGCTCAGCTGAGCGGGTGCAGGAACATAGATAGTGAGTAGTGGAAGACAGCCAGGGATGAGGTACAGTACACCTTACAGGATGTGGCTTGGGCAGAGCAGGAGCATCCAGAGCAGAGGAGAGTGCAGTGTTACAGAAAGCTACTGCCTCATCAACAGACTCAGATGACACAGTGGAGGAAAGAGGTGTTGAGACAGTGGAGGAAAGACAGTGGAGGAAAGAGCCAACAGGTCAATACCATGAAGATTTTTAAAGAGGATGGAGGAGACAGGGCAAGGTTGAGGCGGTGAGTGATGAAAAGTGAAGCTTAGTAGGTGATGGTCCGATGAGGGAAGAAATGAACTACAGAAGTTTGAGGGTAAGCAATTAGAGAAGAATACAAGTTTAAGGTAGCAGCCTTGCTGGTGAGTAGGGGCAGTAGAGCAAACCTGGAGGTTGAATGATGAGGTAAGGGAAAGGAACTTTAAAGCATAAGGATCAGAGGAGTTATCAACATGAATGTTAAAATCTCCGAGAATTAGGGAGGGGGAAGATGAATCCAGAAAGAAGGAAAGCCATGAGTCAAAGTCAGAGAGAAAGGTAGAGGTGGACTTCTCAAGGGGTCGATAAATAACAGCTAATCGGAGATGTAGTGGAGTAAAATGCTGGATGGAGTGGACTTCAATGGAGAGAAAGGAGTGAGAATGAGGCAGAAGGAGGGATTGAAATTGACAGGAAGGAGAGAGTAGAAGCCCAACACCATCACCATGACCAGTGGGACGAGGCGTGTGGGAGAATTGATAGCTGCCATGATAGAGAGCAGCGACTGAAGCTGAGTCCTCTGGGAGGAGCTAAGTCTCAGTTAGAGCAAGGAGATGGAGAGTATTAGAGATAAAGAGATCATAAGGAAAGGCATGTTTATTTGAGATGGAGTGTGTGTTCCCCAAGGCACATGAGAAAGGAAGAGAGGAGGGAGAGAGGAGAGGGATATGAATAAGATTTGAGCTGTTGCATAAGGATCTATTCTGGGAGTGTGATAGAAGTCTAGGGGGGCCAGGATTGGGGTTGATATCTCCAGAAGAGAGAAGGAGGAGGAGTAGAAGAGTGTGGGACACAGAGGAGACAGCACGGCAGTAATGAGGGTGAAGGTGTTTCGGCGAGAGAGGAGATGGCTGAATGAGAGGGTGGAAGTGGCGAAGCTCAAGAGCTGATGATAGGGTAGATGACAAGATAGTGGGGGAAGTGAGGATGGTAAAGGGGAGATAAGGGGGAGAGGCATGAAGGTGTTGGTAGGAGGGGAGACAATTAGAGAGTATGAGCAATAGGAATAGAAATTGTTGAGGAGCCATAAAAGAGAGAGATGGAGAGGAGCACAGAAGTCAGTAGAAATAAAAGGATAGGTAATGAGCACAGGGTGAGGTGGGCTGGGGGGGGGAGGGGATAATAAGGAAGAGGAGAGAGAGATACACAGTTGAAAACAGAGAGGGAGAGCTGAACAAGATCACAAACAAAAAATACTGAAAAGTAAGGCATTCTAACAATGATAAGATACATCGGGCAGGCAGACCTTACAAGCAAGCGGTTAAAAAGTCAGACCCTAGCCAGAAGCTAGCAGAACAGCCTGTAATAGACTTGCAGGTTCCACAGCAAGAAAAGCAAATGGCTGAGCACACGTGGGGAAGAGGGTTAACCATGCTTTAATGGGGGGGGGAGGGGTTATACTTTCAGCACATAGTAATAGGAGGCAGGCAGGGAGGGGGAACAAGCATGAGAAAGACTGGCATATAGTGCAGTAGTGGGGCATGCAAATCTGTCATATTCATTAAAGATATCCTGAAAATCTGGCCTGTCCGTGGCTCTCAAGGAACGATCTCGGACAGCCTGGTTTAGAGTCAAGTTCTAACACTATAGGATAGTAGTTATGGAGAAGCATAAGTATATTTGGAGCCATGTTATAAGTTGTTGTAAGACTATGGTTATGAGGAAGTGCGAGTATGTTTGAAGTCATAGTACTAGGGGACTGCAATCATGATGAAGCATGGGCATCTTTAGAGCCATCCTGTATTAATATTCTAGGAATAATGACCATGGCAATGTATGGCTATCTTTAGAGTCGCACTGTAATGTTGTCAGACAATGGTTCTATGAAGCATGGCTATCTTTGGAATCAGGCTGTAATGTTTCTATATGCACTAACAAATCTTGCCCTGACAGCCCATAACAGATGCTATAAAAATGAGCTCCATTATTAGAACAGTAGATATAAGATGGCACCAATAATGCTAAGACCAGGCTTGTCTTTACTAACCATCAGATGAGGCTGAAGGCTCTTCTCCACACTAGGAGGTACATCATAGATCTCCTGGGCTTGCTCTCTGCTGCTCGAACCCTTTACTGTCATAGGAGGTGTATTATATACCTGAAAAGCAACAACCAAGAAAGGATAACATCACTTGCAGAGCTCTTACAATATTTTCAATAACAATCCATCAAGAAAAGTCCTCCTAAATTTAAGCTGTGATGTCACTACAGTTTGCAGCTTAAAGGCAAGTTATCACAAAGGCTTGTGAATCACTTCACATTTGCAAATTAAGCAAATGTGGGTACGCTCACGAATGGTATTTAGGTCGTTGGGACAGTTTTTCTAAATGGCTTAGTTTTGCATACTACACAATAATTAGCTCTCGTCCAAAAGACCTGATCGGTCACACAATTTTTCTAAATTTTAAAAAGATTAAAGCTTCTTTCACGGTAGGCAAGTAAGACCTCAGGATGGCTCATACCCTACATTTAGTGAATTTTCACTATAGGGAACAGCTGACGCTCACATCACTGGTCATTATAGCCTCCTAAGAACCTTTATTCAAAACAGTTTTATCTAAATTTCATCTATGTCCTTTTAAGTCCACAAGAGTACTCTTAGGAATTCAAAATACTTATGACTTAATCCAACACCAACCATACTATAATATACATAACGTCATCTTAAAAAATCAACAGAACCTCCGCGGACGTATCTGCAATCTCCTGTAAAGTAACAGAAGAAAAACCTAATGAATATATGTAACAATACAGACGCCTAAGGAGGTCTGCAATTACTTAACTTTCTGGAAGATCATATCCAGCGTCACGCATCAGAATGGTCCGTTATCAAAGGAAGCAAAGCAGCTTCTATACCACAGCCGGGCAAGGAAATCTTCCGATTTACATCTGAGTACCCCACTGTTCTATTCACTCATACCTAACTTATACCCTACAAAAGCTTTTGTTTCGCCAACCACTGGCTTCTTCAGGGGTTAAGAGTAACAGACATTGAGGGTCAGCTATCTAAGAACTTCTATGCCCTTTATTTTCCCGGCCATTGCTCAAAACGGCATCTGACGTATCCTGTTTTAAAGGACCATCAGCCAATTAAAACCTAGCTTAAATAGACGCTTTACATATGTGCAATTAATTAAACATCAATCCTTAACAATTACCTAACCGAGAAACCACTGGAACTCCATAGCGACACTACACGGGGCATCAGAAAAATAACGCCCACTCAAGCTTATCATTTAATCCGTAAGGATGTAGAGTATTTAAAGTATAGATCCATTTTTGTTCTTTTTGTAATAGAAGTCGCCCTCTATCACCTCTTCTTATGTTATACGGGACATGTTCTAGCACTGTGCAGTGCAAATCTTCAAAGCAGTGATTGGATGTTAAACAGTGCTGTATCAAGGGTGTATCCACAGTGCTTTATTCAGACTATATTTATGCTCTGCAAGTCGCATTTTCAGAGGGCGTGTAGTCTTGCCCACATATAATTTGGAACAAGGGCACCATAGTGCGTATATCACAAACAAAGTACTGCAAGTTGTATTACAGGTGAACTGATGAATTTTGTTTTGATACTTTAGACAAATCTTTCCTTCAATGATTTTACAGAAGGAACAGTGATCGCATACAGTGTGGCCATTCACAACAACAGTATTAACCTGACGTGGAACAGCAGAGCATAACCGATCTCTCAAATTTCTACCACGGCTATATGACATGCGTAAAAAATAGCCTGCAAGTTTAGGATGTGTTTTAAATAAGTCCCATCGCTTCCGCAACGAAGCTGCTATCTGATTAGAGAGGCTAGAGTATTGTAAAACGCATGTTATTAATGATGTTTCAGTTGAAGTTGTCAAATCTGGTTCAACATGAACAGGACTAATAAGCCATTCACGATGATTATATCTGGCTCTTTTGTAGGCTTTCTTAAGCACTGAGCTAGGATACCTGCATTCTTGAAATTTAAGCATCATATTCTTTGCTTGTACTTCAAACTCCTGCTGTGTAGAACAAATACGTCGACATCTTAAAAGTTGTGAATATGGCAGACTGCGTTTCAAATGTTCTGGGTGACCCCTAGGTGGCAGTGTGGATTTCTTTTAAATGTGCAGTCAGTGATGTGTATATTTCTTAAGGATCTGTTATGGGCCTCCAGGGGTTTTTTGGTCTTATGAAGAATATCCCTTGAATTTTAATTTGTGTAAGGAGTAAGCTATGGAGTTGTGGAGCTTCTAGCTTGGGATGAAAGCTGAAGACTGAAGGAGATGAGAGCCCTCATACAAAGTTAACATAAGCAGAATGGTCCTGTGTGGGAAAATCCCAGTGAGTCTGTGTCCAGAAGAGGACCTCAGTTTCTATGGGGAGAGGGCAATGTTGGCATTTCAAAGCACTACACAAACTCTAAAGCCTAAAGAATTTTGGAGAATAAAAGGGATCCCAAATGCAAATCAAGGTCCACTTATTAAACAGGAGTAGACCGTGTTTAATCAATGCTGTACAATTATGGGGGAAAAAAGATTACTTTGCAGTAACTAGCAGTTTTACACAAGTCTGGAGTAAAGTCTAGTTGGAACAATGACTGTGTGTGTTATTGGCAAGCCTGGGACTAGACACCTTAGGCCTTGATGGGAAATACTTTCTGTCCATCAAAGGTTCCAATCCTCGAGGGGAAAGTGCATGTTACTAAGCTTGCTTTATTTATTTGACTATTTTTATATAGCACTTTATCACAGAGCCAAAGCGGTTTACAGATTAAACGAACATAAACATTAAGTGGTACATGGAACATTGCAGACTAGAGTTTTGAAGGTTGAACTTATAGTTGGAACACTGAGCTAGATACGTAAGAGGGTAGAACTATTCACAGGGATTATGTAGGAGGGAATGAGCATCCCGTCTGTGTGGGAGAGGGAACGTTCATTGGGAAGGGTGAGGGGAGGAGGGAAGACTTGCTGGAGAGGAGTACGTTTCAGGTTCCGGTGTCAAAGTGTTCACTGAAGAGGTGAGTTTTGAGATCCTTTCGGAATTCCTTTAGGTCTGAGATAGCTCGTAAATGCTCTGGGAGAGTGATCCAAATGGTCAGAGCATAGAGCGAGAAGGCCTGGTTAGCAGTATTCTGGTGCTCTTTATTCTTAAAGTGGGGATGCTGAAGGTATTCTGTGTGTTTGTCCTTCTGACTCTGCTGTTCAGAGTTTTTTGTAGAAAAGATTGAATGTAGTCTGAGGATAAGTTATGGGATACTTTGAAGATAGTCAATATGACCTTGTATTTTATTCAGCTTGTTATGGGGAACAAGTGAAGCTGCTTCAGTAAAGGTGTTATATGATCATCTCTGGATGCCCCATGTAGAATACAGCAGTATTTTGTATCATCCGTAAACTCAGTGGAGAGGGTATCAGGGAAAATAAATGTTTGTTTGTATCCCTTAAACATACCGAGGGTCATTTTATAAGGAGCACCTAAAATACTAGTGGAAGTGGCATAATGCATGCCTACATTGCAATTACAGACATTTACACCAACTTAGATCAGGTATAAATGTCCGCACGTATCTTACGAGCATAGGCCCGCATTTTATAAAATACACATGTATTTGGCTTACCTGCAGGCATCATCCACCCAAACTCCACCCCTGGGCACATCCACCAGCAAAGTAGGCCCCTTGATGCCAAAGTGTGTATCTTTATGCTGATTGTATTTTACAAGAGGTCATTTACACCCATCTGTCGTCACATAGGCGTGGAAATGACTTTATAAAATTACCCCCAATATGGTGTCTCTGAAAACGGGTTATATAAAGTTGGAAGGAGGAAGGCAGAGAGGAAATTTGAGAAAATACTTCTTTATTGAGAAGGTGATGGATGCTTGCAATAATCTATGCACAAAAGTAGTAGCAGTCAACACCGTGACAGAATTTAACTGCGAAAAGCCATGGTAAGGATGCATAGTAGAGTAACAGGTAGAAGAGGGCCTAAGGAATGGAAAGCTATTTCTTAAGCAATATAGAATGCTAGTGGTCCAAAGGGGGGACGAGACAAAGCCAAACTGCAAGTATGGCTGCATCAAGCTTCCAAGAAAGAAGAGGAAACCTTAACCAGTATGAAATTGTAGCTAGGCTTTGAAAAACTCTTGAAGAGCAATTTTTAAAAGTTATTTGCAAAGTAAAAGGGCTATTTCAAAACCGCCTATCATTTATCTGGGTAAAATTAAGCATGTTATTTCACAATACATATATTTTTACTTGCATTTTCTGGAAGGCAACAATATAATGTAAGGTTTTCACTTTCAAACTTGGCGTGTTCTTTTTCCCAGGCCAGAAAAAGCAATCTTGGCAATCTTCAAAGGGAAAGTAAGAACATAAAGAGTACAAGATGTGACATGCTGGATCAGCCCAAAGGTCATCCAGCCCAGCATCTCGTCTCCAGCAGGGTTAAGTCAGGTCACTAGGAAGTACCAGCACTGTAGATCCCAAAGAGTAAATTGATTTCTTGAAGCAGTGAATTTACCAACTATACTTAACTATCAACTTCTTTATGGACATTTTCTCTAGGAATTTGTTCAAATCCCCTTTAAACCCAGCTATGTTAGATGCCTCAACTAAGTCCTCCAGCAACAAATCCCCAAGCTTGGTTGTTTAAAAATATAGAAACATGACGGCAGAAAAAGACCTCATGGCCTATCTAGTCTGCCCATCCATATCAACTACAATAGTCCCCTTTTTACCTTTAGAGATCCTCTGTGTTTGTCCCCTGCTTTTTTGAATTCAGATACTGTCTTCGACTCTACCACCTCCACTGGGAGACTATTCCATGCATCTACCACTCTTTCAATAAAGAAATATTTCTGCATATTACACCTGAGTCTATTCCTTTCACCCTCATCCTATATCTCCTCGTAGCAGAGCTTGCTTTCAATCAAAAGAGACTCTCTTCCCGTGCATTTATGTCATGGAGGTATTTAAACATCTATCATATCTCCTCTATCCCATATTTCCTCTAAAGTATACATATTAAGATCTTTAAGTCTGTCCTCATATGCTTTATAGCGAAGACCACTAACCATTTTAGTAGCCACCCTCTACACCATCTCCAATCTGTTTATATCCTTTTGAAGGTGCGGTCTCCAGAATTGCACACAATACTCTAAATTAGGTCGTAACAGAGACTTATAGAGAGGCACTATCACCTCCTTCTTCTGCTGGCCATTCCTCTCCCTATGCACCCAAGCATCCTTCTACCTTTTGCCATTGCCTTTTCTACCTCTTTAGCTACTTTAAGATCGTCAGACACAATCACGCCCAGGTTTGTTGAATGAAAAAAACCTAAGCTTTCCGAGTTGTTCCAAATGTTATTTTATTTTATTTATTTAACAGTTTTTATATATTGCTTTTATACCAAAGCAGTTTACAATGAACAACATCACATAATCTCTAGAAATGTATTTACACAGAACAAGGGTTGTACAATTTGGAGATAAATATGGGATTATAATTAAGTTAACAGGTCATTTGATGTTGATGTATATATACTTATGTTGTATCATTTGGCACAAAGTGTTCTATTAAGAGGTATGTTTTTAGCAGTTTCTTCATGGGCTACCTGTTAATTTCATGGCTTGCCCTCTAGTTCTAGTACTATTTGCAGGAATAAATAACTATTCCTTATTAACCTTTTCCACTCCATTCACAATTTTATAGATCTCCATCATCTTTAAGCTTGAACCCTCATCCATTTAGCCATAATTCATAATGGAGTTATTTAATCCCCTTTTATCTTCTCTGTATCTTTTCCAATTCCTCTACATATTTTTTGAGATGGAATTGAATGCAATAGTCAAGTGCAGTTTTGCCATGAAACTATAAGGAGCCATTATGATAGTCTAAAAAAACAGGTAAAAAACCATCCCAATAAATAGACCAAATCAAAGTAGAGGAATATTTCAAAAAAAGGATATTTATTAAATAATGGATCTTCAACACAAAAAAATGCCAATATAAAATCCTACATGACCATGTTTGGTCCTAGGCCTTCATCAGGGGTATAATAAGACCAATCAAAAATAATCCCCAAAATATAGTCAACATACTGATGTCGAAAGAATTTGCTGGTGGCTTCTTAGAAGGCAAAAGCACAATGTGTGCTGACTCCTGGCAACCCAGCAGCTCTGAGGTTTTCTGGGCAGTGTGACCAGAAGTAGATTGCTAGTCTTTTCTTCTGAGACAATGAAAGTTTGAGTGATTTGCCAAAGCTCACAAGCAGTGTTGGTGGGAATTGAACCCTGGTCTCTTGATTACAAAGCCAGTGTGCTAACCACTAGACAACTCCTCCACTATGAACAACAGGCTACAAAAAAATGTTTGATAAATAGGTGATGCTGTACAGCAAGGCCCTTCTGTATGGCGTGACATGGTTATATTGTAATTTTAATATACGTATGAATTTTTTTGCTGTCTCTACAGGCTCGGGAGGTAGTCCTAGGAAGCCCCCTTTGGCTGATGATGGTGTGCTGGCTAGACTTAGCTTGAAATAGACTATGACAGTTATGAATGATAGGCCCTCACTAGCTGATGTTATCCCAGCTTCCCTTTAGAAGGAAATTTTTATGTCCTGCTCAGGGTCGGTCCTCAATATGGTCAATGCAAGTTTGTCCATGGGAATTTGCCAAAGGCCTGGAAGGAATCTATTGTTTGACTTTTGTTAAAGAAACCAAATTTGTGTATTTTCAGCCCAGTTAACTTTTGGCCAGTTTCTAATCTCCCCTTCTTGGCTGAAGTTACAGAAAAAGTAGTTGCTCATCATCCGATTACATTCCTTGGATCTTCTAATTCTTTCCATGCTTTGGATCTTCTAATTCTTTCCATGCTAGACAGTCAGCTTTCTGGCAGAAACATAGCATTGAGATAGTCCTGGTGGCAATGATGGACAAAATTCACATAATGTAGGATAATAGCAGAAAGTGCCTTTGGTCCTCCTAGAACATAGCTTTGTTTTTGTTGTTATCAAACACTCTTTCCTCCTTTCCTAACTGTAGGATGTAAGGGTCATAGTTCCGGTCATATCTTTCAGAGCAGACCTTTAGGGGTCATTTTAGAGGCACTATTCATGAGTTGGATGTCTGAAAACGGGCATTTAGATGTGCAAACCATGAAGCTGTCCCCGGAACCATTTTAAAAACCCATTTATATGGATATCTCCAAAGCGATTACATCCATGTTGCATGGGGGTTGGCAGGGCATTCTGGACATATGTGTGCGCCCAGTTTCAGAAATGGCAAATATGTCTAAACTCACGAGTGGTAACGTCCTTGTCTATTCCTGCTCCATGAATAGACATCAGAAAGGTTCTTGTTCTGCTACCAAAACACCTGGAGGGAGTAGAGAAGATGGTACTCTGATACATATCCCCAATACTTTTCATGACTATAAAAAAAAAAAAACTGAAGTGAAACAAAGACACTTGTTTCTGGTTGGCATGCTGCATGTCCCCGCTTGAAAAATAGCAGGCAGGGACGTGTATGAAGCATACGATAGATGTCTCCAACCTAAAATTTTGTTGCGTCCATTTCAGGCACAAGTAAGTTCTAAAATCAGGCTGAAATTTGCATGTGTTCAGTCTTTTTCATATGTTTTGACCTGCAAATCCCAGATTGCACCTAGATATCATTTCTAAAATGTGCCTTCATTAATTCAAACGGACAATCAGCTTTCGGTTTTATATCCCCTTATCTAGCAGGTTGCCGACAACTCTATTATGTTCCCTATCCTTTAGAATATGTTTCTTGCCATGCTTGTCATCTTTGCAGAATCTTTGGATCTTAGTATATATCTGTTCATTGATGACATTCAAATGTTGTTCAAACATGGCATATAGGATTCTATTTTTCAGAGCCAGTGTGCCAGTAATCCAGATAGTCTTCCACACTGGATAATGTCCAAACAGCTTGTCCTTAAACTTGGTAAATGTGAGGCCATCTGGTTTTCTCACGATGGTTCCTCATTTTATTCTGTGATCTCTGGGGTATAGGTTCCCTTACAGGACTCGGTTAAATGATTAACTTAAATCCCTAGTGGTCATCTTGGATGGTGCCCTTTCTTTTGCTCCTCACATTTTCTCTATGATCCAAAGGTTTTTTGCTGCAATGTGCCTTATCAGATCCTTTCAACCACTTCTGAATGCTAAAATCCTTCCCACTCGCATACATTGTTTTATTACTAGTCAGTTAGACTACTGCAATTCACTCTTTATGGGGTTACCACAGTATCATATCCTATAGCTCCAGCTAAGCAAAACACTGCTGTGAAACTCCTTTACTGGGCAAAGCATTTTAACCATATGAGGCTTTTTTTATTTAAAGAACATTGGTTGCCTATCATCCATCAGATGGAATTTAAAATATTGTCATTAACATTTTTGGCCTTCTATATGGGTGCCCCTGCATAGCTCCATTCTCTGGTCATTCCTTATTAGCCTAGTCATCCATTGAGCTCTTTTCAAGCAAATTTGTTGGCATTGCCTCCTCTCCCTTCCAGAGTATGCTAGGAGAGAACATGGAAATGTGCCTTTAGCTATGTGGCCCCCTTTCTCTGGAATTCACTCTCGAGGAAATGAGGTTACTAAAGTCATATTGCTCTTTTCAAAACCTGTTTATTTCAGTTGGCCTTTCTTGTCCCTACTTCTGGTGCCTCTTTGAGACAGGGTTGACTTTGATCATTGGTTTTAGACAGAAGTCCCCTTCTCCCACCCCCTTTTTCCTTTTGCTCTTTCAGTTGTTTAAAAATACTATCTTGGAAGCCCAGACCAGATATATTCTATGCATTAAGAAAAGTGGAAGGAATGCCAAAAAAACTGCCAGCATGGTTTAAAGGCAAGGTCAGAGACGCCATTGCAGCCAAAAAAAAAGCATCTTTCAGGAAATGGAAAAAGAAGCCAAATGACAAAAGCAGGAAACAACATAAACACTGGCAAGTTAGATGCAAGTACATGTGTAGCAAAATACTTATGAGAGAGTCAGTTGGACCATTGGATAAAAGGGGTACTAAGGGAGGACAAGGCCATAGCGAAGAGATTAAATGAATTCTTTGCTTTGGTCTTTACTGAAGAATATGTAGGGAAGTTATCCATACCTGAAATGGTATTTAAAGGTGATATATTGGAAGAATTGAAAGGAATATTGATAAACCAGGAAGATGTATTACAATATGCGATAAGCTGAAGAGCAGTAAATCACCTTGACCGGATGATATACATCTGAAGGTGTTGAAAAAACTGAAAGAAGAAATTGCAGACCTACTATTAGTAATCTGTGAGCTATCATTAAAATCATCTGCAGTACCTAAAGACTGGAGAATGGCCAATGTAATGCCAATTTTTAAAAAGGTTCCTGGGGTCATCTGGGAAACTACAGATGAGTGAGCCTAACATCGCTACCGGGCAAAATGGTAGAAACCATTATAAAGAATAAAATTACTGAACATGTAGATAGTCATAGGGGTATGTTTACTAAACTGCGGAATTGTGCGGTGCGCACTTGTGCGTGCGCTAAGGTACCTTAGCGCACGCTAATAGTGCATTTTTGTGCCCCGCACACGTGCGCGTCACACTAACGGGCCCGCTCAAGTGCGCGGCCCGCTAATGTGCGAGGAAGGCGTGGAAAGGCATTTTGAGGGCGGAGGAAGGCTCCCGAGGGGCGGAGGGACGGGGTCAATGGGTGGAGAGTGGGAGGGGAGAGGCTCCCCGCACAGGAGCGGGGCTGAATTTCGGCCAAAAAAATACCGCGAGTGAAAACCTCGAGTTAGAGCCCATTTAAAGGGAAGAGAAACCATTTCCGTCAGCAATGTATAGCAAAACCGGGGAAACCTACAAAACGTGAGCAGTGTGATACATGTGCACAGAACAAAATTGCAAATATAACGCGAAAACAAAAATGTTAAAAATTACAATTCCGCTGGGCAATAGTGATAGCAATGGGCAACAATAAAAAACACTCCCAGGAAAGCTCCAAAAATAAGAAATGATTTTTGGAAGGGTCTACGCTCCGTAGACCCTTCCAAAAAACAATTCCTTTTTTTGGAGCTTTCCTGGGAGTGTTTTTTATTGTTGCCCATTGATGTCACTATTGCCCAGCTTGGTCATGGTATTTTTCTCCTTTTTCTGACGTCATTTATGAGGTTTATTTGCCCTTTTGTCACCATACAAGGTAAATGAGCCCACAGTAAAATTGTGCAGAGCAGGGTTTCTGACTCGTCCGGCCAGGTTTCCTATCTCCAGGGACTGCACTGTCTCTGTGGCCACAGTGTGGTGCAGCAGACACAGCCAGTGCCTGTTGGACCAGAGGGTCACAGGTTCAAATCCCAGCTGGGGCTTCTAACAACCCAGTCCCCATAGTTTTACCCACCACTAAACAGTGATAGTAAGGACACTCCTTTGTTGCAGAGAACATAAGCATGGTTCAAACAACCATATTTTACCCTACACCGCACACAAACCATAACAATGGGCATTACCTACAGCCGAGTACCCCAAATGCAGTTCTGGAGTGCCACAACTCAATCAGGTCATATGCTTTTTCCCAGATAAGGACATGTCTGCATGTTGGCGGAAGGGTACAGGTGGTGGAGGGGGCAGTGGCTGCAAGCCACAGCAGACAGTGGACTAGGCCTGTGCAGGCTGGCACCGTCCACCGCAACAGACAGGCTCTGTTGGATGTACAGTCATGGACTCCCCAGGGAACACAGCATATCTGTGGCAACACGGTGGTGCAGTGCACACAGACAGTGTATGCAAGAACAGAGGGTCATAGGTTCAAAGGCCAGCTGGGGCTACTGCCAATCCTGTCCACATATTTTTCCCACAACTAAACCGTGATAGTAAGGACAAACCTTTAATGCTGAGAACATACGCATGGTTAATACGCCTATATTTTACCACACCAAACACAGACACCATAAACAGGCGCATTACCTAGAGCAGAGTCTCCCAAATGCATTCCTGGAGGGCCCCACACCATTCAGGTTCCATGCTGCCTCTAATAAAGATGCCTGTGCTGCATATCTATGCACCACCCCCATGGTATGCAGATATAGCTCATGCATATTTATGAGGGACAGCATGAAAACCCGAACAGTGTTTGGAACACCAGGACTGGAGTTGGGAAACTCTGCCGTAAAGCAGCATCCAACAGGGCCAGACACACCCACACACACACCCACAGGCCCCATTGGCCAATGCCTCCTGGAGAGGCAGGACATTGAGCCCTGCCTATATCTCCCAATACTAGCACTTGCATACCTTAGCAATGCCACCCTACACCTGGGTATATGGTACACAGCTATCAAACGTTTCCTATGATAACTGGCAGATATCAATTCCTACGTTAAGCACATTTTGCTCACTGAGCTCCACCATAACAATCATTCTGATGTCTGCGGTGTGTGCTGCAGGTCTGGTCTCTGACAGTGTTTACCACCCTGGGGAGTGACCCCCAACAGTATTGCGTACCATATCCATGCCTGTACTGTGCCCAGGACTGGTGTGATGGGTATGGCTGCTGAACTCCTCTATAGTAGCACAATGCTGGCATAGGTGTGGGGGTGGCTGTCTGTCTATCCAGTGTGTGGTGGCTGCAAACACCTTCCACAGCCCACACTGCCAGCAATGTTGCCAGTATTGGGCTGCCAATGTGCATAATGAGGAGCAAGGTACCATGGGTATAGGCTGGACAGGGTGGCCTGGCCAGGGTGCATCTGCACAAGGCATAGGGCACTGACTGGGACATTTTAGTGCCCGGCCACCACCTACACAAACAGGGTGACCTCAGTATGTCCTGCTGAGAGATCACTCTCACCCTGACTGTGCAGTGACGACAGCATGGCTAGGCACCCCCATAGTGCTATGTAGTATTTTTCTCATGTGATAGATATGGGTTTCCTTTTGGGGCCCAGTCACTGATTTATCTGCTTGCTGTGTATGCTGACATCCCAGTTCTGGGTGCATGCATCTCTACTGGGAACATGTACTATGGACTAACTAGCAGACTGTTTGCAGCTGGTATGTGTCTTGATGGAGTGGCTTGCAGGGTGCAGTGGCTGATGACTTGCTGCAGGAGAATATCAGATAGTGGTGGGGTGCAGCTTACCATATCCAGGCCTAATGTTTGTCTGCTACTGTATTATGGATGTGTATAGAGCTGCATTGACTGCCCTGTGGGGTGTCTGTACCTCAGCAGGGCCAGGGTTGATGGTCCCCTCTACTGCCACCTTTGCAAGGAGGTAGAATGTGGATCTATTGATAGGAGACCCTGTTTGCCACCTTTGGCCCTGGAGGAGGTGGTGCATAGTCCACCTGGGTGTCCATGGGAGCTATACCTGACTGAAACAGACAGAGATATCCAAGGTGTTTGTGCAGAAACTACCTATCTCACACATTAACACTTCTTTGGACCTCCAGCATGGTCTCTTTCAGCTATGGAAGGTGTTGTGGACCTGGTCCTGGGCGCCTCATTGCACCCTCATGGTGAGCACAGTACCCGCACAATGTGACGGTGTGTAGCTACTCTGTGCCAGTAAAACACATGGTCAGTACCCCCTACCAGGCCGAGGTGCTGTGGGGGTGCACATGGTCAGTTCCCCCTACCAGGCCGAGGTGTTGTGGGGGTGCATACCCCATCTTGTGTTCATCTGTGGACAGCTGATTTGCATGTGCATTGCATCATGGGTACTGGTGTGCTAACCCTATCCTGGTGACCACAACAGACTGTCTGTGTGGTGACGTACAGGTTCTCTGCAGCCAGCCAGGGGCTTGCTAGTAGCTGTAACCCAATGGTTACTTCACTGCCTGTGAAGCTAGAGGTCATGGGTTCAAACCCACAGTGGGGTTATTTGATAGGGCTGCCCAAAGCATTATCTCTTTTTAATGTACATTTTTGCTGCCAGCAAAAACACCCTCAGTGTACTGTACCCATAAGGTGCCTCTGAGGGTGCTTTATAGGGCGCCCTATAGGGCACCTTATGGTTCCCGTCCATATAAGTTGCATTATACATTATCCTGTGACGCAACTTATAGGGTGCCCTATAGGGGACATTTTAGGGTGCCGTGGCGGACAGTGCACTTTATAATGTGCCCTATGGAGTGCCTTATAGGGTGCCTTATACGGCACCTTCAATTACGGCACGTGAGGGCGTGTTTGCTGGCAGCAATTAATAAAATAAAAATTAAGTGCTGCAGAAAAAAATATGTATATTGCAAAGCTGATGCCACAGCCAGCCTTACATATTAGGCACCCTGGGGAGTAAACTCATGACCCCTGTATCAGCAGTCATTGCCTTAACCATTGTGCTGCACTGCTGCTCCTCCTTGACTGTCAGCGCACCTACTTATGCTTTTCATTCCTTAAACTGCACAGTGCTGCCACAAAAAACAGTACTCTGACCTTGCGGTACCTCATACGGCACCCTCTAAAGCGCCCTATAAGCAACATTCTAGGGTGCCTTGGCGGACAGTGCACTTTAAAATGTGCCTTATAGGGCGCCTTATGTTAACACGCTTTGAGAGTGCGTTTGCTAGTAATGATAATTAAAATAAACATAAAATGACTCCAAAAGCAATCTTCCCCATAATACATAATGCCTCAGCCAGCCTTGTTCATTGGGCACTGTAACCCTTGATCCCTGCACTATTGGTCAGTGTCTTAACCATTGTGCTGTGGTTCTGTTCTTGTGCTTGTACATTAGCGTGCCGCCTTATGCCGCCCAATATTAAAAAGCCTCCTAAATCAATAGCACACCGCCTAATGCCCATCAGCGCACCGCCTTATGCTGCACAATATTAGACTAGCTCCTAAAGTAACACCTCAGCCAGCAGTACTGGGGGGGATTGAACCCCTGATCCTTACACCATTGGTCAGTGTTTTAACCATTGTGCTGTGGCTCTGCTCTTCTGCTTGAACATCAGCGCGCCACTTATGCCGCCCAGTATTAAAATGCCTCCAAAAACATCAGCGCGCCGCCTTATGCCGCCCATTATTTATATGCCTCCTAAAACAATGCCTCAGCCAGCTGTCTTCATTGGGCACTGTGGTGGATTGAACCCCTGATCCCTGCACCATTGGTCAGTGTCTTAACCATTGTGCTGTGGCTCTGCTCTCCTGCTTACACATCAGCGCGCCACTTATGCCTCACACGCAGCTATCTCATGCGCTAATGTGTGGGGCGCATATGGGCGCCACGCACCTTAGCGCATATGCAAATTCCGGATTTTCTTTTTCAGCCTGGAACGCCCACTCCTTATATGGCACCCGCACACTACCGCGGCCCGCACATTAGCAGGGTTTTAGTAAACATACCCCATAGTTTAATGAGAGAAAGCCAACATGGATTTAGCCAAGGAAAGTCTTGTCTTACTAATCTGTCATATTTTTTTGAAGGTGTGAAAAAACAGGTAGACCAAGGTAAGCTGGTTGATATAATGTACTTGGATTTTCAGAAAGCCTTTGAAAAGGTCCCCCATGAGAGACTCTTGGCCAAATTAAAAAGTCATAGGATTGTAGGCAATGTACGATTGTGGATCAGGAACAGGTTAAAAGATAGAAAGCAGAGAGTAGGTCTAAATGGCCAATTTTCCAAATGGAGAAAGGTAAATAGTGAAAAGTGAATAGTGGAGTGGAGTGGAGTGTGCTGGGCTCACTGTTTTTTAACATATTCATAAATGACCTGGAAATGGGAATAACAAGTGAGGTGATTATTCAAAGTTGTTAAAACGCAAGAAGATTGTGAAAAATTGCAAGAGGACCTTGATAAACTGGAAGACTGGACATCAAATGGCAGATGAAATTTAATGTGAACAAGTGTAAAGTTATGCACCTGGGAAAGAAAACCCAAACTATGGTTATATGATGCAAGGTTCTACATTAGGAACCACCACCCAGAAAAAAGATTTAGGCGTCGTCATGGATAACATGTTGAAACCCTCTGCCCAATGTGCAGCGGCAGCCAAGAAAGCAAATAGAATACTAGGAATCACAAGGAATGGAGAATAAAACCAGGGATATTATAATGCCTCTGTATTGTTCCATGGTGTGGCTGCACCTTGAATATTGTGTGCAATTCTGGTCACCATATCTTAAAAATGATATAGCAGAATTAGAAAAGGTACAGAGAAGAGCCACTAAAATGGTAAAGGGGATGGAAGGATACCCCTATGAGGAATGGCTTTTCAACCTGGAAAAGAGATGGCTGAGGGGAGCTATGATAGAGATCGATAAATTAATGAATGGAATAGAATAGGTAAACATAGATAGGTTGTTTACGCCATCAAAAAGTAGAAAGACTAGGGAACATGCAATGAAGCTACAACATAACCCATTTAAGACAAATAAGAGAAAATATATTTTCACTCAATGCGTAATCAAACTCTGGAATTTGTTACCAGAGGATATAGGAAAAGCTGTTAGTGTAGTTGGGTTTAAAAAAGGTCCATAAACCATTATTAAAGAAGACCTTGGAAATGCACTGCTTGTGGAAGCCTGCCATGTACTTGTGATCTGGATTGGCCACTTTTGGAAACAGGATACTAGGCTTGATATACTTGGTTTGACCCAGTATGGCATTTTTTATGTTAAGTTATTTTATTTATTTAGACAGTTTTGTGTACCACCTTATCCTTCAATCAAAGTGGTCACAACACAATTGGGGGATACATTTAACACAAGGGGATATGAGACATATACACTAATACTTACAGGGAATATGGGCAATGGAGGGTTAAGTGGCTTGCCCAAGACCACAAGGAGCACCTGTGGGACTAGGAACCCCAGTCCTTCCAGCCCAAGGTTGCTGTCCTCTAGTGGGATTTGAACCCCTGACCTTCTGGCCTGAAGTACCTTGCCCCAACCACTAGGCCACTCCTCCACTCCACTCCACTCCACTCTTTACTTGTTGTTCTGCTATATGCAATGACAAAATCCCTTTGTCGAATACCAGATTGCTGTAAATGAATAAACAAATAAAAGCCACAGCTAGAACAGCGAAGGTTGTCAGGACTTCAGAACTGAGAGATGGGAGACACCCTGAGCTAGAATTATGTACTGTAGGCATAAGCACCTAGACAGTCTAGGTGGGCAAAATGGTTCTTATACGAGGTACCTTTATTATTTACAGAAATGTACTACTACTACTACTACTACTGAACATTTCTATAGCGCTACAAGATGCACGCAGCGCTGCACAGACACACATAAAAGATGATGCCTGCTCAGAGCTTACAATCTAGTCAAGACAGAAAACACAGTAGCTGTAGACATGGGACATCTAGGGGGAATGGTAGGGAAACAGAAAGGAGATCAGGTGAGTCAAGATGTGAAAGCAGCAACGAAGAGGTGAGTTTTCAGCCTGGATTTGAAAAGGGTCAGAGAAGGCGCCTGATGTACAGACTCAGACAGTTTGTTCTAGGCATAAGGAGCAGCAAGGTGAAAGGAGCGAAGTCTGGAGTTGGCAATAGAAGAGAAGGGCACAGATAGAAGTGATTTGCCAGAAGAGAGGAGTTCCCAAGGAGGGGTGTAGGGAGAGATAAGAGAGGAAAGGTAGTGAGGAGCTGCAGAGTGAATGCACTTATAGATCAGCAGGAGAAGTTTGAACTGTATGCGGAAACGGATAGGGAGCCAATGAAATGACTTGAGAAGAGGTGTAATATGAGCATGACGAAGCTGGTGGAAGATTAGCCGTGCAGCAGAATGTTGAACAGATTGAGGGGAGAGAGGTGATTCAAGGGGAGACCAGCAAGGATTAGATGACAATAATCTAGACAGGAGGTGACTAAGGAGTGGATAAGTGTTTTAGTAGTGTGTTCAGAAAGTAATGGGTGGATTTTGTTGATGTTATAAAGAAAGAAACGACAGGTTTTAGTTATCAGTTGGATGTGTGTGGAGAAGGAGAGAGAGGAGTCAAAGGTGACCCCAAGGTTGTGAAATGAGGAGACAGGGAGGAGTAGAGAGTTATCCACAGAGACTGAGAAAGGAGGAAGGAGAGAGGAAGTTATAGGGGGAAAATAAGAAACTGAGTTTTGGCCATGTTCAATTTCAAGTGGCCATCCAGCAGCAATGTCAGAAAGACAGGCAGCAATCCGGGCCTGGATTACCAGAGAGATTTTGAGTGTAGAGAGGTAGATGTTGGAATCATCAGTGTAAAGATAGTACTGAAAGCCATGGGAAGAGATGAGTGCACCAACAGACTGGGTATAGAGAGAGAAAAGGAGTGGACCCAAGACAGATCCTTGGGGTACACCAACTGAGAGTGGGATAGCAATAGAGGAGGATCCACCAGAATAAACACTGAAAGAGTAATGGGATAAGAAGAGAATCAGGATAGCACAGAACCCATAAAACCAAGTCAGGACAATGTATCGAGGAGAAGGTTGTGCTCAACAGTGTCAAAGCAGCAGAAAGGTCAAAAAGGATGAGGATCGAGTAAAGGCCTTTGGATTTAGCCAGGAACAGATCACTGGAGACTTTGGCAAGAGCCGTTTCAGTAGAACATAAAGAACGAAAGCCAGATTCTAGAGGATCCAAGAGGACTTGAGAGGAGAGAAAGTCGAGGCAACGGCAGTGAACCACACGTTCATGTAATTTAGAAATGAAGTGGAGGAGGGAGATGGGTTGACAGTTTGAAGGACAGGTAGGGTCTAGTGAGGGTTTCTTGAGTAGAGGAGTGACCACAGCATGCTTGAAGGTTGCAGGGAAAGTTGCAGTGGAGAGCAATAGGTTAAGAATATGAGAGATGGAAGGGATAACTGTGCTATGATTCTAATAGGTTCCTCCACTTTCTGGGCAGATGTTATCAACACAGCAGACTTGTAGTTGGATACTTATAGCACACTATGAGGCTGATTCTATATTGTGCATGTGGAGAATTACATGCTATTCTCAGGGACTTATGTGTGCGGGCGGTCACTATTCTGTAAGTGCACGTGTAAGTCCCATCACACGTACTTTCTGTAGGGGTATGCAAGGAAGCAGCTCTTGGGTGGAATGTAGACAGGGTTTCTATTCATGTGTGTAGGATATGGAATATTATAATCTACACACATTTCTTTGCCAGTCTAGATGCATGCAGTTTAGGCCTAACTACACGACTAGGGTCAGACACACCAGTACGCCCCTACTTTACAAAGTAAAGTTATGTGAGTGCTTCACTTCATAAAATAGGCCCCAAATACGCATGCATTAACATGTGCTGCCTGTGCAGGGATTGATAAAATGACCCTCTATACGTAGTCATTAAGACCATTTACATCACAACATTTATAAATGTTGGCGTCTAATGGCTGAATTTGGCAGTTCATTCTTTCATTTGGGATCCAGGCACTGTAGCTGAGCAACTCTTAGGCAGAGTGGGTTGATAAAAGACATCTGCTTTGCTTGATGGACACCAATTAGTAATGTCTGCATTTTGGAAAGAAAAAACACTGTAGGCATCAGCTAGGGAGAAAAAAAAAGGGAGACATGCTAAAAAGGAAGAAACAGAAAAGAGAGAGCCAGAGCAAAAAAATCAGATTAATAAGACAACAGCCGTACAAAATCTTTCAGATGCTGGTTTAGCAGCAATGGAGGTTGATGCAACAATTGGGGAGGACTGAGGGCTGGGCCTAGGCTGTTTGTGTCCTTCCACTGCCTGAGATGTAATTCCTAGAGCCTTGAACTGTAATTGTCTGGCTAAGATTCCTTTGTGACATCAGATGCCCTCAACACATCAAAGGACCACCTGAGCACATCCCAGGAAAGCATGCCCCAGAGAGGTAGCCACCACAGGCGGGGAAAAATTGTATTCTAATTTGCTGGGCCCCTGTTTGCCTGTCTATCTCCTGCCAGCCCTGGAGCCCTGCACTGTGATCATCTGGTTCTCCTCTCTTTATGATCTCAGATGCCTGAACATTTTAAAGGACTGCAAGGAGGCGGCACACCCAGGATCCGATTTAGGCATAGGCAACACAGGCAACTGCCTAAGGCATTGACTTTTGAAGGCACCAAGTACCTAGGCTGAACAGGATTCTGATTTGGCTTTCTTTAGGGCAGTTCTCTATGATCTCTGGAGGAGGAGAAACCTTCCCTTCCCACCGCTCTCAGGTTCTGCCTACGGGCATCAACAACTTAAATCTGGCTATGAGCAAGACACCAGAGGATTGCATCATTGGTTGTAAATGAATGCTATCTTGCTCCTTTGAGTTTTTGACCCCTGCAGCAAGTCCTGCTTCTCTTTTAATTTGTGTGCTGTCTTGATGTAGTTTATCTCTGCCCAGCCACTATCATTTTATTTATAGTTTATTTTTATTGTCTATTTTCTATTTCGCTTTTGGGACTGTTTTTATATCAGTTGTTGCCATTCAGTTAGGTAGGGCTGAAAGCTTTCTAAGTTGTATATTTGAGGATGTGGAAAATACTCCCTCAGCAATTTAACTTTGTACAAAATAAACTTTTTATATCTGGGATTTTGATAATTGTTTCTCCTATTAATGAATGCACTCAGAATGACTGTTCAGTTTATCTCCCAGCTCTATCTAAATTCCATTCTAATCTCCCAGGAAAGGAATTTGGTTCTGCTCATAAAGAGATATGCAAAGAAAGTTATTCTAATATTCACCTATCTGGGAGAAAATCTTCCAACCACCATAGAAAGGAAAAAGCGGGAGTAGAAGGGTAAATTTTCAAAAAGTTATAACCCTGCATAGTCAGAATGTCCAGTTTTTAAAATCCCTTTTATCTGGGTTCTCTTAACACCCACAAAGTGCAAGGAAAATTGGCCTAGATTTATAATTTCGTGGTTGAACAGATATACCAAAGCCAATATTCAGTCACACGGAGAACGTATGATTCATGCATTTAACTTAGATGGTTTCAATTCAGTGGACTGGCACTATCTGTTTAGGAAGTATCACTGAATATCCACAATAAGACAAGGTACTTTGGGTTTAGTCCATATCTCTTTTAGTGGAAGTACTAAGTGAGTTACATTTAGGCACTGTATTTATTTTCCTATATCCAGAGGGCTTACAGTCTAAGTTTGTAGCTGAGGTAATGGAAGCTTAAGTGGCTTACTTGAGGCGCAGCAGGGCGATTTGAACCTGGTTTCCTTGGTTCTCGGCCCATGGCTCTGTTAGGCTGCTCCTCCACATTAAATGTTTCAACTGATACCTGCCAGCAGTGTGCCCCACTTGGCAATCCATTTTATAGGTTTTATGTCTGAATATGACGGCTTAGACATACAAGGTAGATAGCTAAGTGACGCCGCCCCTGAAACACCCCAAATTCCCTTTCCTTTTTGTACAGATCATTTGGGATCTACAATGATGCATCCAGAATTATCTTTTCAACCCCTGGGAATTATTTTTAAAGCACTTATGCAGCTAGTGCCGCCACCAACCACTTAAGTACTTTTGAATTTTGACTTCACGGTGTCTGAAAGAAGCATGGCTTGAGGAGGCAGAGGAATCCCTTTTGAATCGTGCATGTCCCCCAGGTTTCCCATTTCTCCATCCTTCCCCTATAGGATAGCCGCGTTATTTAAGGATCACTTTCAATCCATCGAGGATTGGAATATATGTTACTGAGAGTTGGGAAGATTACATTTCTTGCTTTGTGTGCAGGCTACTACCGTCCTCATCTAGCTAGCTTGATTCTACTCAGATTTATGGAATTTGTTTCAGTTTGGCTATTAGAATCCTCCAGACTGTTAATTCTGGGGAACTTCAGTATCCATGCTGATTTTCCAGATAGAGCTTCATTTATCTGGCAACCTGCAATGAATTTCAAGCAGATTATACTTTATTATTCTTAATAAATTATCTTCCAGTTACACATAATATTCCCTTTTCTTATTTCCCAATACAACTAAGGGGTATGTTTACTAAACTGCGTTAGTGCAATTCGTGTTAGGAGCCGCGTTAGTGGAAGGAAAGCCAAAAAAGGACATGGGCGGGACATCGTATCTGATAACGCGCAGTTGCGCGCTGCGCAGCAACGATCGTTGCAACGATCGTTACAGCGCGCGCAAGCGTAAGACAGCGCTCAGACACCCAAAATCAGAAACAGAGCTGTAGCACAATGGTTACCACACAGACTGATGGTACAAGAGTCATGGGTTCGAATCCCCAGTGTGCCTAATGAGCAAGGCTGGCTGAGGCATCCTTTGAAAGCCGACTATAATATTTTAATCCGCAGTCTGCAGGCGGGTTACAGTTTGCATATGTCAGGAAAAGTGTACCCTTCCTATGAAATATGTGCCAACAGTGACGTTCGCTCTGACATGGTACTATATATTATGTAGTATATATTATATATTATATACCTGTCGACAGGAATATGTAGGCGCTCCCTATAAGGCGAAGTGTAAGGCTCGCCCTATAGGGAGCGCCTAAATATTCCTTTCAAATGGCATATAATGCATATAATATAGGGCGAAGTGTAATGTGTGCCCCATAGGGTGCCACGTAATGTTCGCCCTATAGGGCGCCACGTAAATCGCGCCCTATAAGGCGCTCAATAGGGCGCCTTATAAGGCACCTCTTGAGCTACCCTAAGGTGATAGTACCCTGAGGGTGGTTCTGCTGGCAGCATTAATATACAGTAAACATAGACAATGCCTAAGACAGCCCTATCAATGAACCCCACTGTGGGTTGTGAACCTATGACCACTGGCTCCGTGGGCAGTGAAGTAACCAGTGGGCCAGAGCTGCTAATAAACACATGACTGGCTACAGGAGGACTGCACGGCCCCACACCCATATTCAGCTGTGGTTACCAGGGAGACTACATACCACCACCCAACGCACCCTCTAGGGCTTAGGGTGGGGGACAGGATCTCCCTGCCCACAGATCCACCTTCAACCCCATGCAATGGTGACAGTAGAGGGGACCATCACCCCAGTCCCACTCGGGATCAAACACCCGACAGGGCAAGCAATGCAGAGCAGTACACACCCGTACAGCATGAGCAGACAGACAGCAGGTCTGGAAATGCTCAGCTGCCCCCTACCATTATCTGACATTCTCCAGCAACAAGCCTCCATCCGCTGCAACCTGCACGGTGTTCTAGCAAGACACATACCAGCTGCAGACAGTCCGCCAGCTAGTCCATAGTGCATGGTCCTGGAGAAGATACATGTACCCAGAACGGGGATATCAGCATACACACCAAGCACATAAGTCAGTGAGTGAGCCCCAAAAGGAAACCCATAGATATCACATTAGAGACATGCTATATAGCACTATGGTGGAACCTAGCCATGCCATGGTCACTGCTTAGTCAGGGTGAGAGTGACCTCCCAGCAGGACATGCTATGGCCACCCTGTCCGTGCAGGTGGTACCGGGTACTACAATGTCCGGCCATTGCCCTATGCCCTGTGCAGATGCGGACGGGCCAGGCCACCCTATCCACGCTATTCCCACAGAACCTTGCTCCTCATTATGCACATCGGCAGGCCAATACTGGCAACAGTGCTAGCAGTGTGGGCTGTGGAGGGTGTTGGAAGCCACCACACACTGGATAGACCAGGGGTGGGCACCTCCGGTCCTGGAGGGCCGCAGACCAGTCAGGTTTTCGGGATATCCCTAATGAACATGCATGAGATATATATGCATTAGAGATATCCTGCCAACCTGACTGGTTTGTGGCCCTCCAGGGCTGGATTTGGAGACCCCTGCCTTACACCTCTGTCATTTAAGATCGTGAGTGGGCAAGGTACAGATGTCCTAGACATCGAAAGGGTATATAGAATGTGTCACATTCCTCCTCGATTCTCACCACCACCAAAAGTTGTCTAATAGACAATTTTTTGGTGGTGGTGAGAAGTGAGGAGGACTGTGACAAATTCTATCTAACCTTTTTGATGTCTTGGACATCTGCACCTTGTCCACTCACGATCTTAAATGACAGAGGTGTAAGGCAGGGGTCTCCAGATCCAGCCCTGGAGGGCCACAAACCAGTCAGGTTGGCAGGATATCTCTAATGCATATATATCTCATGCATATTCATTAGAGATATCCCGAAAACCTGACTGGTCTGCGGCCCTCCAGGACCAGGTTTGCCCACCCCTGGGATAGACAGACACGCACTCCCCACACCTATGCAAGCACTGTGCAACTATAGAGGTGTTGGGCAGCCCAGGCCACCACACCAGTCCTGGGCACAGTGCAGGCATGGCTATAGTACGCCATACTGTAGGAGGCACTCCCCAGGTTGGTAAACACTGTTAGACACAGGACCTGTAGCACACCCCACAGACATCAGAAAGGTTGCTATGATGCAGCTCACTCAGGACATTGTACCTAACCTAGGCATTGCTATCTGCCAGTGCTCATAGCAGCCTTCTGATAGCTGTGTAACATATTCCCAGGTTTAGGGTGGCATTACTACGGTATGCATGTGCTAGTGTTGGGAGATGCACGCAGAGCCCAAAGTCCTGCCTCTCCAGGAGGCCTTGGATAATGGGGCCTGTGGGTGCGGGTGTGTCCGCCCCTGTTGGCTGCTGCTGTACGGCAGAGGTTCCCGACTCCAGTCCTGCGGTGCAAAACACTGTTCGGATTTTCATGCTGTCCCTCATGAATATGCATGAGCTACATCTGCATAACATGGGGTGGCGCTTAGAAATGCAGCATAGGCATCTTTATCAGAGGCAGCATGGAACCGGGATGGTGTTTGGCCCTCCAGGACTGCATTTGGGAGGCTCTGCTCTTGGTAATGTGCATGTTTATGGTGTCTGTGCTCTGTAGGGTAAAATGTGGGTGTGTTGGGCATGTTTACGTCATCTGCGAGACCGATTCTGTCTGTATTAGCCCGTTATAGTAGTGGGTAAAATATGAGGACTGGTTTGGCGAACACCACAGCTGGGACTTGAACCTGTGACCCTCTGCTTCTGAATACACTGGTTCTGTGCACTGCACCACCATGTTCTCACAGAGATGGTGCGTTCCCTGGTGGTACCATGACTGTTGGTCAGCCAGGGCCTGTCTGTTGGAGCGCACTGCACCCACGTGAGGGGGGCTAGGCCACGGTCTGCTCTGGGCAGCTGCCACTGCCCCCTCCACCACCAGTATCCCTCAGCCACCATGCTGACATGCCCTTCTGCTGGTGGAGCTGGTGGTGTGCAGTCTCAGGCCATCCAGTGTGCAGGTAGGCGGCTGCCTATGGTGCGTGTTCTGGGGTGGGGGTGCCCGCATAGCTGCCCACGCTTTCCCCCCAGCACCGCCTGCCACTGTTCCGTGCCATTGGGGGTACCTGCTGGGTACTATTCCCTGTGACACTGTGGGAAGCACACCTTGCACATGTTGGGCCCTCAGCAGTTGCTGTCTGGCTGCTCTACTGTTTCGGCATTCCTATGGGCCAGCTAGGCATCACCCTAGTCCCCACTGTGGCCCAGCTGCAGCCCTCTGTATCCCCTTCTCCAGTATCTGACCGATTGCCCGTTCCGACATGCCCGCCCTGATGTTGCGGGACATGTGCACGCCATAGGAACTCTGTCCGATGGTGGGGAGGTCCCTGGGCAGTGCTATTTCACTGTGGGCGCATGCACCTTGTATGGGGACAGGGTATGGACCCTTCCGCGGTTTATACATACATAACTAAAATAGGGGAATACATAAATATCTGTTCAATGGAGTTTACTCGGGGGGGGGGGGGGGTTGATGTTTCTCACTGATACCACTATTGGCCAGCTTGGTTGCTGTTTTTTTCCAGTTTGTTGGGGTCATTTTCAGTGTTTCTGTGCCCTTTTGTTCTGTGCACATGTATCACACTTATCACCTTTTTTTGGTTTCCCTGCCTAGGCTGTACATTGCTGAAATTTAAATGGTTTCTCTCCCTTTTAATATGCCTTTAACGGCAGGTTTTCATTCGCGTTGGAATTCAGCTCTGAAAATCAGCGCGTTAGCCTCTCCCCGCCCACTCTCCGCCCATTGACCCCTTCTCTCCGCCCTCTCTCCGCCTTCTGCGTTGTTTTACCGCACCGCGGAGCATCACGCACATTAGAGCGTGATACCACGCGCTGTAGCGCGTTTACGATCGTTAATGCGCTACAGCGCGCGGTATCACGCGCTAACGATCGTTAACGTCGTACAATGCGCATTATTCACGTTTACCGCGGTTTAGTAAACAAACCCCTAACTGTCTCTAAACTTGGCACCTGCTGCTTGTTCCTCAACATTATACACCCCTCCATCCATTTTATCTACAGCTCTTGGACTTCAGCACTTTCTTCCTTTCATCTACTCACACCAGATTCTCTGAGTTTATTTCACCAAAATCACTGTCATCTTACCACCAGTCTTCATCTCCATATTGCTCTTTTTCTTCTCTGAGCTGGGTGATATCAACTCAAATCCTGGCCCTTCAAATCATCATTATGGTTACAAATATTCATCATCCCTTCAAATGATCTATATTCCTTTTCTTCCTTCCTCTTTTCTCCCATTCTAGTGTTATCTATGGAATGTCAGCTCAATTTCTAATAAACTTGCTTACATTCATGACATTTTTATCACTTGTTTCCTCCATTTTCTTTCTTGCTCTGGCTTTCATCTGAGGACTTTGTTTCAGTTGCTGTTTGGTCTCATGGTGGCTATCTTTTTGCTCACACATTTCGCTCTGTTGGACATGGTGATGGTCTTGGCCTGTGATTCTCCTCCTACTGCAAGTTTCATCTGTTTCTCCATCCTCAATCCCATTCCTTTTCTTCTTTTGAGGGTTAGACTATTTATTTATTTATTTTATTTTATTTACATTCTCTTATATACCGCGCTATTCTGCATCAGTGCGGTTTACATTGAACAAACTGAAATTACATTGAACAGGGCATTATAACTTGGAGATAACTATTTTACAGGGAACATGGGCTATGGAGGGTTAAGTGGCTTGCCCAAGACCACAAGGAGCACCTGTGGCACTATTGGCTTATTCACCCCCTCAGCCATTTCAGAGAGCAGTTATCTGTTGTCCCCATGAGAAGTTCCTCTCATCTTTCTTCACCGACTTTAACCCTGGCTTTTCAGTTCCCTTAACTCATCTTCCTCTTTAACCTCCATGCAGTTAAACATCCGACTCGCTTGAGGCAAAGCTCCTCACTTTCAACTTCTTGCTTGACTTTCAACTATGCTCTATTGCTCCAATCATCGGCAAGGCCACTACTTTGATCTAGCCCTTTCTTCCAAATTTACTCTCCTTAACTTTTCCACCTCCATTCTTCCCTGCTGACCATCATCAGGTAACTTTTAATCTTAATTTTCCTCCCCCACAGTCTTGCCTTGTTAGAAACAAGATGCTGAGCTTGACAGACCTTTGGTATGACTGGCTACAGCATTTCTTATGTGACACAGTATTTTATGGTAAAGTCTGGGTGTGTTCCCTTTGGTACTGGAGTATATGTGGATTAGCAGACAGGGGTACCACTTGCCCATGTACCTGTCTAATTAAAGGTTTGGTGGCTAGTTGCCCCTACTGGAAGGTGCCAAGGGTGAGCATGTGATGTAATGAAAATTGCAAATATGAGTATTTTGGAGGGAAAGCTTTCTAGTCCCACAGGCACTCCTTGCGGTCTTGGGCAAGCCACTTAACCCTCCATTGCCCCATGTTCCCTGTAAAATAATTATCTCCAAGTTATAATGCCCTGTTCAATGTAATTTCAGTTTGTTCAGTGTAAACCGCCTTGATATCATAAAGGCGGTATATAAGAAATGTTAAATAAATAAAGCTTGTCTTTTTCTAACTTTCTGACAAGCTGAGTGAGTGAGGCGCTGAATTCCTGAGTCAGTGGAGCACCAGGTGCTGAATTAGGTCCAGAATAAAGTAAAGGAGAGGGGCGTGAAAGGTTTTACATCATTCACCAAAAATAAAGTTGGGAGAGGAGGGCTTTCAGCCTGAAGGTTTTGTGCTGAAATCTTATGCCCAATTTAAAGAGAGCCAGGAGAGAGGATTTGCAGTAAGTGGTAATGTATTGCAAGTGGTGCTATGACCTGCATAATGTCTGGGGAAGAGGATATATGTCAAGTTGGTGTTTATATGACTTTAGAGTTTTTGGCATAATATATCTTGGAAGATGGCCAAACATGAATTCTGGGGAACCCCCAGTTTCTAAATGTGTGTGAAGTATCATGTCAGATCTTAGAAAGATAAAATGAGAGGAGACAAGAAATTCTGCTGAAGGATTTCCCAGGAGTCAAGAGTTAGATGGAAAGATAGAGTCCTAGAGGAAAAGACAATGAATATAGCAAGAAAGACTTCAGAAGACAGCTCATTTTCTACTTCTGTGTTTTTATTTTTATATTTGTTTTGACAAGCATCTGTGAAAATAAATGGGGGCAGAGCGAGGGCAGTATCGGCCACTACCCTGGTAATAATCATTGTTATCCGAACAATGATGATTTTCAGCCGCTATCCGGATTATTTGCCCGGATAGCTCAGGTCGGTGAAAGAGCTGTTCTAAGTTGTTGTTGGATAAATCATCTAGATAGTAGCTGAAAATTGTCCCTATCCGGAGATAATGGCAGCAGTTATCCAAATAGGGGCCACACAGTCCGGATATTCAGTGGCAGCCACTATCCAGATACAAACGCAGGTTATCTGGAGGATACTTCAGTGTCGCGATGTTTAAATATCCCGTGCTTAGAATATTAGCCTCATTGACTAAGAGAGAACTAGAATGGTCATGATTATAATGACAATGATCATTGGTAAAAAATAGGTGTGATCATGTATGAGTGACCCTCTTTTATATAAAACTAGTGTGTACTTTCCACGCTGCTTAGTTTTAAGGTATACTACTGTATATGATGATCCACATTTTTTGATCATTTAGGTTTGTACTGGATTCATTGAGGTTTTTTCATTTAGATTTTCTTAATCGTACCTCTCCCCACTGCACAAGATTTGTAAGCTTTCTTTAAATGTAGCAAATTGTGCATATGAACTGCACATCTGCATGGTCTGGGCTTCTTCTGTTATTTATAAATGTTGATCCATGTGCTTGGAATTATCCTGTTCGCCAACAACGTACTGCTGATTGTATAAGAACCTCATATTTTTATATACATATCTATGGTTGGTTATGCATATATTAGTTAATTCTGAGAATGTAAATATAATTTTAAAAAACAAGTAGGCACTAACCTCTTGACTGTACTGGCTCACTGGTGCTCCTCGATTAGGAGGCACATCGTAAATTTCCAGGGACCCCATAGTAAGAAGATGCCTGGGAATGTCATACTCATCCTGCTCCGTCTTGGAGGAGTCATATATGTACATCTGCCCAACCCTGGTAGGGAGTACCACCTGTCACAGAGCAAAACAGAGTCATTTATAGAGAGAAATAATCTTTACAAACTAATATACAGCTGTGTAAAATGAGTAATATTCATTCCAAACCAGTAGCCAATGGTACAGAGAGCAGCATGCTTCCAAAATTATCTTAAGGACATTAACAAAGTCTTAGTGGGTCAGACCAATGGTCTATCAAGCCCACCATTCTGCCTCCGAGAATGATCAATATGGGTTGCTTGGATGTAGTACCAAACAGAACTTAAGAGGGCAACTTATAAGAAGCCATCTAAAGTTATGTTCCATCTGCGCATGTAAACCACATTTTAGTGATTTATGTGCGTAAACAGGCCTTTACGTGTAGCCTGTCACTATTCTATAAGTATATCCATAAGGACAATGATGTATACTTTCGCAGTTAGGTCGGAGTGTAGGCATGTTCTGGTCATATCTAGGCATGGGCATTTATACCAGTCTAGGGCTGGTGTAAGTGATCATGTCTTTAATTAATACATGTTTTTGACCACTTACACTATATTTTATAAAGAAAAGCAAGCACCTACTTTTAGGTATAAAGCAGGCATCTCTAAATAAAATTACCCTCCACGTGGAAAACTCCTTTCTCTACTGTTCACTTCCATCAGAGAGAGGTCGCATTCCCAAAGCTCATCAGACTAATAGTTTCCTCTGAAAACACGTCCATATCTTTCTTAAACAAATTATTGGTCTTGATCATATCTCCAGCAACACATATTGAAGCTTAACTGTGCATTCACTAAAAAAGTGCTCACTTCAATCTGTTTTTATTCTGCTACCAGTATTAGTTAAAAGAGTAAATAACTAGTATAGCTATACTGCCTCGTTCGTTCCATGTAAACCATAACATTAAGCTTAATGTTAAGTTCTCTTTAACATGTTACTTGTAAACTGCCTTGACTCTTAGATAACTAAACAAAATAAACCCCACCTATGATGGAAAATCCTAATCCACTAATATCGAGCCATCATGTATCTTAAACCCATACTCTTAACTTTTATTTTCTTATGTCGGAGCCCACCGGGGGGGGGGGGGGGCTAGAACAGTATACCTAACCCCCTCCAGACGGTAGACTACTTTTATTTTATTTTTCACCCCAATGTGTAAAACTGCGCTTCTCATTATCCTCCAAAGTTGCTAGCCAGAAAGTTTGTTGCACTAGTTTGTGCAACAAACTTTCTGGCTAGCAACTTTGGAGGATAATGAGAAGTGCAGTTTTACACATTGGGGTGAAAAATAAAATAAAAGTAGTCTACCGTCTGGAGGGGGTTAGGTATACTGTTCTAGCCCCCCCCCCCCCCGGTGGGCTCTGACATAAGAAAATAAAAGTTAAGAGTATGGGTTTAAGATACATGTTGACTCTTAGATAAGGCAGCATAAGTTAAATAAATAAATTTCTTCCACACCACTCAAGATTTTATAAAGTTTTATATCAGTCATCTCTTACCCCAGTTGAAAAGCTCTAACCTGTCAAGCCTTAACTTTCCCAGTCCTTCTTCATAAGGGAACCTTTTTTATACCTTTTTTCATGTTTTTGCCCTTCTCTGTATCTTTCCTAGTTGTGCAGTATATTTTTAAATAGGATGATAGAACTGCCCACAATACTCAATGTGTGGCTGTACCATAGATTTATACAGTGACATTATGATATTCTCAGGCCTACTCTCCTTTTCTCCATAATTCCTTACATTCTCTTTGCTTCTTTGGAAAACTCATTCAGAGGTACAGCATAGTTACTCACCTGTAACAGGTGATCTCCGGGAACAGCAGGAATTTAGTCTTCACATATGGGTATTGTCGGTACTGACGGAGCCTGCACGGGAACACTCCCCAGCGTCCAATAGGAAAGCTTTTGGCATCCCACAGTGCCTGCGTGCTGCCTTCCTGCCTTTCCCAACTGTCCCTCTCCAGTTGAGTTTATAGCTGAGACAAAAGAGAGAGGGAAAGAGAGAAAGAGATAGAGAGATACAACTCCTAGGGGAGGTGGGTGGGTTATGAAGACTAAATTCCTGCTGTTCCTGGAGATCACCTGTTACAGGTGAGTAACTATGCTATCTCCAGGAACAAACAGGAATGTAGTCTTCACATATGGGGACTCCCTAACTGCAGATGCCAGGGAAAAGACCCCAGAAGTTGTGTGCCCTTGTGAAGGGCTCCATTTCCCCCCATGGATCTCTGGCATCCTACCAGGGATGGTGGGTAGGAGTTGATTAAGTATGGAACAGGTGTTGAAGAACAGTCTGACCAAACAAGGCATCCCGGCGGAGTCCTTGTCCAAGCAGTAATGGGCTGTGAAGGTATGAACCGAAGCCCAAGTAGCTGCTCGGCAGATGTCGTCGATAGACACAGAGTGAAGATGAGCCATAGAGGTTGCCATGGCTCTCACATTGTGAGCTGTGACATGGCCTTCCAGAGGAAGGTTTTTACTCTCATAGGCAAAAGATATACACTGTGCAGTCCAGTTGGATAGTGTTCTTTTGGAGACTGGAAGTCCCAAATGACTAGGATCAAAAGCAACAAAGAGTTGAGAGGACTTCCTATGTTGCTGTGTCCTTTGTAAGTAAAAGGCCAGAACCCTTTTACAATCCAAAGTATGAAGATTCCTTTCTGCATTTGAGGCATGAGGCCTTGGGAAGAATACAGGAAGGTAAACTGCTTGGTTTAAATAAAAAGGTCACACCACCTTTGGCATAAAATGTGGATGAGTCCTAAGGACTACCTTGTCATGATGGAACCTTGCATAAGGAGGACTAGCTACCAATGCTTGCAATTCAGTGATGCAACGTGCTGATGTGATTGCAGTAAGAAAGATGAACTTCCAGGAAAGGAATTTCAAAGAAGTAGTGGCTAATGGTTCAAAAGGCGCTTTTATAAGCTGCCCAAGAACCAAATATAAGTCCCATGAGGCTTAATGGGAGGCTTAGTTAAAAGAAGGCCTCTCATAAATCTCGCTATGAGAGGATGAGAGGAAATAGGTTGCCCATTTAGAGGCTTGAAAGAAGCTGCAATAGCACTCAAATGAACTCTCACTGAATTGGTCTTAAGCCCTGCATCAGACAAATGAAGGAGATACTCCAGTAATGATTGCAGAAGTATCGCAAGAGGGTTAAGACCCTTCTGCGAGCGCCATATAGTAAACCTTTTCCACTTGAAAGCATAAGAGCATCTTGTGGAAGGCTTCCTGGAAGCATAAAAGATATCCTTTACCTGTTGAGAAAGGTTAAGACCGTGAAGTTCTAGGCTTTCAGCAACCAGGCCCTGAGATGCAGAGACTGAGGATTGGGATGCCACAGCATCCCGTCCTCCTGAGAAAGGAGATCTGGAGCAGATCCTAACTCCAGAGGCGGAGCTTGAGAGAGATGTAGGAGCAGAGGGTACCACATTTGCCATGGCCAATGTGGAGCTATGAGAATCATATGACCTCTGTCTCTCTGAAACTTGAACAGGGTTTTGTGAATTAGGGGAATGGGTGGAAAAGCATACAGGAAGTCCTAGCCCCAATGGAGGAGGAAAGCATCCCTGGCCTGACAACCCTGAGCCAGAATTCTGGAACAGAACCGGGGAAGTCTGGCATTCAGTGGACTTGCGAAGAGGTCTATGTCAGGGGTTCCCCAAATTTGGAAACTTTTGGCCACCTGGTCCGCATGGAGAGACCATTCGTGTGGAAGCAGAACTCGACTGAGTCTGTCTGCCCAAGAGTTTCGAATGCCTGGAAGATACACCGCAAGGAAATGAATCTGATGATCTCTGGCGAGGGCCCATAGTTGCAAAGCTTCATTGCATAGCGACAGAGAGCCTGTTCCGCCCTGCTTGTTCACACAGAACATGGCTACTTGATTGTCTGAACTAGGACTGTCTTGTAGCTGAGCTGGGTGTGGAATACTCGAAGAGCAAGGAAGATTTCTCTGAGTTCCAGCAGATTGATGTGCAGATAGGCCTCCTGTGGAGTCCAGGTACCCTGGATAGAGAGGCCTTGCAGGTGGGCTCCCCAACCCACCTGTGAAGCATCTGTTGTTAGAGTGGCTTGGGGTGGGGGTTGCTGAAAAGGAGACCCCACCAAAAGGTTCTGGGGTGACTGCCACCATTGGAGGGACAAAATAAGGCGATCTGAGTTGCTATTTTGTCTGACAGGCAACCTGACGCCTGAGCCCACTGAGTGGATAAAGTCCACTGGGCTGCCCTCATATGGAGGCGAGCATAAGGAACCACATGCATGGTGGATGCCATGTGGCCTAGCAACTGTAACATTTCTCGAGCAGTGAGGTGAGGTTTTAACACTGCTTGGGAAGCCAACTGCACAATGCAAAGGCAGCGGGCCTGTGGAAGGTAGGCCCTTGTCTGTCTGGTATCCAGCAGAGCTCCTATAAACTCTAGAGACTGAGTGGGAGCAAGGTTGGATTTTGGAAAGTTTATGACAAGTCCCAAATACTGAAGGATGCGCATTGTGCGAGAGAGAGCAACCCTGGCCTCTGGCTCTGAAGGGGCTCGAATGAACCAGTCGTCTAAGTAAGGGAAGACGAATATTCCTAGGGTGCGAAGAAATGCTGCCACCACAGCCATGCATTTTGTAAACACCCTTGGTGCCGAGGCCAGGCCAAAAGGAAGAACCCTGTATTGGTAATGTTTCCCTTAAAATAGGAAGCGAAGGAACTTTCGATTAGTTGGATGGATGAGAACATGAGTGTACGCATCCTTGAGATCTAGAGAACAAAGCCAATCCTGACTCTGAATGTATGGCAGCAGAGTTCCTAGAGAAATCATCTTGAACTTCTCTTTGAACAGGAATTTGTTCAATTCTCTGAGGTCTAAAATGGGTCTGTGTCCTCCTCTTTTCTTTGGAATAAGGAAATAGGGGGAGTAGAACCCTGTACCCTGTTGTAGAATGGGTACCTCTTCTATTGTCCCTTGGGCAAGAAGCACAGTGACTTCTTGACCTAACTGGTTGTTGAGAGGTCTGAGAATTGAACTGTCTTACCATTGTAGGAGGGGGCATGCTGAGGAAATGAAGCTTGTACCCCTCTCTTACAATAGACAGAGTCCAATTTTCTGCTGTTATCTGACCCCATCTGGGGGCAAAATGACATAACCTTCCTGGAATGGTGGAGGGTTCTGGACCATTTAGGGCCAGGAAGGCAAAGTTCTCTAGATAGGAGTCAAAGCCTCTGTGGAGGTTGAGTCTGCTGAGGAGCCGGTTGAGGCTTAGCAGCTTTTGTTTTTCTTTGCCTAGGTTTTTGCTGCTGTCCCTTTTGGGCAGACTGACCCAAACAATGTCCCTGTTGGGTATAGGAGGGATAAAACTTCTTTTTCTTACTGAAGAATGATTTCTTGTAGGATTTTTTCCTCACAGGATCAGCTATAGATTTAGACAATCTATCCAAGGTGATATTGTCAGCATCTATCTCATTAGCTTTTTCCTGCCAATTCTTGCCAAAGAGATTCTCTCCTGTGCAAGGAATATTTCCTAGTTTATCCTGTACCCAAAGTTTCAAGTCAGATGCCTGGAGCCAGGCAATCCTACGTGCACCTATGGCAATAGCAGAGGTTCTGCTTATGCACTCAAAGAAGTCAAAGACTGCACGATTGACAAACTTGGAAACATCCTGAGCATGTTTGACAAGGGCGAGGTAATCCTGCCTCTTATCATCAGGAAGGAGAGGGCTCATAAGCTCTAAATCTCCTGTGACCTTTTTAAGGAACATTCCCATATATAAAATATAGGAACTGATCCTAGCAGAAAGCATAGAAGCCTGGAAGGTTCGACGTCCAAAGGCATCAAGAGTCCTACACTCACGTCCTGGAAGATTAGATGCATGCCTTTTTGCACTCTTGATCCTTCTCATAGCTGATTCCACCACCATGGAATGGTGTGGTAGCTGAGTCTTCTGAAACCCAGGACAGGGAGGAACTCGATACATGGTGTCGAGTCTTCGAGAGTGAGGAGATGTGGTTAGAGGTGTTTCCCACATCCTTAACATGAGATCATGCAAGATCTCATGAATAGGTAAGGTAGCTGCCTCCTTGGGAGCCTTAGGGTATTGTAGGATTTCTAATTCCTTTGCCCTAGGCTCTTTTTCAGGAGCCACTGTGATGGAAAGACCTCGAGCCACATCTTGGATAAAATCTTGAAAGGGCATATCATCTGGTGGAGACATCCTACGCTGCGGAGAAGAAGAATCCTCAGGAAGAAGTACTCTGGTATTGACAGAGCTTTCAGAGTCTTCAGACTCATCCGAGGATTCAAAGTACCTCAGATCCGGGTGATCGTGCAAGGCACGGTACCGGAACGGATCGAAGTCGGCATCAGAGGGGTCCGGTAAAAACTTGTCGATACCGGATGGATAAGCATGACTCGGTCCCGGTAGAATACCTGCCGATGTCGATGCAGTCGATACCGGTACCAGTTGAATTGTCTGAAGCGGTTTCAAGGGCATCGAGGCCGTGAGAAGAGCCGCCAGACTGTGTTCAATAGCCAAGAATCTCTGGTCTATCGACGCTGCCGATGCTTGGGTATCAGTACCGGATGAAGCAGCCGGTACCCCAGAGCATGGCACCAGCAGTTCTGCCAAGGTTGAGGCCTCGAGAACATCCTGGAGCCCCGTTAATGCTTTGGAAGCCAAAGCCTCCCGCCGGGGAAATTTTGCCGGTGAAAGTCCCTACAGGGCAACGCCAGAGGCATCTTGATGCTTAGAGGTAGATCTACCTTTTGAGGACCGGCTAGATTTATGTTTAGTTACCTGAGATCCATGGGAGGAAGATGAAGCCCTGGAAGACATCGATGCCACAGAGGCTGCATCGGAGGGAAAAAGGGTGCTAAGTTTAGCAGCTTGGTTCTGCCGGCCCCTCTTCGACATCATCCCACAGACAACACACTCTGAAATAGAGTGGTCAGGACCTAAGCATTTGAGGCACCACTCATGGGTGTCGGTGACGGAGGTGGTACTGCCACACTTGGAACACTTTTTAAAACCCGAAGCGTTTTTTTCCATTTTAAAGGAAAAGTTGGGCCTAGTGCCGAAAATGGCGCGTGGCACCTGAGGAGAAAAAACCTGGAAAAGACTCCAGAAGAAACGTGTTTTGTTGTTTTGTTTTTTTTAAAAAAGAAAGAAGAACCGGCGGTACTGGTGTAGCGTCGAAGGAAGGCAGATGCGACCACAAAAAAGAAGAATAGAAGGGAATTATTTTCTGCCGTGACAGGATGTGCGACCTGTCGGCTCCACGGAAAACGAAGAACTGGAGAGGGACAGTTGGGAAAGGCGGGAAGGCAGCACACAGGCGCTGTGGGATGCTCCCAAAAGCTTTCCTATTGGACGCTGGGGAGCATTCCCGCGCAGGCTCTGTCGGTACCAACGATACCCATATGTGAAGACTACATTCATGCTTGTTCCTGGAGATTGCGAATAATCACATTGCTAAGACTGGCTGCCAAAACGCGATCATTTGCTTCCGTGTGTCCCATATTCCAGCCCAATTAAATTCAGTTCTTTTTCTTTTGTGACCTTCCTGTAGATGGAGTCTTTTTCCTCGCATGTCTTTCAGAGGCAGACAGTAATTTTATAACAGGGCACCTATGTGTCTTTATAAAATTACCCTAGGGAAAGCAGGGGGCACACATTTATACCTTCTCCCGATTTAGCACCGATGTTCGTATTTCATAAAATATATGTGTAAGCGCCAATTCCTGCTCAACCTATTTTTTGGTCCCTAAGAATGCCTACATGTATACTGCATAAAATTATCCTCTATGTTTCTGTGTGCATATATTTTATGTGAGCATTCTCCTAGGACAATTTTATAAGAGCCCATTTATAGTAGTTTACATCTTTTTCATGAGCAGCTCAAGGTGACCTACATTCTGGTATTTTCGTGTTCTCGGAGGGCTTTTAGTCTAACGGGACGATGCAGAAAGGTGTGCTGCCGTTAGCGCAGGCATCTGCACGCCATTTATGCATGAGCACCGAATGTAGAAAAGGATTTACCGCAAGAGTAATCACTGCACAGATGCCAACACTAATGGCAACACAGAGCCCATTTAAATCCATTCAAACCAGGTGACAATTAAGCAATTAGCTATGCCGGCCAGATGCAGAAGAAAAGAAGACTGAGCTCAAAGGCCAAGGCTTTAATGTCAGGTCGGAGGAGATGCAAGGGGTCTGTAGTCCGTGCTGATTTGGAATTTATGCCTGTTTCTTGAGCAGACGATGCCCGCAGCGTTTTTTGGGCTTTTGCTGTAGAGGGTCCTGCAAAAAAACATGGCAGGGGAAGCGTGCTGGCGCAATGTCTGCGCATGTGCTGGAATGCTGTGCGACACATATGAGCAATCATTCTGCTTAGAAGCTCTTCTCAGGAAAATTTCAATGTTCAAAGACACCAATGTTATTCTGAGTAGAATGATAGTTCTTATGCATCCAGCACAAGTGCCTTTTTGGGCGCAGGATTTAGTTGCTACTAACGCAGACGCCTGTGTGTATGTGTCTGGTTTGCTCTTCCTGTTCAGCACAGATTCTTTGCTTGCAGCTCATTTGCATACCGCATGACTGCACAAAATGTCTGTGCTAAAACTACATTTGAGCTTTAGCACAGGGTTTCTGCATCAACCCCTAAATTCTACCACTATTACTACTACTACTATTACTACTACTACTATTAAGCACTTAAATAGCACTACAAGGCGTATGCAGTGCTGCACAGATACATATAGAAGATGGTCCCTGCTCATCAGGGCTCACAATCTAATCAAGACAGACAACACAAAGGTGAGAATAAGGGTACAAATAGGGACACAAGGAAAACAAGGGATTGGGATCCAAAAGCAGCCTCAAAGAGGTGAGCTTTTAGCATGGATTTGAAAAGGGGGAGAGATGAAGCCTGACATACAGACTCAGGTAGTTTGTTCCAGACATAAGGAGCAGCAAGGTGAAAGGATCGGTCTGGAACTGGCTGTTGAAGAGAAGGGCATAGAGAGAAGCAAGCCAGAGGAAGAGCGGAGTTCATGAGGAGGGGTGTAGGGAGAGAGGAGAGAGGAAAGGTAGTGAGGAGCAGCAGAATGAATGCATTTATAGGTCAGAAGGAGAAATTTGAATTGGATGTGGAAACATTAGGGGAGCCAATGAAGGGACTTGAGAAGAGGGGTTAAATGAGTATATTGGGACTGCTGGATGATTAGCCTCACAGTACAGTTCTGAACAGATTGAAGGGGAGAGAGATGACTCAGAGGGTTGCAATAATTGAGGCAGGAGGTGTCTAAAGATCTGTTTTAGTAGTGTGTTCAGAGAGGAAGGGGCGAATTTTGTTAATGTTATAGAGAAAGAAATGACAGGTTTTAGCTATCTGCTGGATATGTGTGGAAAAGGAGAGGGACGAATCAAAGATGACCCCAAGGTTGCAAGATGAGGTAACAGGAAGAAAAGTGTTATAAACAGAGAAAGAGAAAGGAGGAAGAAGGGGGAGGGTTTAGGGGTAAAAATAAAAAGTTCGGTTTTGGCCATGTTCAAATGGTGGTGAGATATCCAGGCAGTGATGTCAGTTAGACAGGCAGAAATCCAGACCAGGAGAGTCGGAGAAATATCAGGCATAGATAGATAGATCTGAGAGCATAAAAATGATACCAAAAGCCATGGGAAGAGATCACAGCACCAAGAGACTGGGTATAGAGAGAGTAAAGGAGAGGGCGCAGAACACACCCTTGGGGTACACCAACTGAAAGTGGTATAGCAGTAGAGGAGGAACCACCAGAACAAACACTGAAAGGGCGATGGCCGAGATAGGAAGAGAACCAGGACAGGACAGAGGCCCTAAAACCAAATGAGGAGAATGTGTCAAGGAGAAGTGGTGGTCAAAAATGTCAAAAGCAGCTGAAAGGTCAAGAAGAATAAGGATCGAATAAAGGCCCTTGGATTTAGCCAGAACAAGTCGTTGGAGACTTTGGGAAGTGCCGTTTCAGTAGAACATACTGTAAGGGATGAAAGACAAATTAAATGGATCTAGCAAGGCTTGAGAAGAGAGAAATTCAAGGCAATGGTGGAGAACAGCATGTTCCAAAAGGTTGGAAATGAAGGGAAGAAGGGAGATGGATTGATAATTAGAAGGACAAGTAGGGTCAACTGAAAGTTTCTTGAGATGAGGCGTGACCACAGCATGCTTGAAGGCTGGAGGGACAGCTGCAGTGGAAAGCGATAGGTTGAGAATATGTGAGATAAATTTGTATATGAGACAATGGCGGGTTGAGTGATTTGCTTGATATAATAAGGAACAGCAGTCGGATTTGATCCCTAGCTGTCCTGGTTTTCAGCCTGCTGTAATAACCATTAGGTTACTCCTCCACTCTGCTCAGCATGTAAAACGCTGTTGTACACGATCAACTCCTTTGTAAAAATACCCCCATAGTTCTCTATGTATCCCTATGAGCTGTAACACAGAGTACAGATAAATCAGAGCTTTCTATTCACTATAAATCACTGTAGGCCAGGGAGGTGATGTCAGGAGATGAACTATAAGGAAAATCAATGGTGTTTTGTTAAATGTTAAGCACAGCCATCCTTGTAATTAGCGTAAAATTGCCAAATGCCATTACATACTATGCCTGCTTTCTCAACGTGACTCTTTTACTATCGGCAGCATAATATGTCACAGTAAGGTTGCAGGGACTTTAAGGTTAATGTATCTTTTCATTTCCCTGAGACATCAAGAGATTTCATGTACTGTCTTTTTCTGGGGTGAAATAGCTCATCCGATTCCTCTGCAAACTAGTTACCATGTGACAAATTCAAGAGTAAGCTCTTAAATTCAGAGACAGTGTAACCTGGGAAGCTATCTTCTGCAATGCTATCAAAATAGAACAGATTGGCGTTTTCTACAAAACAAAAACCCACAGCCGGTTTCAGTGAAAGTCTGAAAAGGATCACCTAATAAACTCTCCCTTGTGGATGCTGCCGTTACAGGAAGGATTAACAGGGTTATCCTCCTTAATACTCCATTGTTTATTTTCCCCTCAAAAGTTAAATTAGATAGAAACAGCAGGATCTGTAGTTAATTGCCAGTATTTATATATGTAGGCCTGTAAAATAGTTATCATACAAGTGTAAGGGGCATATTTCCTAAAACATGTTATTCAATGGGACCTAGTTATAAATAGCACATGCCGTAAACCCTGCTTAGGAAACACGCCCCTAAGTGCTGGCACTCACATATGTAAGTTCTGGAATTTGGCACTTGCACGTGGTTGGCAGCCATGTTTACTCCACTGATTTTTCCTTCGTGTGGATTTGCAAAATGGCTCCTCCAGCTCCACATATCAGCACATAGACATGTGCACTCCACCTCCTTCCCATTCTGTATTTTAGAAAAGGCTCCACATTTAGCAGCGCCTTTTCTAAAATACTGCCAGAATTGTGACTATTGTGACCTTGACGTCTCCATTCCAATTTCCATGTTTTTTCTAGTGTGTGTCTTCACATAAATATCAGTAAACATAATATTAAATAGAAAAGACAAAGGGGTATGTTTACTAAGATCCCGCAATTGTGCGTGCCCCGTTAGTGTGCCTGTGCCATATAAGGAGTGGGCGGTTCAAGCAGAAAAAAGAAAAAAAACGGGAGCCAGCGACCGTACGTGTGCGCGGAGCGCTAATGTGTGGGGTCCACATTAGCGCGTGGGAAGACTAAGTGGCGTGCTGCTGAGAGCACAAAGGAACAGAGCCGTAGTACAACGGAGAAGACACTGACCAATAGTGCAGGGGCCATGGGTTCAAGCCCCCATTGTGCACATTGAAAAAGGCTGGCTGAAGCATTAACTTTAATGGGTAAATGTGCTGTAGGAGGCATATTACTTTTGGGCGGCATAAGGCGGCGCACTGTTAATTTTGGGGGGCATAAGGCGGCGCACTGTTAATTTTGGGGGGCATTAGGCGCTGCGCTGTTAGGTGTGGGCGGCATAAGGCGGCGCACTGCTAATTTTGGGCGGCAGAAGGCGTTGGGCTGCTAATTTTGGAAGGCCTAAGGCGGCGCGCTGATGGGCAAGCACAGGAACAAAACCACAGCACAATGGTTAAGACACTGACCAATGGTGCAGGGATCAGGGGTTCAATCCCCCACAGTGCTCAGTGAACAAGGCTGGCTGAGGCATTATGTATTATGGGGATGAGTGCTGTAGGAGGCATATTAGTTTTATTTTATTTATCAGTACTAGCAAACACACTCTCAAAGCGTATTAACATAAGGTGGCCCATAAGGCACATGTTAAAGTTCACTGCCCGCCAAGGCACCCTAGAATGTCCCCTATAGGGCACCATATATGTTGCGCCACAGGATAATGTATAGTGCACCTTATATGGACGGCAACCATAAGGTGCCCTATAAAGCACCCTCAGAGGAACCATATGGGTACAGTACGCTGAGAGTGTTTGTGCTGGCATCAACATTTGTACATTAAATCAAAAACAACTTTGGACACCCCTATCACATAACCCCACTGTGGGTTTGAACCCATGACCTCTGACTTCACACACAGTGAAGTAACCATTGGGCTACAGCTCTATAGCTGCTAGCAAGCCCCTGGCTGGCTGCAGAGAGCCTGCACGTCACCACACGGACAGTCTGCTGTGGTAACCAGGATAGGGTTAGGCCACCCGTACCCATGATGCACTGCACATGCAAATCAGCTGTCCACAGATGAACACAAAATGGGGAATGCACCCCAACAGCTCCCCGGCCTGGTAGGGGGAAGTGGCCGTGTGCACCCACACAGCACCTCGGCCTGGTAGGGGGTACTGACCGGGTGTTTTACTGGCACAGAGTAGCTACACACCGTCACATTGTGCGGGTACTGTGCTCACCCTGAGGGTGTGAAGAGGCGCCCAGGACCAGGTCCACAACACCCTCCATAGCTGAAAGAGGCCATGCTAGAGCTTCAAAGCAGTAGTACTCTGTGAGATAGATAGTTTCTGCAGAAACACCTTGGATATCTCTGTCTGTCTTAGCCAGGGGAACCCCTTATGGACACCTAGGTGGGCTATGTACCACCACCCCCCCCGAGGCTGAAAAACAGGGTCTCCTATCAACAGCTCCCCATTCTACCTCCCTGCAATGGTGGCAGTAGAGTGGACCATCAACCCCAGTCCTGCTGGGGAACAGATACCCTACAAGGCAGTCAAGGCAGCTCTATACACATCCATAACACAATACCAGACAGACATTACACCTTTATATGCTAAGCTGCACCCCACCACTATCTGATATTCTCCTGCAGCAAGCCTTCAGCCGCTGCCCCCTGCAAGGCACTCCATCAAGACACAGACCAGTTGAAAACAGTCTGCTAGCTAGTCCTGGTGGAAATGCATGCACCCAGAACTGGGATGGCAGTGCACACCAGCAGATAAGTCAGTGACTGGGCCCCAAAAGGAAACCCATATATATCACCTGAGAGAAAGACTATATAGCACTATGAGGGTGCCTAGACATGCTGTGGTCACTGCACAGTCAGGGTGAGAGTGATCCCCCAGCAGGACAGAGGTCACCCTGTCTGTGTAGGTGGTGGCCGGCCACTACAATGTCCCCGGCAGCGCCCTATGCCCTGTGCAGATGCATCCTGGCCAGCCCACCCTGTCTGAGCTATACCCATGGTACCTTGCTGCTCATTATGCACATTGGCACTGCCAAAGCTGGCAACAGTGCTGGCAGTGTGGGCTGTGGAAGGTGTTTGCAACCAACACACACTGTATAGACCAGGAGTGGGCACCTCCGGTCCTGGAGGGCCGCAGACCAGTCAGGTTTTCGGGATATCCCTAATGAACATGCATGAGATATATATGCATTAGAGATATCCTGCCAACCTGACTGGTTTGTGGCCCTCCAGGGCTGGATTTGGAGACCCCTGCCTTACACCTCTGTCATTTAAGATCGTGAGTGGGCAAGGTACAGATGTCCTAGACATCGAAAGGGTATATAGAATGTGTCATATTCCTCCTCGATTCTCACCACCACCAAAAAGTTGTCTAATAGACAATTTTTTGGTGGTGGTGAGAAGTGAGGAGGACTGTGACAAATTCTATCTAACTTTTTTGATGTCTTGGACATCTGCACCATGTCCACTCACAATCTTACATGACAGAGGTGTAAGGCAGGGGTCTCCAGATCCAGCCCTGGAGGGCCACAAACCAGTCAGGTTGGCAGGATATTTCTAATGCATATATATCTCATGCATATTCATTAGAGATATCCCGAAAACCTGACTGGTCTGCGGCCCTCCAGGACCAGGTTTGCCCACCCCTGGTATAGACAGACACACACTCCCACACGTATGCCAGCATTGTGCTACTATAGAGGGGTTTATCAGCCTTGCCCACCACGCCAGTCCTGGGCACAGTACAGGTATGGATATGGTACGCAATACTGTTGGGGGTCACTCCCCAGGGTGGTGACCACTGTCAGAGGCCAGACCTGATGCAAACACCGCAGACATCAGAAAGATTGTTATGATGGAGCTCAAAGAGCAAACTGTGCTTAACGTAGGAATGTCTATCTGCCAGTACTCATAGCAAACGTTTGAGAGCTGTGTACCGTATACCCAGGTGTAGGATGGCATTGCTAAGGTATGCAGGTGCTAGTATTGGGAGATGCATGCAGGGCCCACTGTCCTGCCTCTCCAGGTGGCATTGGCCAATGGGGCCTGTGGGTGTGGGTGTTTCTGCCCCTGTTGACTGCTGCTTTACGGCAGAGGTTCCCAACTCCAGTCCTGGTGTGCCTAACACTGTTCGGGTTTTCCAGCTGTCCCTCATGAATATGCATGAGCTCCATCTACATGCCATGGGTGTGGTGCATAGATATGCAGCACAGGCATTTGTATTAGAGGCAGCATGGCACCTGAATGGTGTGTAGTCCTCCAGGACTGCATTTCGGAGACTCTGCTCTAGGTAATGCCCCTGTTCATGGTGTCTGTGCTTGGTGTGGTAAAAGACAGGCGTATTACCAATGCGTATGTCCTCAGCAATAAAGGTTTGTCCTTACTATCACGGTTTAGTTGTGGGAAAAATATGTGGACAGGATTGGCAGTGGCCCCAGCTTGGCTTTGAACCTGTGACCCTGTGGTCCTGCAGGCACTGGCTGTGTCTGCTGCACCACACTGTGGCCACAGAGACAGTGTAGTCCCTGGAGATAGGAAACCTGCCAGGACTAGTCTGGAACTCTGCTCTGCACTATTTTAATGTGGGATCATTTACATTGTATGGAGAGAAAAGGGCAAAACACCTCGTAAATGACCACAGGAAAATGTTTACAAATTATAATTAAGCTGGGGAACAGTGCTATCAATGGGCAACATTAAAAGACACTCCCAGGACACCTCCACAAAATGGAAAGGAATTTTCAAAGGGTCTACGGAGCGTACACCCTTCCAAAAATCATTTCTTTTTTTTGGAGCTGTCCTGGGAGAGTTTGCTATTGTTGGCCATTGCTAGCACTGTTCCCCTGCTTAATTATAATTTTTAGGAAATTTGTTGAGGTCATTTTCATGTTTTATTACCACTTTTGTTCTGTGCACATGTATCACACTGCTCACGTTTTGTAGGTTTCCCCGGTTTTGCTGTACATTGCTGACGGAAATGGTTTCTCTTCCCTTTTTACATGAAAATTCGGCCCCGGTACTGTGCGGGGAGTCTCTCCCCTCCCCTTCCCCGCCAATTAACCCCGTCTCTCCGCCCCTCGGGAGCCTTCCTCCGCCCTCCGTAAACCTTTCCACGCCTCTATCGCACATCACCGCACCGCGCACACGCGCGGGCCCGTTAGTGTGACGCGCACGCGTGCGGGGCACTTGAGAGCACTTAAGTGCATCATTTGTGTGCGCTAATGTGCGCCGCGCACGTGTGCGCGGTTTAGTAAACATACCCCAAAGTCACAGAAAATCCAACGAATTCCACAGATAAAATAACCACCGTTTTAAAATGATTTTACTGGGGTATCCAGGTCGGAAAGGAGCAGGTCCAGGGGCAGGGAAAGGCAGAGGGCGGAGCCTGACTATAGTGCAGAGGGGTTTCATTTTTAAATCCTCATTCATGTCTTCTACTGTGGACTTCGTCTCTGCTTCAAAACACACCAGTACTGATGTACCCATAGCAAGGACGGCCCCAAATTTACAAAAGGAAGCACCACAGAAAGATTTTCTTTGAAAATGTGCTTGCAGGCTACTACTACTTATAATTTCGGTAATGTTACTAGAGGTACCCAGTGCTGTACACACAAACTAAGAGATGGTCCCTGCCAATGTTCCCTCTAATTTTCTGTAGGATGTGTGCGCATAAAATATCAGCTGTGTGCAGCTTTTGAAGGAAGGTTAAATTTTTGTGCGCCACATAACGACACTCGGAGTTATATACTTTAAAATTTGACTACACGTCAGAATACAGTATGTACACCACATTGATTTTAATCAAATTAAATGAAAATAGACGATTACTAAATGAAGCGGGAAATTTCTAGTAATTACAATCATAACTTTTAAATTTTAAGACGTCTGTGTTGTTTTCTATCAGAATTAGAGCCATAATGTTTGTGCGCTCTGTTGTAAAGTATGTGCGCTCGCTCGGCGAGGTATGTGCGCGCGCACACGCACACAGCTTAGAGGGAACAGTGGTCCCTGCCCAATAGAATTTACACTCTATTCCAGACAGCCAAAAAGAAATAAAAGGCCCTGTATGGGATTTCTGACCCCTATTTAATATTATGCAAGAATGGTATATCAAAAAAGACCACTGTATTTTGCTACATTGTCAGAACCCTACCATCTCAAAAGCATTTTGCCCTTATGGTTTATGGCAGGCCTTGACAAATTTTATGTGGATTTAAGAGCCAGACTATAATCTTAGGAGCCTGGGTTTGTGACCTCCTTGCGCTCCCCCTCCCCCTTATCTCTGATGGTGGTCTTGTATTCTCAAGTCTCATGAGACTAAGGCCACAATTCCTATACCGTGCGGCATCTTTAAACAGAAATACAAATAATATCTGAAGCTATCACTATTGTTGTCTGTATGTGTGTGTGGTAATTGTGAATTGCTTGTCTGTGCATGGGATGTGGCGGTGGGTGCCTTTGTGTGGATGGGGTGTGGGGCTGTGGTACATGTCTGTGGGTGCTGCAGAACTGGGGAGTCTCTCCTTATGTGGTGCAGAAATGGGGTGCTCATGTCTGTATGCGGAGCGGAGATGAGGTGTGTATGTGTGTGTGTGTGTGTGTGTGTATGTGTGTAGAGTACTTGTGTGTGTGTTATGGGGATAGGGGAATGCACCTTTTGGCAAAACATTGCATTCCTCCCTCCAACCCATCTCCTGCTGGCTCCATTGTTACCCTTCCATATTCTCTTCCCCAACCCCTCTAACACTCCCATCCCCTACCCTAAAATGCCCCATCCTCTCTTTTTATAAGCCCACTGCCCCTTTAAATTTTCTCTGCCTTCTCTACCTCATCTTTCCTCCCCCCCCCCCCCAACCTTTATGGTGCTGCAGCTCTTCTGCCCATGGAGATCACCTCAGCAGACAGAAGATATCTTTGGCATGATTGCAGCCATGCTCTTCTGTCCACGGGAGATGGGATCCCTGCAAGCAGTCAACCTGCATCACAGCCACAATCGCGATCTTCTCCTGCCCATGGGGATCCCATATCCCACATGCATAAAAGAAGAACATGGCCATGATTGCAGCAAAGACCCCGTCTGTCTGCCTGTGGGAGATAGGATCCCCATGGACAGAAGAGAGGAGGAAGACTGCGATTGTGGCCTCAATGCAGGCTGACTGCCCACGAGGATTCCATCTCCTGTAAGCAGAAAAGAGCACACAGGCAGTCAGAAGGAGTCTTTGCCATGGTTCCGGCCTTCCCTTCTATTCTGCCCATGGGAGATGGACAGACATAAGGGCTGGGGGCCCGACATCCCAGGCGCCAGATGCAAATTTCTGGTTGCCATGGCAACCGGGCGCCTGGAATTTGTAGAGTCCTGGTTTATGGTTCATTATTGCTTGATATGCTGCTTTTATGTAAGCAGTCGAAGCGGCTACAATCAAATGTCCACTAGCAAAGCAAGACACCATGTCTTCAAGTAAAAGTAGGAACTACTTCTTTTTCCTTTTCAAATTCACCTTTGCTGTACTCAAAAAGCTTTTTCTTGTTTTGGCCCACAGCTCGGGAATTCACTTTCATTGTCAATTCGGGAAGAAAGGGATTTTATGATAAAATTGTGGTTATTTCATTTGTAATAATTGAAGTGGTGGGCAAACACAGTGACGGAATTCAAAATGGCATGGGACAGACACAGTGGATCCCTTTACAGCAACAGGATAAAATCAAAATAAACTGAACCATCTAATTTATCAACAAATAGGGGTGTCCTACATGGAGCGGTGGGTTCACCCCTAAACAAAGACATGGGGAGGGGTGGCCTGCACAGAGCGGCAGTTGCACCTACTCTTGCCATCTTACTGGGCAGACTACATTGACCATACTGGTCTTTATCTGCCGTCATTTACTATGTTACTATGTCTGATTATATATTTTTATGAATTAATTTTTTAATTATTATGGATTTATTATGGGTAATTATTGGAGACCTAGTGATCGTTACTGTTTTACAACTGTTGTTATTGTTTTATAATTGTTTGTTTTAATATTATTGTACTGTGTAGGCATGACAGTTACCACATGCTAATTTATTTATTTATAAAATTTTTATATCTATTTTGTGATCTAAATCATTCAAAATGGTTTACAATTTAAATAAAATAACAGATTAAAATGAAAAAGAAAAATACAGAAGATATAAAAAGGTACAGAGTTATTAAATTAACTTCATAGGGAATGGAATTTAAAGATTAGAAACTCATTCATCCATAGGGAATAAAAATGTCTTAACCTCCCTTCCTAAAGGTTAACATTTTTCTCCCATCATGCAGAAAAATGAGTAAGTTTCACGGCTCAGGACCATCTATACCAAAGGCTTTTTTCCTCCAAACCATCTTTCAAATAATTAATGTTCTAGGAACCTCCAAATGTTGTCTTGTGATGACCACAGTGCTCTCTTCTCAAATAATAAAATATGGCCATGCTTGTATAATGTTTGTATATTGTTTTGTATTGCATTGGTTTTTATTATGTATGTGTTATTATACAACTGCTTCAGAGTTTTGATAGGTGCTTTATAAAATACTTAAATAAAATAAAGCAGTCTAGAATTCCCACAGTACATAGCGTGATGGAGCAGGCGATGGATGGGTTAAGGATACAAAGTGGACATGGAGAGCAAACTGCGGTTAGCACAGAGGTACCTATCACACGCCGTCAATATTGCAGTTAGCAAGGCGCACTCAATGTCACCTCAATGGGTTGCATTAAGTGTACTTGCATAAATTGCGTAATGCTGCTCAGGTTAGGTACTTTCAGTACAGTAAGTGCAAGGAACATGTTGGCCATGCCCCTGACATTTAGCGCATGACTTTTGCACTTACTGCGCATTCGTTTTTACACAAAACATCAGATAAGTCCTGCATCTTAGTAAAAGGGCCCTTTAGTAAAGCATATAATCAAATGAATAAATGAAGTTCAGTGCAAAGAACGATTAAATTCTTAACCATCTCATTCCTTAATAATTACCTTAAAATAAGTGGAGGGGAGTTTTAGAAGGGATGTCCAAGTTCAATCTGGAATATCCAAGCCAGAATGTCTGAAAAAAAATGTACTGTTCCCAGAATGCACTCCAGATATATCACTAATGTCGTAACAAGCACTATTCTTCTTTCCTCATCAGATGCTAATGTGAACAAAAATTGCACCTATTTCTCACAAACACGAGGTCTCAGACTTGAGAGAATGTGGCCATTAATGACCTACCAGACTGGTAGGTCATTAATGGCCACATTCTCTCAAGTCTGAGACCTCGTGTTTGTGAGAAATAGGTGCAATTTTTGTTCACATTAGCATCTGATGAGGAAAGAAGAATAGTGCTTGTTACGACATTAGTGATATATCTGGAGTGCATTCTGGGAACAGTAATTTTCACACTCTATAAATTAGCCCTTGAATTAGTGAAAAAAAATGTAGGCACGTCCGGATGCAGACGTGATTTCACAAACGTGGACGTACCTGATATGGACGTCTGCACAGGCGTCTACCTAGACATCCCCAGAGCTAGATTTCAGAACCTAGACATCTACGACAGCCTAATGGTTAGAGTAGGGGGCTAGGAACAGGGCAGCCAGAGTTCAAATTCCACCGCTGCTATTGTTAACATTATGCGGGGTACTGGGGATGACGTAGTGCTTTCTTCTCTACACCCTCTAGATATTTTTCAGCCAAAACGAGCGCTGTTCATTCCTGGAGCAGGTCTAAACCTAAACATGACGCCGTATGTCCATGAGATTTCTGAAATCAGGCAGAGCTGTCCAAGTTCCTAGGAATGCCCTGGCCATGCCACCACGATGCCCCTGTTCGGACTTGGATGTCCTCACGCTGGGAACATCCCCAGAAGTGCCTTCTAAATGGCTCTGTAGACATCTCTGTACTTTGGATGTCTCTATGCCTATTGTCAGACATCCAAAGAATGAATAGGGCTTCTAAAATGCCCCCCCCCCCCCCCAGTGTTTTCATGCTTTTCATTCTGTGCTTAATTTTTATATTGCTTTCTTCACCACCCTGGTGCGCATTTTTAAAGGGCGGATTAATCAAATTTTAATAAAGATACACGCGTGAAGGCACTTTTTAGAAAGGCCTTTTATGTGGCGAGAGAAACGTGGATGTAAAAATGTCTGCAAATGTATGTCATCTTTAGAAGAGAGAGTACGAACATATGAAACTGATGTAAAATCCACATATCTTTCCCCCCCCCCCCATCCCCTCAAAATGAACATGCTTATTAAAATCAGCTCTGGATAGAAGGAACTGCAGGAACGCATGAAGACTTCTATCAATGTGCAGCGGGAAGAGCGGTTTCACAAATCACCATGCAGGAAAAATCAACGGAGGAAACCCATCCACTCGCACCTTAAGTGTCATCACGTCACAACTCGCATATGCCAATGGCGGCACTAACACGTGAACGTGGACATGAGGCTGCTTTTAAGCACCCACAGATGCCACTGTTTTCACTTTATTTCAACATGGTAGGAGCAAATAAATATTACGGGATTAAGGGGAGATCCCCTTAATCCCCCATGCACAAGAATAAGCAGACGGAGCACTTTTCAAATCCTTATTCATGCTAGTAAGCTGGTGTAAATCCAAACGCGGATAATTTTGGACTTATAAGTGCTTTCCTCATATGAAATGCGGAATTCACTTGCAGCTGTTTGTCCTGTCCAGGCCACCCCAACTGTGCACGTTCAATGGTGTACATCAAACCCTTTCTAAAATGGCCTTTTCTACCTGTAAACCCTGATGGTTTACATAGAAATTGTGAATAAGGCTTCCAAAATAACCCCCATAATAACTGCTACATTCTGCACAGTCTGACGGCACTAAAGCTTTAGTTATCAAATATCTTTCAGATTTTCAGAGGCAGGCCTGAGATGTGTTGTGGGTCTCGAGTTGCATTGCCAGAGATGTATGTACGCTGCTCTTGCGTATACTGTGCTTGGCTGTAACCTGTGGCTTCACCGTTTTTAAATAAAATGACAAAACTAGCACTGCATTTCTGATTTAGAGTATGTGATACACAATTCCTGAAACTCTTTTGTTTCTGCTCTGGAAGGAAAACGTGCCTGCTGCCATTGATGACTGACTAGCTCTCAGGATAATTGAGAGAATTGAAGCTACAAAGCACCTTACAACACAACCCGAGTCTCCAAGAGGTCGGCTTTTCATCAGCAGCTATATTTAGAACAGCCCTTCCACACAAACTGAGGGAAGTGGACCTGAGCAAGACAAAGCCCAGGGAACAGCTGGAGCAACCCCCCCACCCCTACCCCCACCCCCTCATTTGTCTCTGTCTTTCACTAGGTAGAGGAGAAAGACATAGGGCCAGATGTCGGCCTGTGAGCATGGGCACTGTGGTGGCGGTGGGGTGGGGGGGGGGGAGGAGTGGGTAGGGTGCCCCCACCCATCTCATAAGAAGGCACACAGATTTTGTCCCACAGAACAGCAATCAAACAAATCCCCAAACTCACCCTTTTGTCTCAAATTTTATCTCCTGCCAAAGGAACCATTTGTGCTTAAGATTTTGGAAAACGCCCCTTCCTTTATCCTGACCGTCCTTATGAATCTTGGGAAAGCGTGGTGCTGCTCGGACTGATCCCTGTCAGAATCCCGTGCAGGCACTGCATGAATAAATGTAACATATGAAAGCAGCCCGACAGGACTGGAAAAATGCCAGGCAATGGATCACCCTGCACCTGACACCTGCATCAGGGGCCAGGGCTGGGCAGCAGCCACTCTACCGAGTAGCCATTTTCGAGACCCAAGAACAACTGCTGTGGCTGGAGCCAGGCACCCGAGCCTACCAAAAAGCTACTACCAGGGCATTAACGCCTGATAAGGTAACCACCTCTGCAGCACATCCTGAAACCAAAGGATCTACCACAAGGCCAGAGAGCCATTACTGTATGAAAGTCGGGGGCTGAGAAGCCACTGCTGAAAAAGAAGCCAGTATTGCAGAGCTTTCCCCAGGAGTGGACCAGGAGGCTGCTGTTGTGGGGTCAAAGGGAAGAGGGTGTAAGGATGGGAAAAGGGGAGAAAGCCTAAAGGTAAGGATAGGGATAGGAAAAGTTTACAATGTTGTCCTATGCAGCCCCCCTCATTGTATTTAGGTTTTGTGATTTATTTTAAATCTTTATCGTTTAGTATTTTGTTATTTATATTTATATTTTATTTTATTTTGTATATTGCTATTTTTTTATTTTTTTATGTTCCATAGCCAATTGGCACTCATGGTTTTTGGAAATCACCATGTAGTCAGTACCCTGTTGGAAGAGCAGTATAAATAAATAAATAAACAAATGCAGGAGAAGATGAGGGGGTGACGGGTGCTTCCTATGTCACCTACAGTAATAACAGTCGTCATTGCTTTCCATACCTTTTTGCTCTATTTCCCTTCTCATAAAAGCTCTTATTACAGATTCCATTACAGATTCCACTGCAAACTAACCATCTGTTACTGAGTGAAAGGGAAGAAGAAGAGAGAAGAAGTGCTGACCTAGCACCCTCACTACACTTCAGGAGCCATATTTCTGCCTTCCCGTCCATCTGTTCTCAAGCTCCTTCTGTCCTCAATGTCTGACATTTAGGCTATAAGCAGGAACTGTCTCTTCTATGTGCCTGTAATGTGTAGCACTATATGTAACAAATAAAACAAAAAAAGTAAAAGGTGTAAAAAAGGTAAAAATGATATAGAATTCTTTTCCTTGGCTTATAAATATTTTGGCTAGAACCTGGTTCTTCAAGCATTTTTTCATTCTTGCAGCATAAGCTGAAGAGACAATCTGAAATGGGGGGAGGGGCATAATCTCCAAGGAATAGCCTCACCACGTTATTAGACATACTGCATGGCCCATTTCAGTCTTTACCTGCCATCATCTACTATGTTAAAAATATGCAGTTTGGTTATAATAAAAGGTGAATATACTTCATTTGAACAAAAATAGTGGAGAAATAAAAGAAATAAAATAATGTGAGGACACTTTCCAAAGGCATTAACCCAGATAAAATGGCTTGACTGAAAATTCTTCTCAAATATGGCTAAAAGTGCATGAATTTTGTTTTCCCTCCTCTCCACTACCTGTATAAACAGCTGATGGAAAGCACATGGACACTTTTAGTGTGCATACTTTGCATTTACTATTTTTCAGTGAAACAACATAGCTTTTCTTTGAAAATGTGTATAAAGTATATGTATTCAAAGCATTTATGAAGTTTGCAACTATGCAGGCTAAATTGTCCCTGTTAGGGCACAAAGGTAAGGAAACCCATGAATAAGAGACAAATCGTGTATTTGCTTTTTACGCTAATAGCAATCTCTGATTCTGCACATACACACCAAGGAAATTACAGCAGTGGTTAGTCAGCCCAGTCCTTGGGACACCCCAGCCAGTCTGGTTTTCAAGATATCTGTAATGAATATAAATTTACATGCACTGTATGCAAATCTATCTCATGCATGTTCATTGTGGATATCCTGAAAACCTGATTGCTTAGGGGTGTCCAGAAGGCTGGGATGAGAACACCTGAATTAGAGTTTACCATTAAATGGTTGTTTGCAAGGAACTTCTGGTGCATCTTCCATAATGGGAGAAATTCTCAACTGCAGTGAGCGAACCTAGTAAGGCACATGAAGGTGCAAAGTCCTCTGTCCTGCCACTCTCTTTATCATTTCTGCCAGATCAGAGTCTCCAAATAGGTGTATTTTGTACATAACAAGACAGGCATAACTCTCACTCCTAGCCAGGGTACGATGTATATAATCTCAAGCTCTCAAATTCACTACTAGTACTCTTCATAATACTTTATACCAGTGTTTCTCGAGCTAATCCTGGAGTATCCCCTAACTAGTCTGGATTTCATAATATTTACAATAAATATGCATGAAAATGATTTGCTTACAATGGAGGCATACTTTGCAAATCTATCCCATGCATGTTAATTATGGATATCCTGAAAAGCAGACTCTTTCCGAGTCCTTGAGGCCACCAAACAGCCAGGTTCTTAGAATATCCCTAATGAATATGCATATGAGAGATCTGCATGCCTACTAACTCCACTGTGTGCAAATCTCTCTCATGCATATTCATTAGGGATATACAATACTGAAAACGTGATTCATAAACAGCCTTCGAGAAATGGGAGTAAATACTAAGGGGATAGGTTGTAGTTCAGGATCGGCTTGTAAAACACTGCTCAGCATGATACTATAGGGCAGCACTTTTCGACCCTCTTCTTGAAGCACACCTAGTCATTCAGGTTTTCAGGAATACCACAATCAATATGCATGAGATAAATTTGCATACACTGGAGATCCATTGAATACAAATTGATCTCATGCATATTCATTGTGGTAATCCTGTGTCTCCAGGAGAGGGTTGCGAAGCACCGCTCTAGAGAGCTTCCTTCCTTCTGGAGCTCATAGGGTGTCATCTATAGAGGCAGCATACTGAAATTCACCTGGATATATTGTTTAATCAGACTGGTGGCACCAAGACAGCTGGGACTTTCTGTATCTTCCTGCCACATTGTGCTGGTCTCTGAATGTGTATCTCTTTGCAACTGAGGATCTACCGTCTGCCTCTCCAAACCTGGGCCAGACATCTGCAATTAGTAAATAGGTCCCTTTGCATAAAATAAAACCTACAGTACCTAAAGTATGCTGATGGGTGGTAGTAGTAGCAGACTTTAGCAAATCTAATCCTTTGTTACTGATGCTGTTCTTGTTTTTTTTTTTTCCCACTACATTTGTTTTTGTAGCCCCGATCCTCTTTTGAATTGGAATCAAAATATCCCAAGTGAACCCAATTTCTTTGTTTCCTGTAGTTCCATCAGCGTTTTGATTCCAGTGATTTTCTGATCCAGTAATGATATGGGGCCTCCAGTTTCCAGTGGATCCATCTTGGGTGCTGTTGTGGCAGGTGCAGGCCTGTGACCCACGGTGTCTGACATAGGCAGGCCAGCATGGCTAGCTTGACCTGTAAATGAGGCCTGTGGAGAGGCATATAGGATTGCACATCCCCCAATATGCTGCTATTGTAAGAAAGAACTCAGTAGAAATATTGAATTAGCTTAGATAAGCAGAATTGCAGAATTAAGAAATGGAAAAATACAGAAAAAGATGTGTTTTAAAGTTACTGATAAGAAAGAGTACATTTGCAGAGAAATATTGAGGAGTGCTGACAGATGAGTTACAGAACCTTGCTCTTCTGCACGCACAAATGGTCCCATAGCCTTGAAAGTGTGAAAGTAACAAGTTGATGAACTGACCATTGTAATTGGGACTAGAAGGGGGGCAGGCAGGTGTCATGCCTACAGAAGCCCACAGAAGGAACATAATTGGAGAAACTTATCAGTACCGGGACCAATAGAGGGGCTACGGGAGGTACGGGAGGTTACCGGGACCAATGAAATGTTTTTCTATACCTAGAATGGAACAGAAGTCTATAAAAGTTGTTGTAATGCTTGAAAACTTTGCTCAGCCATTTTGAAATTGCCTTGCTTGAGACTTGTGCACAAATAAATGATTTGGACCTTCTGAACAGACTCCTGGTATCATTGGTTTGTCTGCGCTTTGCTGCTACATATTCCTTGGTGCGTTGGCCGGGAAGTTGTGGAATCAAAGTGTATATAGGGCAATATACCACGACTTTCCGCCTCTATAGGCTTGGTCCTGCCGGGATCGCGCCCTTCCGACGAGGGCCGCTCCCTGGCGCCGCCGGTCCCTTGTATCGGAGGGAGCTGGTCGGACCTCGGCGGGTGACGAGCCCGGCTGGAGTCAACGCCTCGAACCCGAGTGAGGGGAGTCCGAGGTCCAACTCATGCGCCTGCTTGGGAAGTTTTGAGGACCGGATCCGGTGAGTATAGTTTTGATTTTGGGTCTAGACAGAAATAGAAAGAGCAGTACTGCCATTGGAACTTGGAACTTGGAATTTGTAATCTCGAGATATTGGGAATTGGTAAGAGAGCTTGATCAACTCTCAAGGAAGAGCCGAGTAGCCTGGCATGGGAATTCGCTAGGTGAAACCCTCATCCTTTTTGTAATTGTACTTGGAAAAGACTAGTCAGAACAGATAGAAACGAATGCATTCTGGGAATACGTTGCTAGCATGAGTGTGTGAACGAAGTATGAATGAGAGGTCTGGCAGCACGGACCAAGTGAAAGCTGACCCCTGATTAGCGCATTTCCTGACCGGGCGACCGCGTTCAGGTCGCGAAAAGGGGGAAGCGATTGTCGTCTTGTCTTGTTATTTGTATTCCCTGTATGTTTCCAGGGCCGTGAGGACCCCTTACCCACGGTCCGCCCACCTTTTCCCTTCTGTCTGTTGTTGCGCGCACACATCGAAATGGGAGGGGCGGAGTCTACTAGGAACACTCCATTAGAATGTATGATCGCACATTTTAAAGAGGGATATTCAGGAGATTATGGTATTAAAATGACAGCAGCCCGTTTGCAGATTTTGTGTACTAGGGAGTGGCCCGATCTAGACCCCATCTGGCCCCGAGAGGGAACGTTCACCGTAGAGATTATCCAGTCAATACATCGTAGAGTGCGGGTAGCGCACCCCGATCAGTACCCCTATATAGATTCCTGGTTAAGTATTTGTGAAGATCCGCCCTCCTGGGCGCAGCGCTGTTATGAGGAACAGTGCAGAATAATGTTAGCTAAAACAGATTCTAGACAGAGAAAGGAACAGCCTAGAATGAAAGAGCAGGATAAGAAAGCCAAGAAGAAACCCATCTTGGCAGATCCCGATTCCCCGGAAGTAGTCCTCAGGCAGCCCCGAACCCCAGGTCCAGTAAGAATAGCCCGGCGGCGTCCTGCCCCAGCACCCCAGAGACCGCCGGAGCCGAGGCGGGACCCAATCCCTGACCTCCCTCCTCCTGGAGAAGAGGAAGAGAGAGAATTAGCGGGAAGAGAAGAGGAGGATGTAAAAAGTGAGCCAGAAGCGGAATTAGAAGAAGAAGAAAGAGAGGATCCCCCAGAAGAGGAAGAAGAGGAAAGTGTACAAATAATTGAGGAAGCTAGCGCCAGCACTAGCAAGCCAGTGAAGGAGAAACCCAAAGCGAAACCAGTTGAGAAAAAGAAAGCGACTCCTGCAAAGACAACGACAATAGCCCTTAGATCCCAGACCCAAATGACGCCTAGGACAGCCAAACTGTTTCCCTTAAGGCAAGTCCCGGGGGTGCCCGTAAAGAATGATAATGATGAAGTGGTAGCGGGACCCCTAACTTATGTGTATATCCCATTCTCTACAACTGATTTATTAAATTGGAGGTCGCACTATGCCTCCTATACTAGCAAGCCCCAGGAGCTGACAGAATTAGTAACTAGTATTATGGAAACTCACCAACCCACTTGGCCAGATTGCCGTCAGCTCCTGACCACCCTATTCACTACAGAAGAACGAGCGAGAATTAGAAAAGCAGCTATCGAATGGATGGCAGAAAACCCTGCAGCTCCAGCGCAGGGGCAGAATATAATAGATCGTAGAGAAGCAGCTCAGAGAGAATTCCCAAATGAAGACCCCCAATGGGATCCAAATACAGATGAAGGATCCACCGCCCTAGCCCGCTTTCGCCAAGGCTTTTTACAAGGCCTGCGAAGAGGAGGCCAAAAAGCTATGAACCTTTCCAAGGTAGCAGGAATTATCCAAGGAATAGATGAGAGCCCAGCAGATTATTATGAAAGATTAACTGAAGCTTACAGAATGTATACTCCCTATGATCCCGAGGCACCAGGAAGTTTATGCATGGTGAATTCTGCTTTTGTAAACCAGTCTCAACCAGACATTAGACGTAAATTACAGAAATTAGAAGGGTTTGCGGGCATGAATGCAACACAGTTATTGGAAGTCGCTCATAAAGTGTATGTGAATCGTGATACTGAAAGACAGAGAGAATGTGATAGAAAGATGAAGAAGAAAGCTGATTTTTTGGCTGCGGCCATAGTTGAAAAGAAAAGGGGAGGTGTCCCTAATCGAAGGAGCAGAGGAAGAGGGCGGGGTCAAGGCGGAGGCCGGACCCAGAGACTAGGCGTGAACCAATGCGCCTACTGCAAAGAGGAAGGACATTGGAGAGATACTTGCCCGCAACTCGAAGACGCCCAGCAAGATGACGAATACGATCATCAGTGGCGAGAAGAAAGACGAGGCCGTCCCCGAGGCCGAGGAGGAGCCAATCGAGAACAATTCCAGCGAGAGAGGGGAGGAGGAGCCATCCAAGCATTGGCCACACAGGCCCATGATGAGGATGACGTGGATTAGGACAGACCGGGCTCCAAGTTTGCTTTAGGTCTCCAGGAGCCTATGGTCGAAATACAAATAGGAGACCAATTTATGAACTTTATGGTTGATACTGGAGCAGAACATTCAGTAATAGACAAAAAGATAGCCCCATTCACCAAGAAAGCAGTCACCATTATAGGAGCAACTGGTGCCAAAGCCACAAAGTCTTTTCTACAAAACCGAATATGCAGTCTAGGAGGACAGCAAGTAACGCATCAATTCCTTTACATGCCCGAATGTCCAGTACCCCTACTGGGACGAGATATGCTAGCCAAGCTTCAAGCCCAAATATCTTTCTCCGAACAAGGAGAAATGCAAATGACAGTGAATTCTCAAGCCAAACCAGCAGGAGTAATGCTGCTGACAGTACCCCGAGAAGAAGAATGGAGATACTACATTGATGATTCGATTCAAGATACCTATTTTGAACAAACTTTAAAGAACATTCATGCACCACTTGAAGTATGGGCAGAAGGCAGTCCCCCAGGCCTAGCCAAACATATAGCTCCAGTGATTGTAACCCTCAAGCCTAGTGCTACACCAGTGCACGTCAAACAGTACCCTCTCCCAAGAGCTGCAATTGAAGGCATTCATCGCCACCTACAGAGATTGCTTGAGTATGGCCTGCTAAAAGTATGTCAATCCCCATGGAACACCCCACTTTTGCCAGTAAAGAAACCGGAGACAGATGATTATCGCCCAGTGCAAGATTTGAGAAGAGTAAATGATGCAGTTGAAACTATACATCCAGTTGTGCCCAATCCTTACACTCTTTTAGGATTGATACCCGCTGAAGCTACCCATTTCACTGTACTGGATTTGAAAGATGCATTCTTTTGCATAAGATTAGCCCCTGTAAGCCAAATATTGTTTGCATTTGAATGGCAGGACCCCATCTCTGGAAGAGGGGGCCAACTCACCTGGACAAGATTACCCCAAGGATTCAAGAATTCACCTACCATCTTTAGTGCTGCACTAAATCAAGACCTTTCAAGCTATCCAGTAGCCCCGGGGAAGAGAGTACTTCTCCAGTACGTGGATGATCTGTTGATAGCTGCCGTATCAGAAAGAGAATGTATATTAGCCACCAAAGATCTCTTGCAGTTACTAAATGAAGCTGGATATAAAGTTTCCAGAGCCAAAGCACAACTATGCCAAACAGAAGTGAAATACTTGGGTTTTCGTATTACCCAAGGAAGCAGAAGATTAGGCAGAGAAAGAAAAGAAGCAGTATGTAGAATTCCAACTCCAACAACCAGAAAGCAAGTCAGAGCCTTTCTGGGAGCAGCGGGATATTGCCGAATCTGGATACCCAACTTTGCCCAAATTGCCAAACCACTGTATGAAGCCACAAAAGGAGAAGAGAAGTCACCACTGGAGTGGGGACTTGAGCAGGATACAGCCTTCCAGAAGTTAAAAGAAGAATTGATGTCATCACCAGCACTTGGATTACCAGATGTCCACAAGCCCTTCCACTTGTTTGTACATGAAGCACAGGGAAATGCCTTAGGCATGTTGACTCAGAAATTAGGAAATTGGGAGCGACCTGTAGCCTACCTATCGAAACAATTGGACCCTGTGGCCAAGGGATGGCCACCCTGCTTGAGAGCAGTTGCAGCTACAGCACTATTAGTGAGTGAAGCAGACAAACTCACATTAGGACAGAACATACGAGTCACTGTGCCACATGCAGTCCTTGCCCTTATGGAACAGAAAGCAAATTATTGGCTCACCAATTCCCGAATGTTGAAGTACCAGAGCATGTTATGTGAAAACCCACAGATACAACTTGAAGTGAGCCATGCCTTGAACCCAGCTACCTTGATACCCATCAGTGAAGAACTCCCAGAACATGACTGTATCGAAGTCATGGAAACTGTGTTCTCCAGTCGACCTGACTTAACAGATGTGCCCATAGACAATCCTGACCAGATCTATTACGTTGATGGGAGCAGTCTCATCCTTGATGGACGACGCTGTGCCGGATATGCAGTCGTCACTCAACACGAAGTAGTTGAATCATCAGCCCTAGCCTCAGGTACATCAGCCCAGAAAGCCGAATTGATAGCACTCACCAGAGCATTGTTGTTAGGAGAAAAACTTGTGCTAAATGTATATACAGATTCCAAATATGCTTTCACTACCTTGCATGCCCATGGAGCTCTCTACAAAGAAAGAGGACTCATCACATCCGGAGGAAAATCAGTCAAATATGGTCCCGAGATATTGATGTTACTTGATGCAGTCTGGGCCCCAACACGTGTAGCTGTCATGCATTGTAGAGGACATCAAGCAGGAAAAGGAGAAGTTGCTCGAGGAAATAGATTCGCAGATGCCTCAGCACGACAAGCTGCTATGACAGGACAGATTGCCCCACAAGCTATGCCAATGCAAGCAGCATTGTTTCCAGTACCCTTGAATCTATGGACCCCACGATATACCACCAAAGAATTGGATTACTATTGTGACAAAGAAAATGGAGTATTGAAAGACGGATGGATTGAGCTGCCACCAGAAGAAGGCAGTCAATCTCCGGGAAGAATAGTAATTCCTGAACTGTTAGGACCACCCTTTGTCAAAGCTTTCCACGAAGCCACCCACTATGGAAAGAGTGCTATGGAGAAAGCACTCAGACCACATTTCTACATTCCTCTGATGACAACCATATCAGCCTCAGTAGCACGACAATGTCAAATCTGTGCCAAGAATAATGCCAAGCAAGGCCTTATTACAGCACCCCGAGTTCAGTCAAGAGGTGTGACCCCCATGCACAACCTCCAAGTTGATTTCACCGAGATGCCAAAAGCTAATGGATACCATTACCTACTAGTATTAGTTTGTACTTTCTCTGGGTGGGTAGAAGCATTCCCAACCAGAACTGAGAAAGCCCGAGAAGTTACCAAAGCCTTAATGAGAGAGATTGTCCCCAGATTTGGAATTCCAGCAGTAATAGGGTCAGACAATGGACCCTCATTTGTCTCCCAAGTTACTCAGCAGTTAGCAAAAGCTTTGCAGATACAGTGGAAGCTCCACACTGCATACAGACCCCAGAGTTCAGGGAAAGTTGAGCGAATGAATCGTACATTGAAAGCCCAAATGTCTAAGCTTTGTCAGGAGACACACTTGAAATGGCCCCAAGTGCTCCCCATAGCTTTACTCAGAATACGCTCAGCCCCTGTAAAGTCAACAGGATTTTCCCCTTTTGAAGTTTTGTATGGTAAACCCCCACCAATAGTGCAGGGAGTCAAAGGAAATCTAGCCCAGATTGGTTCAGAAGTAACCAGACAAGAACTCCTAGCTCTTAGTTTTGTTCTGCAGACTCTCCATACGTGGATCCAAGACCAGTTGCCTATCAACTTGACGGAACCCTTGCATCCCTACCAGCCTGGAACTTCGGTGTGGATCAAAGATTGGAAGAAAATACCGTTGGAACCCCATTGGAAGGGACCGTACACCGTCATCCTGTCTACCCCAACTGCAGTAAAGGTAGCCGAGATCGACGCCTGGATCCACCACAGCCGAGTCAAGCCCGCCGCCGATCCTGAACCAGAGCGGTGGACAGCAGAGCAGCACCCTGATGTACCCTTGCGAGTTACTCTGAGACGGCAACCAGCAGCATAGACACTTCATCACAAGTGCTTTGCAGTAGCCAAGTCTTTCGAAGAGGATTGCTGTTTTCCATGCAGCAACAGCTTTGTTTCAACGAACCCAATTTGTGTGTGTGATTTGACACACTACTTTGAGACTACATTGACTAAGCCAGACTTCACAAGCCAACTGAATTGCTAAGTTGGTTAATGTGTGCTGGACATCTTGAGGATCTTCAATCAACACTCAGCAACCGTTAAATTGCTTCATTAGCAAACGGGACGAAGAATAATAGACCGTCGTGATCAAAATCAGCAAGCTGAGGATTCAGAAGAACTCCAATCAACATCAACATGTATCTTTGCTTCTGCTTTGCCTTGGTTGCCTTCTTTGGAGGTTTTGAACAGACTTATGCTCTACCTCCATGCACTGCTTGCATTACCTCTACTAGAACTGGACTGAAAGTAACTCAGACTTTGCTTTACCATTCTTACTATACCTGCAAGGGAACAGTAACTCGGTGTATCTATAACACCACTGAACTAAATGTTTGCACTCATGGCAAAATCAAAGCTTGCTATAATCCGCATCAGAATCCATCCTATTACACGTTGGAAATAAGATGGAAGGATGCAGATGGACCTATATTAGCTGCTACACCACCACTTAAGGACATTACTAAACCTGCTGTTCTGAATTTTGATGCATGTAATGCTATTAATAGAGATAGTCAGTCCACCTGTGGTACATGGGAGAAAGCGTATCGAAATGACCATAAGTATATGTGTCCAGAAGGTGCCACAAATTGGTGGAAGTGTACAGGTAAAACAGGATCAGGGTATAGTACTGCTACAGCGGCAGACTACTATTGCCCGTATTGGGAATGTGTTTTTTATGCTACCTGGAACACTGGTATAACTGATGAGAAAATAGATAAACGGATGGCTACTCTAACCAAGCCAACCACGAATGATAAATGTCAGAAAGATGCTTGTAACCCCTTACATTTGCGTGTACATAACCCTCATGCATGGAAACAAGGATATAAGTTTGGTTTACGTATTGCGGGAGGAGGAACAGATCCAGGGACCATTGTGTATATTAGATTGAATACCCAAGCCCACAAGTCATCTAAATATCATATTCATAATACCTTTTATGAAGCTATGCATGTAAATAAGTTTGAGATCCCTCACCCTTCACAGAATTTGTTTTTAGAATTAGCCGGAGCAGTAGTATCTAGTCTTAAGATCACAGATTGTTATTTCTGTGGCGGAACCCAAATGGGAGATCAATGGCCCTGGGAAGCCCAAGAATTGAATTATTCCATGATTTACAATCAGACTGAATTACACAAGACAACCAGTGAATGGGTGTTAGCGCACTCAATCGTTGGACGTCTTTGCTATGCCAGAACTGGACCCCAGTTCACTCAAAAGGTAGGACAGCTGGTCTGTCTTAGCCAGAAATACTATAATGCCACGACCAAGAAGGTAGCATGGTGGTCAGGAATCAGACATCCTGAACCTCCTAACCCATTAGCCAGATTTCCTGAACTTGCAGGTCTATGGACTAATCTTGCCAAAGTCCAAGCCTGGCAAGCCCCACCTGGCCTATATTGGATCTGTGGAAACCGAGCATATGCGCAACTCCCACCACTATGGGGAGGAGCATGTGTCTTAGGAACCATCAGACCTTCTTTCTTCCTGTTAAACACTGAACATGGAGAACAATTAGGATACCCTGTATACACAACCCACAAACACAAAGGAGCATCTAGACAGAAAAGAGAGGCCTTACAGATAGGCAAGTGGGAGAAATGGCAAGGTGATGATTGGCCACCAGAAAGAATTATTGAGTATTATGGACCTGCCACTTGGAATGATGATGGTATGTATGGTTATCGTACCCCAATTTATATGATTAATCGTATTATTCGCTTACAAGCAGTAGTTGAAATAATAACCAATGAAACTAGTCATGCTCTTACGCTTTTAGCTAGACAAAGTACTCAGATGCGCACTGCCATATACCAGAATCGCTTAGCCCTTGATTATTTGCTAGCAGCTGAAGGAGGAGTATGTGGTAAACTGAATTTAACTAATTGCTGTTTGAAAATAGATGATAAAGGTCAAGTAGTTGAAGAAATTGCTAAAGATATGCAAAGACATGCTTATGTGCCAGTACAGACTTGGCACGCCTTGAAATTTCCTAATTGGTTTGCTAACCTTTTCTCTTGGCTGGGAGGATTTAAGACTTTCGTTATCTTAGTACTAATCCTTGTTGCTGTTGTCCTCTGCTTACCATGTTTAATCCCATGTTGCATGCGTTCCCTTCATAGTGCTATTGATAGTACAGTAGAGCGGAAGACCGCAACTAGAATAATGGCTTTATACAAAGCTAGCCCTAGTGGAACTAGTAAGAATCCTTTAATCAGGATGTGAATTTTCTGGAAAGTGATTTAATTCTCACACCTTATTAAGTAATAGGGTGAGATTAATCAAAGGGGGGAATGTGGCAGGTGCAGGCCTGTGACCCACGGTGTCTGACATAGGCAGGCCAGCATGGCTAGCTTGACCTGTAAATGAGGCCTGTGGAGAGGCATATAGGATTGCACATCCCCCAATATGCTGCTATTGTAAGAAAGAACTCAGTAGAAATATTGAATTAGCTTAGATAAGCAGAATTGCAGAATTAAGAAATGGAAAAATACAGAAAAAAGATGTGTTTTAAAGTTACTGATAAGAAAGAGTACATTTGCAGAGAAATATTGAGGAGTGCTGACAGATGAGTTACAGAACCTTGCTCTTCTGCACGCACAAATGGTCCCATAGCCTTGAAAGTGTGAAAGTAACAAGTTGATGAACTGACCATTGTAATTGGGACTAGAAGGGGGGCAGGCAGGTGTCATGCCTACAGAAGCCCACAGAAGGAACATAATTGGAGAAACTTATCAGTACCGGGACCAATAGAGGGGCTACGGGAGGTACGGGAGGTTACCGGGACCAATGAAATGTTTTTCTATACCTAGAATGGAACAGAAGTCTATAAAAGTTGTTGTAATGCTTGAAAACTTTGCTCAGCCATTTTGAAATTGCCTTGCTTGAGACTTGTGCACAAATAAATGATTTGGACCTTCTGAACAGACTCCTGGTATCATTGGTTTGTCTGCGCTTTGCTGCTACACTGTAATTGTGAACTTTTGTGTTGTCTCATTAGATAAAATGTGTTGTAAAATATGGCAGTAGTATCTTCCAAGATGAACGAAGGTATTTTTCATTAAATAGAAACTGTTTTCCAATTTTTTCATAAATTCAAAACTAATACGTAAGTACTATTTTCCATCCCATAGCACTGGGTTGGCGTAGTCTGAAAAGCATATGGTGGCATAGCTACAGCTTACCCTGCTAAAATGCTTACATAAATGGATCATTGCTTTACATAAACACAACCAGCCTTATGATTATTGCATCACTGACTGCTTTCTGACCCACTGCATAATACAGTCAGAGAGCAGTAGACAAGACACATGGTCTGCAATCACCAAGGACAACAGTAAGATAATAAGGACCCCAGGTTGAAGAACATGGTTTTGCTGCAGCGAAGTGTAATCAATGAATAAATCCAGGAGTCAATTGACAGGGTCCAAGCCAGTTTATTGTGCACAAGGCCCAGTCAGTCAAAGCTTCAAAAGGAACTGAGCAAAGTTTTTACAGAGACATACTCATTTATACCTCTTCTTCAATTTGATACGAGACCTTTCTATTGGTTCCAGCTTGATACATGCAAACTTTCTATTGGTTCTAACCCCCCCTGCACCTGTCCAATCAGAGATCCCTCCTGGGCCTAGCACCCAGCTCCCTCCCTTAGGACTGTTCTAACAATGGTGCAGTTTCTTGGTTTGATACTTCTCTACTGCAAGGTCGTTTCTGGCTCTAGGAATGCATGTATTGAAACATTTCTATCTTTCGCACACAAGAGAATAATGAAAGACTTATGAATTCATGTAAAACTTCTTATTAAGCAGTTTAAAACAATTTTCTCATTTTTCACAGATTTTTGGTTCTTTTCTAGCTATAGTGGGGGTTGGAGTCCAGGCCTAACTTACAGGCCTTTCATACTTGCAGACTATTCTAGACCATAGCCTGCCACATTCCCCCCTTTGATTATTCTCACCCACTAGTGAGAAAGGGTGAGAATTAAATCATTCATTAAACTTGCGTAGTCGCCTCATCCTGGGGTATTGGGGAATATTGCCACATAGCTAATATCTTCGTAGCTGCCTTCCGCTCTACAGTACTATCAATAACTGAGGTTATCATGCGTAAGCAAAGAGGTAGGAGACATGGGAGCAATAAGCACATAGCTAGTATGAAAATCACAATAAGCGCAAGGGTCTTTAGACCGCCTAACCATGAAAATGCTGAACCAAACCACCCATCCAGCTTCAAACTATGCCAGGTCTGAACAGGCACAAATGTTTGCTTTCTCATCTGAATAGCTATATCTTCAACAACATTCCCATTATTATCAATCTGCAAACAATAATTGCTTAAATTCAATTTTCCACATACCCCACCTTCAGCTGCTAACAAATAATCTAGAGCTAGGCGATTCTGATAAATAGCTGTACGCATTTGTGTACTTTGCTTAGCCAAGAGGGTTAGTGCTTTACTAGTTTCATTGGTTATTATTTCAACAACAGCTTGTAAGCGTATTATACGATTTATCATATAAAGCACAGTTACTTACCTGTAACAGGTGATCTCTGGGAACAGCAGGAATAAGTCTTCACATATGGGTACGTCGGTACCGACGGAGCCTGCGCGGGAACGCTCCCCAGCTTCCCAAAAAAGGAAAGCTTTTGGGAGCATCCCACAGCGCCTGCACGCTGCCTTCCCGCCTTTCCTAACCGCCTCTCCCCAGTTCGAGTTTTAAAGCTGAGACAAAGAGAGAGAGGAAAGGAAAGATAGATAGAGAGATACAACTCCTAGGGGAGGCGGGTGGGTTGTGAAGACTTATTCCTGCTGTTCCCAGAGATCACCTGTTACAGGTACGTAACTGTGCTATTTCCAGGAACAAGCAGGAATGAGTCTTCACATATGGGGACTCCCTAGCTAGAGATGCCTGGGAGATCCCCAAGGTTATGAGACCCTGGGAAGGGCTCTATCTCCTCCTATGGATCTCAGGCATCCATCCAGGGAAGGAGGGCAGGAGTTGATTAAGCATGGAACAGGTGTTTGAGAACAGCCTGACCAAACAAGGCATCCCGGCGGGAGTCCTTGTCCAAACAGTAATGGGCTGTGAAGGTATGAACCGAGGCCCAGGTGGCTGCTCGACAGATCTGGTCGATGGACACAGAATTTAGATGAGCCATAGAGGTGGCCATGGCCCTTACATTATGAGCTGTGACATGGCCCTCCAGAGAAAGATTCTTACTCTGGTAGGCGAAAGAAATACACTGAGCAATCCAATTGGACAGTGTCCTCTTAGAGACTGGAAGTCCCAAATGAGAAGGATCAAAGGCAACAAAGAGTTGAGAAGACTTTCTATGTTGCTGTGTCCTTTGTAAGTAAAAGGCAAGAGCTCTCTTACAATCCAGGGTATGAAGATTCCTCTCTGCACTTGATGCATGAGGACCTGGAAAAAGGACAGGTAAATACACCTCTTGATTAAGATGAAAAGGTGAAATCACTTTAGGCATAAAGTGTGGATTGGTCCTAAGGACTACCTTATCATGATGGAACCTTGTATAAGGTGGATTAGCCACTAAGGCCTGCAGTTCACTGATGCGGCGAGCTGAGGTGACTGCAATGAGGAAAATAACCTTCCAGGAAAGAAATTTCAAGGAGGTGGTGGTTAAGGGTTCAAAAGGTGGCTTCATAAGCTGACCAAGAAGCAGATTTAAATCCCATGCCACCGGAGGAGGCCTAATGGGAGGTTTAGTTAAAGTTAGGCCTCTCATGAATCTTGCAATAAGAGGATGAGAGGAAATAGGCTGTCCATTAATAGGCTTAAGGGATGCTGCAATAGCACTCAAATGGACCCTTACTGAATTCGTCTTAAGGCCTGCATTGGAGAGATGCAGGAGATATTCCAATAGAGAATTCAAAGGTAGTGCTAGAGGGTCAAGACCCTTCTCAGCACACCAAATGGAAAACCTTTTCCATTTAAAAGCATAGGACCGTCTAGTAGAAGGTTTTCTGGAAGCATGGAGAATATCCTTCACCTGCTGAGAAAGATTCCAACCTTGAAGGTCTAGGCCTTCAGCAACCAAGCTCTGAGGTGAAGGGACTTGGGGTTTGGGTGCCACAAAGTCCCCTCCTTCTGGGACAGAAGGTCTGGAGCAGCTCCCAAGTCTAGGGAGGGAGCTTGGAGAGATGCAGAAGTAGTGGGTACCACACTTGGCATGGCCAGCGTGGAGCTATGAGGATCATGGATCCTTGATCCCTCTGGAACTTGAACAGAGTCTTGGGAATTAAAGGAATGGGTGGAAAGGCATACAGGAAGTCTTGACCCCAGTGAAGGAGGAAGGCATCCTTGGCCTGAACTCCCTGACACGGAATTCTGGAACAGAACCGGGGAAGTTTGGCATTCCACGGACTTGCAAAGAGGTCTATGTCCGGGGTTTCCACACTCTTGAAAGATTCTGAGTACTTGGTCCATGTGCAGGGACCATTCGTGTGGAAGCAGAACTCGACTGAGTCTGTCTGCCCAAGAGTTTTGGATTCCTGGGAGGTATACGGCCAGGAGATGGATTTGATGCTCTCTGGCGAAGGCCCACAATCTTAAAGCTTTGTTGCAAAGCGACAGAGAGCCAGTTCCTCCTTGCTTGTTTATGTAAAACATGGCTACCTGATTGTCCGTATGAATGAGGACTGTCTTGTAGCTGAGCAGGGTATGAAAGACCTTGAGAGCTAGAAAAACTGCTCGGAGCTCCAAGTGGCTGATATGTAGAGAGGTCTCCTGTGGAGACCCATAGCCCTGAGTGGAGAGGTCTTGTAGATGAGCTCCCCAACCTGTTTGGGAGGCATCTGTTGTGAGGGTTGCCTGGGGCAACAACTGTTGGAAGGGGGACCCCAGCAACAGATTTTGGGTGGACATCCACCACTGGAGAGACCAAAAGAGGCGTTTGGAGGTTGCAATTTGGTCTGAGAGAGCTCCTGATGCTTGAGTCCACTGGGTGGACAAAGTCCATTGAGCTGCTCTCATGTGAAGGCGAGCATAGGGTACCACATGCACTGTGGATGCCATGTGGCCTAGCAGTTGTAGCATCTCCCGGGCAGTTAAATGGCTCTTTGACTGAATTTGGGAGGCTAACTGCACTAGGCGTAGGCAACGGGCCTGAGGAAGATAGGCCCTTGCAGTGGTAGTATCCAGCCAGGCCCCTATGAACTCTAGGGACTGAGTAGGGGTGAGCTGGGACTTTGGGAGGTTTACCACAAGTTCCAGATACTGCAGAATGTGCCTTGTGCAGTCCAGGGAAGTCTGGGCCTCTGACTGAGATGGAGCTCGGATGAGCCAGTCGTCCAGGTATGGGAATACAAATATTCCCAGAGTGCGTAGAAATGCAGCTACTACTGCCATGCATTTGGTGAACACTCTTGGAGCAGAGGCCAGACCGAAAGGAAGCACCCTGTATTGGTAATGCTTTCCTTGGAAAAGAAAATGGAGGAACCTTCTGTGAGATGGATGGATGACGACATGTGTGTACGCATCCTTGAGATCTAGAGAACAAAGCCAATCCTAACTCTGAAGGTATGGAAAGAGAGTGCCTAGAGAAAGCATCTTCAATTTCTCCTTGCATAGAAATTTGTTCAATTCTCTGAGATCTAATATGGCTCTGTAGCCCCCTGTTTTCTTTGGGATCAGAAAGTAGGGGGAGTAAAACCCTGACCCTTGTTGAAGAAGAGGCACTTCTTCTATTGCCCCTTGGACAAGAAGGGCAGCCACCTCCTGACCTAGAAGGTCGAGGAGAGATGCTGGAGAATTGAAATGTCTCACCATAGTGTAAGGAGGAAGGTTTGAGAAATGAAGCTTGTAGCCCTCCCTTATGATGGAGAGGGTCCACTGCTCTGTTGTAATTTGCTCCCATCTGGGAGCAAAATGAGCTAACCTTCCTGGAATGGTGAGAGGCTCTGGCTGTTTCAGAGCCAGAAAGGCTAAGTTCTCTAGCATCAAGTCAAAAACCCTGAGGAGGCTGGGTCTGCTGAGTTGCAGCAGCCCCTGTAGGCTTAGGCCTGGCCTGTTTAGGTTGCTGACGCTTAGCAGCAAAACGACCTGTAGATGATTGTTGGCCAGAAGTAGGATGGAATCTGCCTTTCTTGAAAAAAGACTTCTTGAAAGGTTTTTTCTTGGCAGGGATGGAGGTTGACTTGGAAAGTCTATCCAAAGCAGAATTTTCTGCATCCATTTGAGTGGCTTTTATTTGCCAATCTTTGCCAAACAAGTTTTCTCCTGTACAGGGAAGATTTCCCAAGCCATCCTGGACCCAAGATTCCAGATCAGAAGCTTGGAGCCAAGCAATTCTGCATGCAGCTATGGCAATGGCCGAAGCTCTGCTGGCACCCTCAAAGGAGTCAAAAGCTGCACGGTTGGAAAACTTTGAAATATCTTGAGTATACTTAACCCAAATAAGAAATTCTTCCCTTTTATCCTCTGGAAGGAAAGGGAGGAAAGTGTGCAGCTTATCTGCAACTTCTTTCAGAAACATACCCATATAAAGACTATAGGAGTTGATTCTGGCAATGAGCATACTGGCTTGGAAGATTTTCCTACCAAAAGCATCCAAGGTCCTGCATTCTCTTCCTGGAGGAGCAGAGGAGTGTCTTTTTGCACTCTTTATCTTTTTCATAGCTGACTCCACCACAATAGAATGGTGAGGAAGCTGTGTTTTATGAAACCCAGGACAAGGAGGGACACGGTACATAGTGTCCAACCTACGAGAATGAGGAGAGATGGTGAGAGGAGTCTCCCATAAGTCAGTCATGTGATCATAAAGAATCTCATGAATTGGCAAGGTGACTGCCTCCTTAGGAGCCTTAGAATAACCTAAAATATCCAAGTTTTTAGCTCTAGGCTCTGATTCAGAGGATACTGAAATAGAAAGCCCTTTAGCCACTTCTCTGATGAAGTCTTGAAAGGACAAATCCTCTGGAGGAGACATTCTTCTTTTTGGAGAAGGAGGCTCTTCAGGAAGAGCTATAGACACTTCAGCAGACTCCTCCGATGCATCAGAGTCTTCGGAGGAATCAAAGTATCGACTGTCAGGGTGCTCTTCCAAAGCTCGATACGCGTATCAAGCGGTATCGACATCGGGTGTCATCGGGACCGGTACGGTACCGATGGGCATCCCTAGACAGGGAACCGCTGCAGTCAGCATCCTGGTCGATGTCGATGCAGTCGGTACCGGTACCGGAGCCGATACCGACAACGGAGTTTGTTGTGGTATCAGCGGCGTCGCAGCTTGAATGAAGGCCGTGATAGCCTGCTGCATGGATAGAACATTCTGATCCATCGACGCCATGAATGCCTGGAATTCGGTACCGGAAGGTTGCGCCGGTACCCCAGAACATTCTAACTGGTGATCGGTCGAGGCTGTGCCATCGATGTCAACCTGTAACCCCATAGGAGGAGCTTTGGAAGCCGGAGCTTCCCGCCGGGGTTGTTTTGCCGGTGCGGAATCCTCGAGGGCAAGCCCGGAGGCATCTCGATGCTTGGAAGGAGATCTACCCTTCGAGGACCGGCTGGATTTATGTTTGGTTACCTGAGATCCATGAGAGGAAGTAGAGGCCCTGGAAGACGTCGATGCCACTGAAGCTGCATCAGAGGGAAACAGCACATGGAGCTTAGCTGCTCGGTTCTGTAAACCTCGTTTAGACATCAAGGAGCAGGACAGACAATCCAAAATGGAGTGGTCAGGACCCAAACATTTAAGACACCATTCATGGGTGTCGGTGACAGAAATAGTACCGCTGCACTTAGTGCATTTTTGAAACCCGGAGGCTGGTTTTTCCATGAGGAAAATTTCTCGTGAGGCCTAAGGCCCGAAGAGGAAAAACACACTAAGTGAGGGAAAAAATATGTTCTTTTTTTTTTATATAAGAAAAGAAAGAAAGACCGGCGGTACCGGTCCGACGTCGGGGAAGGCAGACGCGCGACCAAAGAAATGAAATAAAACAAAGAACTTCTTCAGCGGTGACAGGAACACGACCTGCTGGCTCCGCGGAAAAGAAGAACTGGGGAGAGGCGGTTAGGAAAGGCGGGAAGGCAGCGCGCAGGCGCTGTGGGATGCTCCCAAAAGCTTTCCTTTTTGGGAAGCTGGGGAGCGTTCCCGCGCAGGCTCCGTCGGTACCGACGTACCCATATGTGAAGACTCATTCCTGCTTGTTCCTGGAGATACAGGGGTACGATATCCCCATGTCCCATCTTGCTCCCAAGTAGCAGGTCCGTAGTATGAAATAATTCTCTCAGGTGGCCACTCCTCCTCTCCCCATTTGTCCCATTGGCCTATTTTCAAGACCTCTCGTTTCTGTCGACTTCTGTACACAGGATATCCCAGTTGTTCTCCATGGGATGTAGGTAAGAGGAAAAAGGAAGGTCGTATGGTTCCCAATGCACATGCTCCTCCCCAATGGTGAGGAAGCCTAGCATATGCTCGGGTTCCGCAAATCCAGTACAGTCCAGGTGGTGCTTGCCAGGCATTATAAGCTGCTAAATTAGTCCAAATGCTGGCAAGTGTGGGGAAATGGACTAGAGGATTGGAGGCTCTGAGGCGTTGACTCCTGACCACCAGGATGTCTTCTTAGTAGTACTGTTGTAGAACTTTTGATTGAGACAGACCAGCTGCCCAACCTCCATGTTAAACTGTGGTCCAGAGCGAGCAAAACACAAATTACCAACAATGGGGTGGGCCATTACCCACTCACTAGTAGTATTATGTAAATCAGTCTGGTTATAAGGAATAGAATTGTTCAATTCTTGTGCCTCCCAAGGCCATTGGTCTCCCATCTTAGTTCCTCCACAGAAAAGACAGTCTGAAATGTGGAGACTAGATGCTACTGCTCCCGCAAGTTCAAGGAACAAGTTCTGGGAAGCAGAGGGAACCTCAAACTCTGCTTTCATGGCCTCATAAAAAGAGTGATGTATTCAATAGGGTGAGGATATATGAGCCTTAGTATTCAACTGTATGTGTAGGATTGTTCCAGGATCTATGCCTCCTCCTGCTATACGTAATCCAAATCTGTATCCTTGCTTCCACTGGCTAGGGTTGAGTATGAGGAGTTGCAGGGGATTGCAGGCACCTTTCTGGCACTTCTTAGGTTCAGGTAATCTGATTCTTGTCAGGCTGCCTTTACGACTATCTCCATCCCGTCCTACAGGTGCATTAGTCCAGGTAGCAAAATATACACAATCCCACTTTGGACAAAAGTAGGCATCTTTAGATGCGGTGCTGTAGACGGTGGTTGGAGAGTTCTTTCCAGTACACCGTCCCCATCCGTAGGCTCCTTCCGGACACATATATTTATCATCATAATAGTAATCTCGTTCCCATGACCCACACTTGTGGTAAGCATTTCTGTTTATTACATCACAGGCATCAAAGTTCAAGACAACATCTTTTGTGGGGTCTGGGAGTGGGCTCGTGGCATTTATGAGGGCTCCATCCTCATCATTCTAGCGTATTTCAAGCACATAATATGAGGGGTTCTGCCGGGGGTTATAACAAGTCTTACTTTTCCCCTTCATACAGATATTTAATTCTGTGCCATTATAGATGCACCAGCTGACTATACCAGTGCAAGTATAGTAAGAATGGTAAAGTAAAGTCTGAGTGATCTTCTGTCCTGTTTGGGTAGTAGTTATGCAAGCTGCACAAGGAGGTAAGGCAAAAGTCTTTTCCAGGAACCCCAGAACCACCACTCCCACAAGACAATAGTGGAAGAACATGGTGATTACAGTCTTTAGAGGTCAACTGGAAGGTTGAATACGATAAACTTGTAGAGTCTTCTTCTTCGATGGTCACCCTTGCGTGGCAGAAAGGGAACTGTAGATTCTGAAGATTTTCACACCGTCAGTTGTCTCCGCAATGTAAGTCGCAATGGAGTCTCAGGATCATTCACTGAAGTCCATTGCCCAGGGTCAGGAGCGGCTGCCGGCTTCACTCGACTGTGGTGGATCCAGGGTTCAAATTCCGCAACTTTCACTGCTGTGGGGGTTGACAGGATGACAACATAGGGTCCCTTCCAATGCGGCGCTGGTGGGGTCTTTCTCCACTCTTTAATCCACACGGACGCTCCTGGCTTGAAAGGATGCAGAGGCTCTGTCAGGTTGATGGGCAATCGATCTTGTACCCAGGTATGGAGACTGCAAAACAGAACCTAAAGCCAACAGTTCTTGTCTAGTTATTTCAGATCCTATTTGTCTCATATCTCCTTTAATTCCCTGTACAATGGGTGGAGGTCGCCCATACAAAATTTCAAAAGGGGAGACTCCTAGGGACTTGGTGGGAGCAGAACGTATCCTATGAAGAGCTATAGGGAGAACCTGAAGCCACTTTAGGTGTGTTTCTTGACAAAGCTTGGACAATTGGGATTTCAGGGTTCTATTCATACGTTCTACTTTCCCTGAACTCTGGGGTCTATAAGCAGTGTGCAACTTCCATTGTATCTGCAGAGCTCGAGCTAACTGTTGGGTCACTTGGGATACAAATGAGGGGCCATAATCTGATCCTATAGTCAATGGTATTCCGAATCGAGGAATAATCTCATGGAGCAACACCCTAGTGACCTCTCGGGCTTTCTCAGTTCGAGTGGGGTAGGCTTCTACCAACCCGGAAAATGTGCAAACTAGAACTAACAAGTAGTGATACCCGTTTGCACGGGGCATTTCAGCAAAGTCCACCTGTATATCACTCATTGGGGCCACCCCTACTGACTGAACTCTTGGGGGTGGAACAGGACCTTGCTTAGCATTATTCTTGGCACATGTCAAACATTGCTGCGCTACTGAGGCGGTCAGGGGTCCTAATAGTGAAATACAAAAATGGGGCCTCAGGGCTTTTTCCATAGCTGTTTTCCCATAATGTGTGGCCTGATGAAAAGCATGAACAAAAGCTGGCCCTAATGCTTCAGGGATGACTGTGGGACCAGGAGGTAAGCTACCTTCTGAAGGTGGCAGCACTATCCAACCTTTTTCTGTCAGGACCCCCCCCCCCCTCCTTTTCACAGTAATAATCTAACTCTCTTGCAGTGTATCGGGGCGCCCAGGAACTAAGGGGCACAGGGAATAGGGCTGCTTGCATTGGGGTATCTTGGGTCCTAACTCGTCCTGTTTTGGCTGCTTTTCGGGCTGTGGCATCAACAAACCTGTTTCCTCGGGTGACTTCTCCTGCTCCTGCCTGATGACCTCGGCAGTGCATGACTGCCACTTGTTTGGGGGCCCATACAGCATCTAATAACATCAGTATCTCGGGCCCATACCTGATGGACTTGCCCCCTGAGGTGATCAACCCTCGTTCTTTATACAAGGCTCCATGCGCGTGCAAAGTTGTGAAGGCATACTTAGAATCTGTGTATACATTTAAGCGGAGTCCTTCTCCTAATGTCAATGCTCTAGTGAGGGCTATCAGTTCAACTTTCTGCGCTGAAGTTCCTGGGGCCAGGGCTGAGGACTCAACTACCAGATCAAGGGTCACCACTGCATATCCAGCACAACGATGTCCACTGATGACAAGACTGCTTCCATCTACAAAGAAAGTCCGTTCGGGGTCCTCTAGAGGGACATCAGTCAAATCAGGGCGGCTTGAAAATACAGTGTCCATGGTTTCTAAACAGTCATGATCAGGGGGCCCAGGACCAATTGGGAACAACGTAGCAAGATTCAAGGCTTGACTGACCTTTAACTGTATCTGGGGGTTTTCACACAGCATGCTCTGATATTTCAACATTCGTGAATTTGTTAGCCAGAAGTTTCCTTTGTGTTCCATGAGAGTCAGGACTGAGTGTGGCACAGTAACTTGGAGACTCTGTCCCAGAGTGAGCTTATCTGTTTCACCCACCAGGAGGGCTGTTGCTGCAACAGCTCTCAAACAAGGGGGCCAACCTTTTGCAACTACATCCAATTGTTTTGACAAGTAGGCAACTGGCCGTTGCCAAGATCCAAGAGATTGAGTCAGTACCCCCAACGCATTTCCTTGTGACTCATGGACGTAGAGATGGAAGGGCTTCTGGACATTTGGAAGACCTAGAGCTGGTGATGACATCAGAGCTTTTTTCAGAGACTGGAATGCTGCATCCTGTTCCGGTCCCCACTCTAGTGGAGACTTTTCCATTCCTTTGGTAACCTGGTACAATGGTTTTGCTAGCTGCGCAAAATTGGGGATCCATATGCGACAGTATCCCACGGCCCCCAGGAAGGCTCTTACTTGCCTCCTAGTGGTTGGAGAAGGGATACTGCATACAGCTTCTTTACGTTCTGGTCCCAAGCGTCGTATTCCGCTGGACAGCTGGAATCCTAGATATTTGACTTCAGTTTGGCATAGTTGTGCTTTGGCTCTTGAGACTTTGTAGCCAGCCTCTTTTAAAAGGTACAAGAGTTCACTAGTAGCTTGTAGACATTCACTTTCTGAGTTGGTGGCTATGAGCAAGTCATCCACATACTGAAGAACAACCCTTTGTCCTGGGTTCACTGGGTAACTTGAAAGATCTTGATTCAGGGCGGCACTAAAGAGAGTAGGTGAATTCTTGAATCCTTGGGGTAATCTGGTCCAGGTGAGTTGGCCCCGTCTTCCTGTTGTGGGGTCTTGCCATTCAAAAGCGAACAAAAGTTGACTGGTGGGGGCTAGGCGTATGCAGAAAAAGGCATCTTTCAGGTCCAGGACGGTGAAATGAGTAGCCTCAGCGGGGATCAGTCCCAAGAGAGTATAAGGATTTGGCACTACGGGGTGTATAGTTTCAACTGCATCATTTATCCGCCTTAGATCTTGTACTGGGCGGTAATCCCCTGTCCCAGGTTTCTTAACTGGGAGAAGGGAGTATTCCAAGGTGACTGGCACTCCTTGAGAAGTCCATACTTCAGCAGTTTCATTAAATGGCAATGGATACCTTCAATGGCTGGTCGGGGAAGAGGATACTGTTTCACATGCACCGGTTCTGCTCCTGGCTTGAGGGTGACAATGACAGGGGCTATGTTCTTCGCTAGGCCAGGTGGATTATCTTCTGCCCATACTTCAGGTGGGGCTATGAGGCTGGTAGGTATACAGGAACTGGTTGACTTGATTGGAGGTGCACTATAGAACCGCCACTCTTCTTCTCGGGGAACAGTTAGCACCATCAATCCAGCAGGCTTTGGGTTCACAGTCATTTTCATTTCTCCCCCTTCAGCGAAGGATATCTGTGCCTGGAGCTTGGCAAGCATATCTCGGCCCAGAAGTGGAATAGGGCACTCAGGCATGTACAAGAACTGGTGCGTTATTTTCTGCCCCCCTAGTTCACACATACGGTTCTGCAGGAATGACTTTGTGGCCTTGTTCCCAGTGGCTCCAACAATGGTGACAGATCGAGAGGAAAGAGGAGCCACTGGCTTAGCCACTACTGAATGTTCTGCTCCTGTATCTACCATGAAGTCCATATATTGGTCCCCTATCTTCAAACTGACCATAGACTCCTGGGGACCCAGGGTAAACTTGGAGCCCGGTCTGGCCTAGTCTTCATCCACGTCATCCATGTCATAGCCCGTTTCTACTGCCACTCCTTCAATGGCTTCTTCTCTCTCTTGCTGGAACTGTGCTCGGTTCATTCCTCCCCGCCTTCGAAATCGACCTCCTGTTCTCCAGGGACTCCCTCCTCCCCTCGTGGGGGCGGAGTCCAGATGCGGGCATTCACTTCTCCAATGTCCTTCTTTGCAGTAGGCGCACTGATTTGCACCCAATTGAGGCCTGCCACTTCCGCGGCCTCTTCCACGTTCTCTGGTCCTTTGATTAGGAAAACCTCCTCCACGTCGTTCAACTAAAGCGGCAGCAAGAAGATCTGCTTTCTTCTTCATCTTTCATTCACTTTCTCTGTCACGTTCATTTTCACGATTCACAAATACTTTCTGAGCGACTTCCATTAACTGTGCTGTATTCATGCCCGCAAATCCATCCAGTTTCTGCAATTTTCGTTTTATGTCTCTCTGGGACTGGCTGACAAAGGCCGCATTTACCATGTGTAGATTCTCCTGAGCGGCAGAATCATATGGGGTATTGTGAGAGATAGTGAGTGATAGCTACCTCCTATGACCCTATTAGGCGGCTGTGAGTCATGGGCTAACTTTTCTAGAAAGGGCTCTTTAAATCCAGGGCTCTGAATGCCTGGTATATTAAAAGCTTCCTTCTGGCTTTCCCTTCTCCTCCATGCTGGTGGAATTACTGTATAACTTTCAGTATCAAAGTTACTTCTGGTGCCACGCCCTTGCCTTTCAAACCAAACAGAACTTCTTGCCTTTTCTTTAGCAGAGCTAGGTTCCCACCTCTTAGCTGTGGTTCTGTCTCTTATATCTGGGCTTCTGGCAGCTCTCTCCTGGGCTCTCCAACTACCAAGAATCCTAGCAGGGTCCTTGGCAAGCTGCTGGCTGTTTCCTGCTCTGCTGCCACACCTACTGCTTCCTTCCCTCAGTGGATTTCCTCCAGCATGACGTGTGTTCACTGGATGCTGGCTTAGTCCTCCCAGGTCGCTGCCCCTACTGGCCTTCCCTGGTTCTACCCTGCTGCTTTTATCCTTGTTCTCTTTGCATGCTGCCTGGGTTTCTGAGAACAGGTGTTCCTGATTAGCCTTCCTGCTTCTAGCTACGTCAGGACTAGTGCAAGGACATTTTACTCTAATGCCTTTCTGCTTTTCTTGTGCTGAGTTTGTTTGCTGCTCAGCTAATTCTACATGAGCTGGGTTTGTTTGCTGCTCAGCTAATTCTACATGAGCTGGGTTTGTCTGCTGCCCAGCTGATTCTGAGGTAAGTTCCTTACTTTCCCCTAACTCCATGGGCTCTGTGCCAGCTGCTGTGTCACAAATCCCCCCCCCCCTTAAGATATTACGGGATAGGGAACGACCGTTCTCACAGCAAGGAATCCTAGATAAAGCATCGGCGTTCTGATGCAATTTGCCCGCCCTATGCTGTACAGAAAAATTGAACGCCTGCAACGCCAAATGCCAGCGTGTGAGGCGAGGGTTCTGATTCCGCATAGTACCCAACCATTTTAAAGGGGCATGATCCGTTATCAGTATAAAGTGACGGCCTGTGAGATAGAACCTAAGCGCCTCAATCGCCCATTTAATGGCCAGGCATTCCCTTTCCACGGTTGAGTAGTTGCCTTCTGCCCTGGAAAACTTCCTACTCAGATACATGACGGGGTGTTCTGCACCCTCAAATTCTTGGGAGAGGACTGCTCCCAACCCTGACTCTGAGGCATCTGTTTGTAAGATAAAAGGCCGCTTGAAATCTACTCCATATAGCACCGGGGCCTGACATAGTTTTCTCTTTAACAGTGCGAATGCCCCCTCCGCTTCCAGTGTCCACTTCAAATTATTGGGAGCATTTTTCCTTAACATATTGGTTAGGAGAGTACTGTCTTCTGCGAACCGGGGTAGGAATCGCCGGTAATAACCTATAAGCCCTAAGAAACTTCGGAGTTGTTTCTTATTCACCGGCTGTTGAAAGTTTTGCACACTTTCTATCTTACTGAGCAGAGGTCGGACCGTTCCCTTCCCAACCATATGCCCTAAATACTGGACTTCTGTTCCAGCAAACAAACATTTCCCAGGGTTTAAAGTCAACCCTGCCTGCCGTAGGGCCTTCAGAACGGCTTCCACCCTGGAGAGGTGTTGTGCCCAGGTGGTGCTGTGGATGACAATGTCATCCATATATGCCACTGCGTAGTTTTGATGGGGATGTAAAACCTGGTCAACGAGCCTCTGGCACGTCGCTGCTGCCCCATGCAGCCCGAACGGCATACGCCGGAACTGAAATAACCCCAGAGGAGTGCTGAAAGCGGTTTTGGGTTTAGAGGCACGGGTCAACGGTATCTGCCAATATCCTTTGGTAAGGTCAAGGATGGTCAGATACCGTGCCTGCCCTAGCCGGTCCAGCAACTCCTTGATACGTGGCATGGGGTAGGCGTCGAAGAGGGAGATGGCGTTAACCTGCCTAAAGTCGATGCAGAAACGCAAGCTGCCATCGGGCTTGGGCACCAGGACTACTGGGCTACACCACGGGCTCTTGGACTCTATTACGCCCATGTGCAACATGTCCCGCACTTGTGATATAACCTCCTTCTTATGAGCCTCCGGCAGGCGATAAGGCCTTTGCCACACTACTTTCCCGGGAGGGGTGAGCATTTCATGGGCCACAAGGCCGGTTTCTCCCGGCATGGGTGTGAGGACATCCCTAAATCGCTTAAGCAATTGGACTAACTGGTGCCGCTGTTGTAGTGACAATTCCAGGCCTATTCTTGGAGAGGGATCTTCTCTGCAGTCTATGACCTGGGGACCCAGATCATCCTCCACCCTCTCTTCCGAGGTCATTCCCTTCACCTCCCTCGACCCGGTGGAACCGAACCTGCCTCCTCCCCGGCTGGTAGGCGTCAATAGGGGTACCTCTTTTAGCTCCGGAGACCCAATCCGCTCACAAATAAGCTGGGCCACCCTGTCCCCCACTTTAAGCTCAAAATCTCGCTCCCCGAAATTAAAAAGAAAAATTTTGACCTCTCCCCTGTAGTCAGGGTCTATAACCCCTGCCCCAACATCGATAAAATGTTTGGAGGCCAGTCCAGAACGGGGGGAGATTTGTCCATAACAACCTGTCGGCACTTGTATTTGTAATCCTGTATCTATCAGGGCTTTTCCCCTCTTGGGCACTACCCTATCTACTGCACTAAAGAGATCGTACCCCACAGCTGCCGCGGTTGCTCTTTGTGGGCTCTGGGCGTTTGGGGATGTCTTGCAGAATTTTAACACAAAACCCTCCTTACCACGGGTTTCTGCTTTCACCGGATTTTCCACATTTGGGCTTGTCTTTTTAGGCTTCGCAAATAGTGGCTCAGGAATTAAGGTCACCATAGCTTCTCCTCTTCCACTGTCCTCCTGTTCAGGCTTCTTTCCCCTTTCTACCTTCATGGGACCTCCTTGTGGACCCTCCTCTGCCCGACCATCACCCTCCTCTAGGGGATCAACCTGATCTTCTGTAACTTGGGCTGGAGATTCAACCAAGGGTCTATCCCCTTCTGGGTGTAGGCCTTCCTCTAGTCCTTGGTCAAATGGTGGCCAGTCCCTACCCAGTACTATATCGAAAGGTAATCTTGGAACTAGGGTGACTAGAACTTTCCTGCGGGTTCCTAACCCTTTTATTACTAGGCTGTAAAGGAGGTAACAAGTGGAGGCCCCATGGATGCACCTTATTTTGGCTACTCCTTGTGTTTGACTCGGGGTGGAGCCAGTGCGGGCCTGTATGGTTTGCCATAATTTTCCCGAAACCATACTTTGGTCCATGCCTGAGTCCAGTAATGCTTTAGCGGGGACTCCTTGTACTTCAACATCTATACGGAACCCTGCTTGTATGCTTTTTCTGTCACCTGTTATCAGAGCTGTACGCCATATACAATCTTTTTTCATGTGACCAATTTTCCCCACATTTAAAACATTTTTTCAATGCACTTCTAGCATCCCTCTTATGAAAACATTCATTCATATTTTGAGTACACATCCTAGGCTCTTTGACTGCCTTTCCAGAATTGACCATACCCAACTTACTCACAGCACCTCCTTGTGGCCTATTAGCCAATTCGGCTTCCATGAACCGTTCTGTGAGCTGCGCCGCTTCGGCTGAGGTCTGGCAATTCTGCAAGGTTAAAAATGCTTTCACTTCTGCTGGAACTGCTTCCGAGAACTGTTCTAATACAATCGTATCCAATATACTTTCCAGAGTCTTCCCTTCTGGAATCAACCACTTCCAAACCAGGCTGCGCAGCCTCTGGCACAGCGCCTTAGGTGTTTCACCTGGCTGGAGACGGGTAGACCTTAGCATGCGCCGACAGACCATAGGCGTTAGGCCTAGCCTATCCTTTATTGCTTTCTTTACTTCTTCATAGTCAGTTGCCAAGGTAACTGGCATGGCTTGGTATGCTGATAAGGCCTCTCCTGTTAAGAAGGTGGCCAGCCTGAATGCCCATTGCTCTTTGGCCCAATGTGCATTGAGGGCTACCCTCTCGAATGCCTCAATGAAATCATCAAAATTATCAGCCTCAGTCATTTGTCCAAATGCCAATGCCCCACAGTTCTGTGGGCCTACCCCACAGAAATGCTGTTGCGGTGGTTTCTCCTTCCTTCGTTCGTCCAGCAGAGTGTGTACCAGTTCGGTCAGGGGCTTCTGTTGGAGTTGCAATGCCGCCATGGCCTGCTCTTGGCTCAGCTGAGCCATCTCCGCTTGCTTCTCGAACTGTGCGCTCATCCATCTTAGGAATTCTTGAACATCCATCTTGATGCTCACCCACTCTGGAAACAAACAAAAGAAAACACCAAGTGTGGCACTACTAATGTTCTTGTGCCTAGTCCCACCTTCCTTTTTAGCTACACCTTCTCACTCGAATCCCCCTCAGCCTGTGCCCATATACCGTTACCTGAGCCAGGTGGAGATTCACACTTTGAGAAGGGGCTTAACCTTTCCCTCAGGATCTGGAACCTTCTGGGCGTGTCCAGCCTTGGCACTCGTAGGATTCCTCTGCGTTGTTCCTCTGTTGTATCACGGTTCTATGCTCCTCTTAGGAATAAATCCGCAAACAACTACGCCATTTGTGAGAGATAGTGAGCGATAGCTACCTCCTATGACCCTATTAGGCGGCTGCCTAGGGTGTTAAGATTTAAGTTGCCTTTAATACAAAAAGAGTCTTGTAGTCAAGTGGTAAGGCAAAAGTAATATTAGGGCTTTATTCCCTGCCCTGAGGGGATATTCCTGGGATACAACAAACAATATGAAACAAAAGAACTGCTGCACAGAAAATATCTTCTTTCCTTCAGGCACCATCAGCTGGTTGCTTTGCACACGCTCAACATAAAGATACAATATCGTCAGATAAACAAATTGTACAATCCATGGGCACAGGGTCAGAATTATAGCTGCTGTTCTCCCCCTGCGTTAACTCAGAGTCACTTACAATTGCATATGGGTCACACTCTTCACAGCTGCTGTCTTCCTTAAAACTCTCCTGTGAGTCATGGGCTAACTTTTCTAGAAAGGGCTCTTTAAATCCAGGGTTCTGAATGCCTGGTATATTAAAAGCTTCCTTCTGGCTTTCCCTTCTTCTCCACGCTGGTGGAATTACTGTATAACTTTCAGTATCAAAGTTACTTCTGGTACCACGCCCTTGCCTTTCAAACCAAACAGAACTTCTTGCCTTTTCTTTAGCAGAGCTAGATTCCCACCTCTTAGCTATGGCTCTGTCTCTTATATCTGGCCTTCTGGCAGCTCTCTCCTGGGCTCTCCAACTACCAGGAATCCTAGCAGGGTCCTTGGCACGCTGCTGGCTGTTTCCTGCTCTGCTGCCACACCTACTGCTTCCTTCCCTCAGTGGATTTCCTCCAGCATGACGTGTGTTCACTGGATGCTGGCTTAGTCCTCCCAGGTCGCTGCCCCTACTGGCCTTCCCTGGTTCTACCATGCAGCTTTTATCCTTGTTCTCTTTGCATGCTGCCTGGGTTTCTGAGAACAGGTGTTCCTGATTAGCCTTCCTGCTTCTAGCTACGTCAGGACTAGTGCAAGGACATTTTACTCTAATGCCTTTCTGCTTTTCTTGTGCTGAGTTTGTTTGCTGCTCAGCTAATTCTACATGAGAAGGGTTTGTTTGCTGCTCAGCTAATTCTACATGAGCTGAGTTTGTCTGCTGCCCAGCTGATTCTGAGGTAAGTTCCTTACATTCCCCTAACTCCATGGGCTCTGTGCCAGCTGCTGTGTCACAGTATATAGTCTATAAGCTTCGGACAACCGCTCATAAAAGGCCGCTGGGCTCTCATCTGGACCCTGGAGGACTTCAGATACCTTCCCGATATTCATGGCCCTCTGGCCTCCCTTCTTCAGGCCCTGCAACAAGGCCTGGCGAAATCTCGTTAGGGCCGCTGCCCCCCCTTTCATCATTTGGGTCCCACCCGGGATCTTCATTTGGGTAAGCTGCAGTGGCAGCTTGTGGGAGATTTATTCCTCCCCCTTCTACGGGGTTTTCTTCTAACCAACGGAGAGCTGCTTGCCCAATTCGTCCTCACTCCTCAGTAGTAAAGAGGGTGGACAGGAGCTGGCGACAATCGGCCCAGGTAGGCTGGTGGGTTTGCATGATACTAGACATTAATTCTGTTAATTCCTGGGGTTTTGCTGTATAAGATGCATAATGTGTTTTCCAGTTTAATAAATCGGTGGTAGAAAAAGGTACGTAGACTAGGCTGGTTGGTCCTGGCATCATCTGACCCTGGTCATTTAAAATAGGTACACCAGGCACTTGGCATAATGGCATTAGGTGCCCTGCTTTCTCCTTCTTCTTCGGAGTTATACTTCTTAGATCATAAGGATCTCGGGCACAAACTTCCTTGGCGGGTGACCCTGAACTGGCAGGAGAGCCTCCGCTCTCAGCATCGTCAGAGGACTTGGGTCCCCCCGACGTACCTGGGCCTGACTCGGGACTGTCACTCAGGGGAGGGAGCTTCTTGGGCTGCTGCAGCGGCACTTGCTGGGGTTCCTCATCAGGCTCCGCTTCAGGCAGTGGTGCTGGGGGAACTAACTTATGTGGGTACTGGGGTAACTGGGCCAGGATGTCTGGGGACTCTGGGGCGGAATACACAGGTGGCTTCTCCTCCTCAACCTTTCGGGTCCCCCTAGTGGTGGCTACTAATATTCTACATTGCTCCTCATAGCAGCGCTTCATCCATAAAGGCTGCCTTTCGCAAGCATCTAACCAGGAATCTATATAGGGGAACTGGTCAGGATGCACTTTTTGTACAAGTTGATGAACACGGGAAACCTTTTCTACATCAAAAGTGCCCCTGCGGGGCCATGAAATAGCTAACGCAGGCCACTCCCTATCACATAGCATTTTTAATCTAGACGGAGACATTTTTATACCGTAGTCTCCTGAAAATCCTTTACGGAAATTCTTGATCATACATTCCAATGGAGTTTGCGTGGACTCCGCCCCTCCCATAATCTAATCGTAACTATGTACACGTAATGACATACCAGACAACAAACAGTAAGGGTAGGTAGTATGGCTGTAGGTAAGGGGTCCGTAGAGCCCACGGGACACTGGGGGGGGGCAAACACCACTCGCTTCCTCCTTTTCGCGACCTGGGCGCGGTCGCCCGGCCAGGAATTGCGCTACTCAGGAGTCCACTTTCACTCGGTCTATAATTCAAGACCTCTCAATCACACAAGCAATCATATTTTCACAAAAAAAAAAGATCATTTTTCAAGTGCCCAGGTTTTCTGACTAACTGACTATTTCAAACAAGAAGGGTCGATGGCTTCGGCTTCCGCTTTCTCTTATGCGGAGCGTACTAGGACCGCCCTTATGAGAGGTGATCAAGCTCTCTTGTCTCGCGCATACTTATGCGAGATTTCTCAGTTAGTCTATACCAAATCAGTCTCGCGCACACTTATGCAAGACTCTTCTTCCCAGGCTGTACTTACTGACTATCAAATCACAAGAAATGTCTACTCACTGGATCCAGTTCCCGATACCACACCCGTTCTTGGATTGGATCCTGGACTCCCCTCGGGTTCAGAGGTGTTGGCCGGCCAGAGCCAGTGGCCCGCCGAGGCAAGGCGGAACCCTCTCCGGCACAAAAGGGCCAACGGTGCCTGAGGTTTCCCCCGCGGTCGGACAGACACAGTTCCAACCGGGCCAAACCTCGAGGCGAATTGTGTAGATTACTCACTTGAATACCATTCACTACTCGCACTTCCCGGCCAACGCACCAGGAATATGCTGCAGTGAAGTGTAATCAATGAATAAATCCAGGAGTCAATTGACAGGGTCCAAGCCAGTTTATTGTGCACAAGGCCCAGTCAGTCAAAGCTTCAAAAGGAACTGAGCAAAGTTTTTTTTACAGAGACATACTCATTTATACCTCTTCTTCAATTTGATACATGAGACCTTTCTATTGGTTCCAGCTTGATAAATGCAAACTTTCTATTGGTTCCAACGCCCCCTGCACCTGTCCAATCAGAGATCCCTCCTGGGCCTAGCACCCAGCTCCCTCCCTTAGGACTGTTCTAACAATGGTGCAGTTTCTTGGTTTGATACTTCTCTACTGCAAGGTCGTTTCTGGCTCTAGGAATGCATGCATTGAAACATTTCTATCTTTCGCACACAAGAGAATAATGAAAGACTTATGAATTCATGTAAAACTTCTTATTAAGCAGTTTAAAACAATTTTCTCATTTTTCGCAGATTTTTGGTTCTTTTCTAGCTATAGTGGGGGTTGGAGTCCAGGCCTAACTTACAGGCCTTTCATATTTGCAGACTATTCTAGGCCATAGCCTGCCACAGTTTAGTTGTTTCTGAAGGATGCTAACAGAGCCCATCCTGTTTTTGCACATGGATATCTTTGTGAAGCAGTTAGGTGAAGTTAATCTTGTATTTTCTCTCTACAGCATTTCCATGTAAGGTGGTTCTTCTACATCACCGTTGTTCAACAGAAATGTGTCAAAGCTGCTGAACTAGGCTGTAGACCAGTAAGTACAGTATGAAGCTCCATTTTCTCATGCTGAGGGGACCTCTTTCTTGGTGAACAAAAAGGAGGATCTGCATCCCTGGACACCATCCTCAGCCAATTTTGTGAGGTCATCAAGAGTGGAAGAGGCATTTCAACTGGTGAATTAGTGACCCATGTCCACCTGAGATCAGACTCAAACTTACAGAATAGTGTTTAGCATTTTCCAATGCATTTCTCTCTAAGGAGATTCCTGGGCTCCCTGTCCTTCTTGGACCAAACCCAAACCTGTGGCTGGTATAGAGTCTTTGGAAACAGGCAAAGGATTGCTCTATCACAATTTGTAGAAAATGCATTAATCTGGAAAATGAAGCAAAGGACTGCAAAGAGATTAAATCTCTACAGGGACAACAACATACTTACAGATACTGACCCCAAAGGACAAATCATTTGACCACACCACAGAACTACAGCAGCAGGAACCTTGCCCCACAATAAACCATATTCATAATGATTCAAAAATTAACCTCTTCCTGCACTACCAAGAGCAGGGAGGAAGACCCCAGAGATGATCCCCAAATACCTCAAAACAGAGGCATTATGGAAACTCCCCAAATGCTAGCTATTAAGCACCAAAGTTCAAGAAAAAGAAAACAAACACCAGCAAGAACGCTACTCAAGAAGCTAAAAGGCATGCAGGAGGAAAACCCGGATCCCTCAATGACCAGGATAGAAATCACATAGACAACCATCATCACCACAACAGACAGCAATAATGAAGGAGATGAGGACACTAGCTGAACAATTAGGACAGTTCCTCAATCCACTTATGACAGTCAAAGTGAGGTGTCTGTTCACTGGATTAGAACCCTTGAGTATACAGCAGCTATGTCCCCAGTAATATCACAGACTATGGACAAGAGCCTGGCAGTCCTGCTGATGCAGCAACAAACTAAGCCCAAGGGTATGGTAACTACGACTGTCAGGACTTTCTCATTATTCTCTTTAAAAATAAGGGGGGGGGGTATTTTAGAAGTTCTATTTGTGCTTTGGATATCTGAAAATGGGCTTAGAGATGTCCAAAGCATGGTGATGTCTCCAGAGGCATTTTAGAAGCCTGGACATCCAAGTCTGAGTTGGGGCGTGGTGGAAGCATGGCTAAGGTATTCCTATGAAACTAAATGTCACTGCCTGACCTTAGAAATCTCCTGGACATCCTGAGTCATGTCTAATGTTATACCTGATCCAGGCACAAATAGGCATTGGGAAAGTGCTCATTTTGGCCATAAAACATTCACAGTGTTTAGAGAAGATGTCACTCTACCATCTCCTATACTCTGTACAATCACAATGATAGCAACAATAGGATTTGAAACCTGGATTCCCTGGTCCTAGCCCACTACTCTAACCATTAGACTATTCCTAGATGTCCACAAGCTAGAATATGGTTCTGGGGATGTCTAAGTTGATGCCCCTGCAGACATCCATATAGCTTAGTTACTCACCAGTAACAGGTGTTCTCTGGGGACAGCAGGAATCAGTCCTCATATATGGGTGACATCGGCATCGATGGAGCCCGCGCAGATTCACTCCCCAACTTTCAAAGAAAGTCTTTGAGAGTTAGATCATGCCTGCGCGGTCACCTTCCCACCCAAGGGTGCCATCTTACCTCAGTATGATGACATAGCTCAATCAAGCTTAAAAAAACAACAATTCCACGGTGAGGAGGGAGGGCTGTGAGTACTGATTCCTGCTGTCCCCAAAGAACTACACTTTCTCTGGGAACAAGCAGGAAGTCAGTCCTCACATATGGGACTCCCAAGCTACAGGCTACTGAAAAAACCTGTAGGAGCCACAAGAAACCCAAAAGGCGAACCCTGAAGGGCAGCAAGAAGCACTGAATGGCTTAAAGTCCAGTGATGCAACCCCAACATTGATGCTGGAAACACCTTTCCGATAGCCTGGACACAAAGGGCCAGAGGGAAGGAGTTGCACTATTCCCCAAAGAGGTGACAAAGTACTGCCTAGCCGAAGTAATGCACAGTGAAAGTATGGACCAAAGACCAGGTGGCAGCCCGGCAAATGTCCTGCAGGTGGACCGAACGCAGGTGAGCCACCAAGGCTGCCATGGCGTGCACATTATGTGCGGTAACATGACACTCCAGAGAGAGTACAGCCTGCTCATAGGCAAAAGAGATGCAGTCTGCCATCCAGATAGACCAGGTCTGCTTAGAGACTGCAAATCTGAGCCTGTTGATGTCATAGGAGACGAACAGCTTTGATGAGCAGCAATGGGCCTGTGTCCTCTGGAGTCTACGTAGAAGGGCAGGGACTCTTGCAATCCAGGGTATGTAGCGAGGCCTCCGCTCGGGATGTGTGAGACTTGGAGAAGAAGGTGGGAAGGACCACCTCCTGGTTCATGTGAAAAGCGGACACCACCTTAGGCAGGAATTTCAGGTGAGTCCAGAGAACGACCCTATTTTTGTGGAACCTGGTGTAGGGGGTGTGGGCCACCAATGCCTGCAGCTCACTAACTCTCCTGGCTGAAGGGAGTGCCACCAGGAAAACTACTTTCCATGACAAAAATTTGAGAATGCATGTAGCCAAAGGCTCAAAAGGGGGAACCATCAGCTTTCCCAGGACAACGTTCAGGTCTCAAGTCATCGGCGGTGGGTGGCTGGATGGTCAGATGAGAAGAAGCTCCTTCATAAAATAGCCCACAAGGGGGTGTACAGAGATGGAATGGCCATCGACAAGGTGGTGATGCACTGCCAGGGCACTGAGGTGCACCCTGACCGAGTTAGACATTAGACCAGCCTGAAAGAGGTGCAAATGATATTACAGAATGTCCTGGACCGAGCAAGAGAAAGGGTTGAGATTCCTATCTGTACACCATACAAAGAATCTATGCCATTTAAAGGCATATATGCTCCATGTTGAGTCCTTCTGCAATGCCAGTAGGATGTCTTCCATGTCCCAGGAGAGGTGGAGGTGTGCTATGTCTAGCTGTTCAGCATCCACATCATCAGGGCAAAGGACTGGAGGTTAGGATGGAGAAGGGTCCCATCCTCCTGAAAGAGCAAGTCTGGGGCCTGATCAAGGGGTATCGGGGCTGCTCGGGACAGCTGCAGGAGCAGAGGGAACCATGTCTGCCAGGGTCACTGAGGAGCAATGAGAATTACCGAGGCCTGGTCCAACTGAACCTTGAACAAGGTCTTGGGAACCAGGGGAGTAGGTGGGTATGTGTACAGCAGAGTCCCGGACCAGGACAGGAGAAAGGCATCTGCCGCCACCTGTTTCAGGGTCGGCCTCTGGGAGCAGAAGCACAGCAGCTGCTCATTCTCGGGGCTGGCGAAGAGACCCAACATCAGGGTCACTCAACATTGAAAGATGGAGGTGGCCACCACTGCGTTGAGGCGCCACTCGTAGAGCTGAAGGACTCTACTGAGTCAATCTGTAAGCAGATTGTCCTGGCCCAGTATGTACACTGCCCAAACGGTCATGCACTTCTCCATGGCAAAGGTCCAGAGGCAAACCACCTCCCAACAGAGGAGGTACAAGCCCATTCCCCCCTGCACGTTGATGTAAAACATCGCTACTTGGTTGTCCGTCTGGACGAGGACAACCTGACCTGCCAGGTGGGCCTGACACACCCGAAGGGCATTTATCATAGCTCTGAGTTCCAAGAGGTTGATTTGGAGCGCACTTTCCTCCCGAGTCCAGGTGCCCTGCAACTGGAGACCATCGCAGTGGACTCCCCAGCCGAGCTTGAAGGCGTCCATGGTCAGGACGCATTGGGCCAGCCGAAGATTCTGTTTGCTCTGCCACCAGGTAAGAGAAGCCACCAGAGGCTAGGTGATCTGGACCCAATCCTCCAGATGGCCAGTGGCCTGAATCCATTGAGAGCTGAGGGTCCACTGGACCTGTTGCATCTGTAGATGGGCCTGTGGGGTCACATGAACCATCAAGGCCATGTGCCCCAAAAGGCACAGCAGAAGAGGGGCGGATGCCAAAAAGCGACCCTGTACCTCCTTTGCTTGGGTTGCCAGATGCTGTGCCCTGTCTAGAGGAAGGAAGGCTCCTATGAACTCCAGGTGTTGGGTCGGTAACAGATGTGAAGCCCAGAAGCTGTAGCACCCTGTTGGTGCTGTAGGCCATGTGACATACCTCCTCTGATGAGCTGGCCTTTATGAGCCAGTCATCCAGATAGGGGAAGATGAAGACTCCCAGAAAGTGGAGGTGAGCAGTGATTACCGCCAGGCACTTGGTAAACACCCAGGGGGGCCGAGGAGAAGCCAAAGGGGAGCACCTGGTACTGGTAGTGGCAGCCTCTGATGACGAAGTGGCAGTACTGACAGTACCCAGAATGTAGGTATAGACATCTTTGATATCCAAGGAGCATAGTCAATCTCCCCGCTGGAGGTAGGGCTGCAATGTTCCAAGGGATAGCATCTTGAACTTCTCCTTGACCAGAAAGCGGTTTAGATCCTGAAGATCCAGGATGGGCTGAAAGTCTCCTGCCTATTTTGGCATGAGGAAGTACCAGAAGAAGAACCCTATGCTCCAGAGGGACCGAGAGACTGGCTCTACTACCCAATCCTTGAGTAGGGACTTGAGTTCCATCTGCAGGAGCTGTCTGTGTAGGGAGGTCATGAGAAGTTCCCCTGGAAAAAAGAGAGGAAGCGTCTGGTTGAAGTGCAGAAAGTAACCTTCCCACACCACCTGCAGCACCCAGGCGTAGGTGGTGATGCCCAGCCACAGATAAGTGAAGTAAACCAGACATCTTTCCATGTGCCTTGGGCACTGACACTTGGGAGGAAGACGGGCTATGCCCAAGGATTCAAAAGCCCATCCCCAGGCTGCGGATGGGGCGTTGATTGAGGCTTGGGGGCTTTCTGCATATGGGGGCTGTGCCCCTGGCCCTTGGCCTGCTAACCTTGTTGGGGAGCCCGAAAGGTTGGAAATTGGGGTATTTCCCATAAGCCTTCTTTGCCTTTGGGTTGAAGGGCTTTTTCTTTGAAGCCTTCTGATGGGAAGGGTCAGAGCTCTTCCAGGACAGCCTAGTCCTGGTCATAAACTCTGACTCCAATCCAGCCATCTTGTTGGTCATGGGTTTGACAAAGTGGTTCTCTCCATGGCAGGAGACATCAGTTAGTTTGTTCTGTACCCATTGCTCCAAGTCCAAGGACTGTAGCCAAGCCAGGTAGTGGGCACTAATGCCCACCGCAGCCACACGAGCCATGGAGTTGTGAGGCAGTTGTGTCTTCTGAAAACTGAGGCTCTTGCCAAATCGATACTGGGAATCAAGTCACTGGATCGCTATTGGCACCATTTACCAGGATCTCCCACATCCTAAACAGCAGGCACTCCAGAATGGGGGGAATCAGCACCGTCAGTGCCTCTCTCAGAGGGGCCTCGTACTGGAGGATTTCAAGGTCCTCAGCACGGGGTTCGTCCTCCAGTTCCGCTATGAAGGTCAGGGCTTATGCTCCTGAAAAGGAGATGGTTCAGAGGGGACATCCCTGTGTAACATGGTGTTGGGCGACTTGTCATCGATCATCCAACCAGACGAGACCTTGAGCCCAGACAGTCATGGGGGCGATGAGCTGCCGGCATCGATGGAGATAAAGGTGCCCTATGCGCCAACCACAAGGTGCTCGGGGACGAGTCATGCCTTGAACAGGAGGTCAACTGACATGGCTCCAAACGAGCAAATTGTTCCAGCACCTGCTAATGTCTTCCAGAGAGTTCTTTGCAGTAGAGAGTCTCGTTATTGGCACTAATGACCCAGAGGCTCTGGACACTGGGCTCCATTGCATCTCAAGGAAAACAGCCGAGCTGCATTCCAAGGCCGCCATCCTGGCTTTAATGCCAGTAGGCTCTGCAGCGACCCATTCGGGCCTCGAGGACATCGAGCCTGAAGACGGCTTCCTCGAAGAGGAATCACCATGGTGATTGTGTTGGAGGATCGAGCCCAATCCTCCCCATGCAGACTCCTCCTGCCAGTGCAGCTTTGAGGGCTGCTCTTGGCCATTGCCCTCAGCATTGGGTCAAGGCCAGATACAAGAGGTCTTACCCCCAGCTCCAGGATCGGACTTTGACTTCAACTTGGATGATGTCCTGGACCCATGGGGGAGGTCCTCCAAAGACGACACCCAGTCTGAGGCTCCACGACCTTGGGGCTCGCATCGAGCATGTGCGCGCGACGCCGAGTCATCAGAAGCAATCTCCAAGGGCAGCGATTACCGACTCGATGCAGGTACCGCAGCAGAGGCCGAGCCAAACAGCTCCTCCCACTGCTTTTCATGATTCCTCTGGCTCTTGCTCGACATCTGCAGGTAGAGTGGGCAAGTGGAGTCATCATGATCCATACTGAGACACTTGATATAGCAACTGTGGTGGTCTGTTATAAACATGGTATGAGGGCATTTGCCATATTGCTTAAATCCGCTGATCGAAGACATAGCAGGGAAGACAGCACCCGCAAGATCAAACTCAGCTGTCTAGGTCAGGGAGGGTGTAAGAAAAGACCTGCACACCGAAAAATAAAAATAAAAAAGGACCCGAGAAAGTGACGCCGAGGCGAGGGGGGACTCAAGCGGTAAGAAGGTGATTGGGAACCGACCGGTAAAAAGAGAAAAAATGCTAAGAGAAGGGTTAGAAAAAATCAGCTTTTACCAGGGACAACAGATAGGATGTCTGCAGGGCTCCACGGAAAAAGGAAGACTGAGGTAAGGTGGCACCCTGGGGCGGGAAGGTGACCGCACATGCGAGGTCTAACTCCTAAAGGCTTTCTTTGAAAGCTGGGGAATGAATCCATGATGGTTTCATTGATGCCAACTTCACCCATATGTGAGGACTGACTTCCTGTTTGTTCTCAAAGAAAAGGCATGTCCACGTTTGTGAAATGGTGCCTGAGCTTGTACGTGCCTGCTTTTTTTTCAGACATTCTGGCTTGGATGTTGTTTATTGTTTATTAAGTTTTGCTTGACCACCCTTTGTCAGGCAGACAGAGCAGTTTAGAAAAAAAAGTACATAACATAAAAGGCAGAATGAGAGAGGAACTCCATATCATGACAGGAAAGGTGGAGGGCAGGATAGCATAAAAGAATAAGAAGAAACAGAGAGCAGTTGATCCAGGCGTACAAGTGTGGGGGGGAGGGGGCGTGGGGAGGTCTGTCTATCTATACATCAGGACTCAGGTGGCTTCTAGTCCAAATGCTTGGGTAAAAATGTGGGGTTTTAAGAGTTAAACCTAGGAAACGAAGACTCCAAGTGAAGCTGGGCCAGAAGGCAGTTTCAGAGAGAGAGGGCAATGAAGAAAATCACGTATTGGCGTGTGGACAAATATTTAGCACAGTGACAGGGAGGGGAGGACCAAACAGTTATCCTGGAGGGAATGAAGGCAGAATTGAGACACATAGGGAATCAAAGAGGAAAGGTAATGCAGTGCACAGTTATGCAAGGCCTTGTGAGTGAGAGTGGGGGCCAGTGCAGAGGAGGACTTGGAGCCAGTGATCCAGGTGGCAGTGGTCTTGGCAGGGTTAAGTTTTAAAGTGTTATTGAATAACCAGGCAGAGATAAGAGTCTAGGGCGGAGTTGCTGCTGGAGAGGTCAGGTGAAATGCTGTTGAGTCCTGCAAGAAGTAGCATGCACTTAGAGGTCATTTGTAAAATTCCACTTAAGAAGTATAATGGACTCCTTCAAGCATGTTAATGCATTTTCCTTTTCAGATTGCCAGAAAGGTGACATCTGCCTACTGCAAGAATTCAGTACCTAATGCACATAGTCGTAAGCCCACCTCACTTTCAATTAGTCTCTGGATCCCTGTGATCTAGGAGAGACAGCTGTAGGAACATATACACATTATTTATGTCCTTAATATTTCGCTCACACCTTTCCAGTAGTAGTTCAAGGTCAGTTACAATCAAGTACAGTAGGTATTTTCCTGCCCCCAGAGGGCTGACAATCTAAGTTTGCAACTCAGGCACTGGAGGCTTAAGTGACTTTCCCAAGGCCAAAAGGAGTGCCAGTGGTATTACCATTCTGTTCAGAGAAAGCTGCTTCAGAGTTGAAAGATAAGCATAGCCTGAAGCTAATTCATGGCAGAACATTGATCATGACCATATGAATGGATGGAAAGCAGCTAAAACTCATCAGTGTGCACACTGTCCTTGACAAGAATGAACTGTTCTAGTCTCATGCTGCAGCTCATGACCTCTAGAACCACTGCGATGGAGATGGAGAGACTTCAACAACATGATTAAGGAGGGAGAAGGAAGCTCTTCCCAAATGGGTACGTCTTCTCAGGGAAATGTTCAAGGACGCATACTTGCAAAAAGCAATGGGATTCACAATGTGCAGCTCCATAAACTTCACTTGGAATCATACTGGTAGCTTAGTTTGTTGTCAGACAGACTTCCTGTTCACAGTCTGGAAGGCCGCACAGTGTTCCAAAATGGTGGCAATCTCCACTAATCACAGAGCAAGTGCAAGGTTGTTTTCCAGCAGGCCCTGGCTCCTGGAAGATAAGTGGATAAACGTGGGGGGACAATAAATGACTACTTCTATAGCATCACAGAGTGCTGGAACTGGGTAATGATGAGGTTCCATAGCTTCTTTCAGGAGAAGAAAGGACACTGTGCAAGTGAGAAGACAGGGAAGTTCAGGCCCTGCAATGTGAGTTACAGACTCAGCTCATACTTCTGTGTTTCAAATAGAACATGTATAAGGATCTGGAGAAAACCAAGGAAGATCTGAAAAAGCAGTTTAAGGGAGGAATCCAGGAAAACCACCTTTCAGTCCAAAGCAAAGCATATGGAGCAGACAAGACATACCACTTCTTGAAAAAAGCTCCATATTGGGTTCACATCCCTGGCAGAGCTAAAAAACAAGAAACGCTATCCTGGACAAACCTCTCAAGCTAGAGGAGATGCACCAGGTCACCAAATCCTTTGAAAAGCAGATAAGATCCCAGACAGCTGCTACTTCACAGTTTAATTCTATATCAGGATGTGGGAGTTCATTGGCCTGGAGCTGCTTGAGAAGATGGCAGTGTGAGCCGCAAACCCTACATACTGAAAGAGGGATTGCCTACCCTTGTGCATAAGCATAGGGGATAGTGATGTGACTTCGAGAAACTGGAACTCCACTTCTCTCTTGAACATGGACTACTAAATCCTGCCAAAGGTAATGATTAAAAGACTTAAGGGTGTTAGACCAGATACAAGGCATCTCAGGACACAGAATCACAGACAGCCTGGCTCTGACTGGGAATACATTCAGTACATGAAGGAACACTATATATGAGTAACTCTTGTTAGCCTGGACCCAAAAGCAGTGGTTGACTGCATCACACACAACTTCCTTGAGCATATTCTGAAGGTTTGTAATGGGCAAGTTGTTCTATCAATGTAGTTTAGTTTATTTTACTTGATATACCACTATTGTGGGTTGCAGCTATGCAGTTAAGGAAGTTATATTCAGCTACTATATGCATTTCCCTGTCCCCAAAGAGCTCAGAATCTAAGGTTATACCTGAGGTAATGGAGGGTTAAGTGGCTTGCCCAAGGCTACAAGGAGTGCCAGTGGAAGTAAAACCCCAATCCTTCCAGACTAAAGATGCTGTCCCCCAGTGGGACTTGAACCTAGGTCCTTCTGGACTAAGGATACTACCCCAACCACTAAGCCACTCCTCCCTGTGGATATTGCTAATGCTACAATCAGGTCAGGAATCAGACTAGACTGTCCTCTCACCTCAATTTTGTTTGTTCCACAAATAAATTAGTAACAATCAGACAACATGAGGGATTAATGGGATCACAGTAGTAGGCACCCAAGAAAGTTGGCAAGTGTTTGGTCTACATGGATGACTTTACCATCTTCTGCCACAACGGGCCTTAAGGAGAACACCAGGGGACATATAAGCTGGAAGAGCTTCACAATCAAGAGTGACCTGCAGTAAGTTGGAGACTGCATTGTTAGGAGAATGGAGCTACAGCGCTGCATATGGCTAGTAGCACTATAAAAATGCTAAGCAATACAGTATTGTCACGACTCCTGCAGAAATTCCATTAACTCCTGCAATGACCTTTCATACATGTGCTCTGCAGCAGTGCCAGCCCCATATCCATGACTCCTGCAGCACCTTCTCTTATAGGCACTCCACCCTGCAGCCAGCCCACCCCCCCCCCACCCCCTTTCGCAAGTATTCTATGAACTTCTTTACATTTTGTTGGTATCCGACCTAGGAGCACTTTGCACCTATTTAAATGTACCAAAGTCATCTGCAGATCTCCAGCACAGCTCTTGAACACTCCCCTGCCTGGATTCAAGAGCTCTTGCAAAATATGCTCGACTTAAGGGGGAGGGGCAATAAATTTTCCTTCAGAGTGAATTAACGAGGAAGAAAGTTCATCCGCAATATTAAATGAAGCTCTGACTGAGCCCCAGGAGATAGACAGTAATGCAAGCTGAGAGGCATGCAAGGCAGCAGGGAACGTGAAAAAGAAGAAAATAGAATTAAAGGGCCTCAGGTCGTGTTCTTAGCTGGACATCAGCCAACCTGCGGCATCAGTACTCACATCAAACAGATTGAACTATTTATCCTTCAGGCCAGTGTACCAGGCCACTGCAGTTATATTTTTTTTCTCTGCTGTCTTGTCAACAGTTTCAAGGTCAGCTCCAAGAGCAATCTGAAGCAAGAATAAAGGTAAAGCTGCTGGGCAGGTAGGAAAGCATGCAAATGAACAGGAACTAGCAAACGACCTTGGAGAAGCGCGTAAGTGGTCAGAGCGTTATGCCATGTGGATATGACAGAAGTGAGCCATAAGATCTGCCCAAATTCTCACTAGATAGCACTCATACGTTTAAAAGGCACCCCGAAAATAGTGTTGCAGCAAAAAGTACTCCCACTGATAGCACTAGAAATGCATTCAATCTAGCAGCAAAGCAATTACCCTGCAGACTACAATACTTTTTTTAACTAACAGTTTTTTTAATACCACTTTATCATTTTAGTCAAAACAGTTTGCATTGTAACTTAAACTTGGTCATGTACATTAAACAGGGACATTGTTAACTTGGATTTTTCTGAGGAAATGGGAGGGTTAAGTGACTTGCCCAAGACCACAAAGAGTGCTAGTCTTTTGGTTCCTAGATGCCAGTTACCATTAGGCTACTCCTCCACTCTGTACACACCCCTCCCCCAAACAGGTACAGCACACACAGCAGCACAGCAAGTTTCCCTAGCACGCTGTCGCACCACCACAAACCACACGCATCACAGAAAGCAGCAGTCAGTGCTTTCCCCACACGCTGGCCCACCACAGGACAGATAAAGCTCGGAGAGCAGAGGCAAAAAAAGTTTCCCTTGCTTGCTTCCTCAACACAGAACAGGCCCGTGCCACAAGATTAGGAGCACAAGATGGCACCTTGGGACTGCCACACTGCTTCAAGAGCGCAGGCTTGTATCGTGGAACCACGGCAGAGCTGCCAAGTTACTTGGTTCCAGGAGAGAGATCTTAGGCCAGTCTTGGATTTCTGACAAGCTCAGAAGGACTGATTTCAATGGGTAGAATCGGGGACTCAAACACCATACTGCTTTAGAGTGTATGTTCAAAACCATGACATGTCTCCTTCCTGGAACTGGGCAGCCTGGAGGCTCTGCTATGGCAGAAACTCTGAAATACAAATTGGTACCGTGGGACTACCGTGCCAGCCCATGATTTTGGCCTTTTGGCTCTTATGCTACTGCTACTACTACTAAAAGTAGAGGTTTATCATATAGAGAGAGGATAAATGATTAAGTCAAGATATGTGGAAATGTTTTCCAGCAAGCATCCTCCAGGAGATGGGGACCCTAGAGGTGCGAGAATAGAGCAAGTTCATTTGGAGGCACTGCCCCCCTCCTACCCCAGAAGGAAGGGCCATCAAGTCGATACGGATTCCTGGTAGCCCAGTCCCTGGGTATTCTTGGCAAAAAGCATGACCAGAACAAGATCGCCAGGCCTTTCTTCTGCATAGGAAGTCTACACACCTGGTAGTCCAAGGTGGCCTCCAATCCAAGTACAAGCCAGAACCAACCCTGCTTAGCTTCTGAGATCAGCCAAGATCAGGCTCATTCAGGGCAGCAAAGCCATAGCTTGGAAAAAGTTAAAAGAGGAGTGGCCTAGTGGTTGGAGCAAGTTACCTCCAGAGGACAGCAACCTTGGGCTGGAAGGACTGGGGTTTCTAGTCCCACAGGTGTTCCTTGTGGTCTTGGGCAAGCCACTTAACCCTCCATTGCCCAGGTTCCCTGTAAGTATTTGTGTATGTGTCTCATATCCCCTCATGTTAAATGTATCTCCCAAATGTGTTGTGACCACTTTGATTGAAGGATAAGGTGGTATTCAAAAGTGTCTAAATCAATAAACTTAAGAAGCTGGTCAGCATATGAATTTATTTAGCAGCTAATCAGGCAAGCATCAGCTGGGCAGTAAATCACATCTTGGCTCTATTTTCAAATTATAGAAAATCATGTGACTAGCTCCGAGTTACTCAATTAAAGCCCTCAGAATCCAGGCATATTATGCAAGTGTGTGCTTGTGAATATATATATATATATAGAGAAAGACAAATACACCCACAGTGGCTGTATTTAGAACTTTATTTTTTTCCCTTTATAAGTTACCTTGTCCACACTACTATTTGTCTGAAAGATGAAAGAAAATCTGTTGAGCACTGACTATGAAGCAAATTTTGACCTTCAGGGACAAAAGGGTGAGATCCAGCTTGTGTATAACGGTGGGAGGGCGAGAGGAGCAGCAGCTTTCCACAGGTTTACAGTGCAGGAACTCATAAAAGCCTCTGGGCGCTGCCTGGGAGTTTCCTCAAAAGCAGCTGGGTATATGGTGAGAAAGGGAGGGGAATGGCAAAGTATAAGGAGCACGAAGAAAGCTTATACTATTTATTTCCTAATAGTGCTACAGGACATACACAGTGTTGTATGGTGTTGATAAGTAGCCAGGTACAATATGTCCCTGCCCCAAAGAACCTACGCTCCAAGTGAGTATGTGAGACAATGGCAGACGGTGACTTTCCCAGTGCTCTAACCTCTGAGCCACTTCCACTCCATCTTCATCTGAAAGTGGCCTGTGTCCTCTGAGAGTCATGATATTGAAACAGATACTTGGATTCCTGAGGGGCACAGTGTGCCAATGGGCAGGCCTATCCTCATAATGGGAATTGATAAGGAGTGCTCCTCGCTCACAGTCCACTCTCCCCTGGTCTTCCTAGAGTGACTCACTGGTGCTTCCTGTTGGACTGGCTCACCTGTTTCCTGTTTGCAGAGTGACTAAGGAGCTGTGACGCATGTACAAAACAGTTCAAACAGAAACACCGCCCATAATTCCAATACAATTTAACATTTAGTACTTCAGGAACGTACAGTTCATCCCTCCCTCCCCTAACAGAAATGTCAGAATGTTTCTGGCATCCAGGCTGCACAAAAATGCCCCAAGGCAGAGATGGAACAACACTGTTATTATTAATATCGCTGTTATTATTTTTACCTGGTCATGGTTGTATGCACTGAAGGGAGAAAAGTAGTGGAGTGGCTGGAACAGCAGCCTGGGACCAGGGTTCAAATCCCACAGGCACTCCTTGTAGCCTTGGGCAAGTCACTTACCCCTCCTTTGCCTCAGGTACAAACGTAGACTGTAAGCCCTCTGGGGACAGGGAGATGCCTACCGTACCTGAATGCAACTTACCTTGATCTACTACTGGAAAGGCATGAGCTGAATGCTAATAAATGGTTATTTTATCTATAGTAATTTCATATACCATCATTGGAAATAATGATATCATGACAGTGGCTGGTCCAAGGTCAAACACAGAGTTAGTAGCAGCTTTGGGATTTTAACTTGTGTTTCACAATTTCTACTGATTCATAGTTCTGAAAGCGTAGTTACTCACCTGTAACAGGTGTTCTCCAGGAGCAGCAGGAATCAGTCCTCACATATGGGTGACGTCGGCGCCGACGGAGCCCTCGCGGAGCAATTTTCCCCAGCTTTCAAAGAAAGCCTTTGGGAATTGCAGCGCGCATGCGCGGTCGCCTTCCCGCCCAAGGGTGCCATCCTAGCCAGTCAGATGACATAGCTAAAAAAGACAGCATAAAAATTTGCAAAAAAACTAAAGCAGATGATTGCAACTCCAAGGGGAGGAGGGAGGGTTGTGAGGACTGATTCCTGCTGCTCCTGGAGAACACCTGTTACAGGTGAGTAACTACGCTTTCTCCAGGACCAAGCAGGAAGTCAGTCCTCACATATGGGACTCCCAAGCTTAAGGCTACCGGAGACCCTAAGCACAAAAATGAGCTCCCTCTAGCTCAGCAGCACAGAAGGAAGGAATCTTCGCTGAATTATTACCCACCGGTAGCCCACATCCGGGATGGAGGGTAGGAGTTGCTCAAACCTCAAAGAGATTACGGAGGACTGCCTGTCCGAAAGCACTGTCCCTGCGGGACTCCCTCTCGAGACAGTAATGGACCGCAAAAGTCTGGCTCGAAGACCAAGTAGCGGCCCGGCAGATGTCTGCCAGCGGAACAGAGCGGAGGTAAGCCACTGACGTAGCCTTTGCCCGAACGCAATGAGCCGTGACTCGACCTTCTAAGGAGAGTCCGGCTGCCCCATAAGCCCAAGTGATACAGTCCGCAACCCAGATGGACAGAGTACGCTTGGAGACCGGGAGCCCCAATTTATTGGGGTCAAAAGACACAAAAAGCTGAGCAGCTTTACAGTGCTCCCGCGTACGGTCAAGGTAGAAGTTCAATGCCCTTCTACAGTCCAGGGTATGGAGGACCGTTTCAGCTCGGCTGGAGTGTGGTCTGGGAAAGAAGGTCGGAAGTACCACCTCCTGATTGATGTGAAAAGGGGAGACCACTTTTGGAAGAAATTTTGGGTGAGTCCGTAGGACTACCCTATTTTTGTAGAACCGAGTGTAAGGGGGATCAGACACGAGGGCCTGCAATTCACTTACGCGTCTAGCGGAAGTGAGGGCTATCAAGAACAATGTTTTCCAAGAAAGAAAACGGAGAGAACAGGTAGCCATAGGTTCAAAAGGCGGACAGGTGATCCGCTGTAAAACCACATTCAGATCCAAGTCAGGCGCTGGCGGGCGCAGAGGTGGTTTAAGCAGAAGGAGACCTCGGAGAAACCTCGCTACAAGAGGGTCGCTGGAAAGAGGTCTGCCGTCCACCGGCACATGATGTGCTGAAAGAGCACTGAGGTGAACTTTGACGGAGTTGGACTTAAGTCCCAGATTAGAGAGGTATAGCAAGTACTGCAGGATCACCGACACCGGGCAGGAGAAGGGATCCTGGGACTGTTGGGTACACCAAACGGAAAAGCGACGCCATTTAAGGGCGTAGCATTTGCGGGTAGAAGGTCGCCGAGAAGCTAGGACGACCTCTTCCACCTCTGCCGGCAGGAGAAGGGGAGCAAGGACTACCCTCTCAGCAGCCAGGCCATTAGGTTGAGAGATCTGAGGTTGGGGTGTAGCAGAGACCCCTGATCCTGAGTGAGGAGATCCGGTTGTAACCCCAGAGGGAATGGATCCTCTACCGCTAATTGCAGCAGGAGTGGAAACCACGGCTGTCTGGGCCAGCGAGGGGCCACCAGGATCATGAAAGCTTTGTTTCGGAGAACCTTGAAAAGAGTTCGAGAGACTAGCGGGATGGGAGGAAAAGCATACAGAAGGCTCTCCGACCATGAGAGTAGAAAAGCGTCTGCCGCAACTCGAAGGGGATGTGGCTGACGAGAGCAGAAGCGAGGAAGTTGCCGATTGAGAGGGCTGGCAAAGAGATCCATCGTGGGGAGGCCCCACTTTAGAAAGAGCTTCTGAACTACCAAGGGATCCAGGCGCCACTCGTGCGGCTGGAGGATCCTGCTGAGTTTGTCCGCCAGGCAATTTTCTTGGCCTGGGAGATAAACTGCCTTGAGAAGAACGCCGTGACTGACGGCCCAAGAGCAGAGCTTCTGTGCTTCCCGACAGAGAAGGAAGGAGCCCGTGCCCCCCTGCTTGTTCACGTAGAACATGGCAACTTGATTGTCCATCTGGACAAGGACGGACTGGTGAGAGGTCAGGTGGGAGAAGGCCTTGAGAGCCAGGCGGATCGCTCTGAGCTCCAGGAAGTTGATCTGCTGAGCAGACTCCCACGTGGTCCAGAGGCCCTGAGTACGTGCCCCTTGGCAATGTGCTCCCCAGCCCAGGAGGGATGCATCTGTCGTCAGCACCCGGGCCGGCTGAGGTGACTGAAAAGGCATGCCGAGTACCAGGTTCGGCCGATGAAGCCACCACTGGAGAGACGAGGCCAGCGGCTCGGAGACGCGCACTAGGTCTGCTAGGCCGCCTGTGGCTTGTTGCCACTGCTTGCGGAGACACCATTGAGCAGGCCGCATATTCAGGCGGGCATTGGGGGTCACATGGACGGTGGAAGCCATATGGCCGAGTAGTCTCAGGAAGCGCCTGGCGGAGACCAGGGGCTGGCTGCGAAAACGGTCGGCTAGGTCCATGAGCCGTTGAGCCCTGTCGAGCGGTAGGAACGCTCGTGCCTGAGGAGTGTGCAGCCTTGCGCCGATGAACTCGAGATCCTGTGAGGGGAGCAAAGTGGACTTTGCAAAGTTTATAACAAAGCCCAAGTACTGCAGAAGAGTCACCGTGCGGCGTGTGGCATTGGTGACCTCCGGAGCGGACGCTGCTCTGATGAGCCAGTCGTCGAGGTACGGAAAGACATAGAGGCCGTGAAGCCGGAGATGGGCCGCCACCACCGCGAGACATTTTGTGAAGACTCGCGGTGCGGAGGACAGGCCAAAGGGCAGTACTCTGTACTGGTAATGATTTCCTGCCACCACAAACCTTAGGTATTGGCGGTGGCTTGGGTGGATGAGGATGTGCGTGTAGGCATCCTTTAGATCCAAGGAGCATAGCCAATCTCCCTGCTGGAGGTAGGGCAGAAGGATTCCAAGGGTAAGCATTTTGAACTTTTCCCGCACAAGGAACTTGTTGAGGTTGCGCAAGTCCAGGATGGGTCGGAGGCCTCCCGTCCTTTTTGGTACTAGAAAATACCTGGAATAAAAGCCTTGACCTCTCAGGTGGTGGGGCACCGGTTCCACCGCCTGTTCCTGTAGAAGACCTGCTAACTCCTGAAGGAGTAAGTCCCTGTGCAGAGGGAGTCGTGGAGGTTCTCCCGGAAAATAGGAGGGAGGGACCTGGTGGAAGTGGAGAAGATAGCCTTCTCTTACGACTTGAAGCACCCAGGCATCTGAAGTGATGCTGGACCACCTGTGGGCGAAGTGAACCAGCCGGCCTCCGGTGCTGGGAGGAGCCAGCGGAGGGGGAGAGGCTATGCTTAAGGAGTCAAAAGCCCCCACCCTGCTGAGCAGGGGCTGGTGGTGCAGGCTTGGGGGCTTGCTGCCTACGGGACCCGTTACCCCGTCCCTTGGCCTGCTGGCCCTGTTGGGGAGCTGCAGGGGCCTGATATTGGGGGTAGTGTTTGTAGGCAGTCGCCTTTCTCGGGTAAAAAGACTTCTTTCCCGAGCCCTTCTTTTTCTGGGAAGGGGCGGAGGTCTTCCTAGAAAGCCTAGTCCTGGTGAGAGTCTCCGTCTCGATTTGTGCAGCCTTTTCAGCCATGGGCTTGCCAAAGAGGTTTTCGCCTCGGCAGGGGACATCGACCAACTTGTCCTGCACCCAGGGCTCAAGGTCAGACGACTGAAGCCAAGCCTGTCGGCGGGCACCGATGCCGGCTGCGGCCACTCGAGCCGATGCTTCAAAGCCATCATAGGCTGCTCGGGATATGAATTTTGAGCATTCCCGAATACCAGTGGACAAGGCCAGGAACCTCCGCAAGGGTTCCTCGGACAAACCAGCGGAGAATCCGGCTAGCTCTTTAGCCAGGTCTCGGAGATACATGCCCATGTATAGCTGGTAGGTCTGGACACGACACGCAAGCATAGAGCCCTGGAAACACTTCTTACCAAGGCCATCCAGGTTACGGGCCTCCCTGCCAGGAGGCACCGAGGAGTGCATCTTCTGGCTCTTAAGACGATGCATGGCCGATTCCACTACCATGGAATGGTGTGGTAGCTGTGCTTTTTGGAAGCCAGGGCTCTTGCGGACTCGATAGATAGAATCGACCCGCTTGCTCAGGACCGGCGAGGAGGCCGGACTCTCCCACATGCGGAAGAGTAGTCGTTCCAGCATGGGAGGAACCGGTACAGTAAAGTGTTCCCTGGCGGGAGAGTCATACTGGAGGGCGTCGAGCTCTTCGGCTCGAGGCTCCTCCTCGGGATCCGCAGGGAAGGCCAAAGCCTTGGCCATATCCCTGACGAAGTCCGAGAACCGGGCATCCTCCGGGGGGGACTGCTTCCGAGGTTCGGACTCAGGTGAGTCCGAGGGGACACACCGAGTCCGAAAAGAATCAGGTGACTCTTCCTCTTCAGACTCCCAGACCGACTCCGACGAGGAATCGGTGGGGTCGGCCCGGGCAGGGCGCGGCGCCTGCCGCCCCGACGCCGAGGGAGTCGGCGTCGGCGACCTCGGTCCCGAACGGGAGGCCGAGGGTGACCTCGACCGAGGATCGACTCGAGTTCGCATGGACTCGAGGATCGGCTCGGTCTCCGGGGTCGACTTAGACGTCGACATCCCGGTGGTCGGGGCAGCGGCGCCAGCGAGGCCAGCGAGCAGTGCCCGCTGCTGGTCCATGAAGGCAGACAGTCTGCTCTCCAAGGCCGTCAACCTGAGTCCGAGCTCAGGTGACCCAGCAGCCCCCGACTCGGGCCCCGAAGGCGTCGGGCCCGACGTCGGCGGTCTCGGAGGCGAGTCCAGGAGGACCACAGGACTTACCCGAGCAGGCAGCTCCGACTCCAGGCGAGGTCGCTTCGAGAGGTGCTCCTTCTCCAAGGACCCGGGACGGCTATCGGGGCTATGCGACCTGGCCCTCGCGGAGCCAGGAGCGTCCACCGACGCCGCCCTCGCGGGTTTCACCTTCCGTCGATGGTCCCCGGAGGGAGAACCCCTGTCGGAGGAACTCCGGCGACGGTCCGAGCTGGAACCTCTGGACGCGGAGGCCTCCGACGAGGTCCGGGTACGGCTGGGGTCAGCGAAGATCCTATCTCGCTGATGCCGCCGACTTCTCAATGCTTTGGAGATATTTTGCCGCAGGCCCCACAGATCATTTCTTCATGATCCGGGCCCAGGCAGCGGAGGCAATTGTCGTGTGTGTCAGTTAGTGACATATTTCGGTCACACTGACCACACCGCTTGAAACCACTGGCAGCCATCGGGGGAAAAAGGGCCCCTGCGAGGTCAAAGGACCGGGCTGCCAGGGAAAAAACCGAAAACGAAACTGACTAAGTCAGAAAAACCGAAAAAGAAGAAGAGGACTCGTGACCGGCGTCGCGAGTCCGGGCGGGAAAAAGACCGGCGTCGAACCGAAGGAAAAAAAGAGAAAATTATGAGTAAAAATCAACTTTTTCGCGGGGACACTACGGGTACGTCTGTAGGGCTCCGCGGAAAAAAAGAAGACTGGCTAGGATGGCACCCTTGGGCGGGAAGGCGACCGCGCATGCGCGCTGCAATTCCCAAAGGCTTTCTTTGAAAGCTGGGGAAAATTGCTCCGCGAGGGCTCCGTCGGCGCCGACGTCACCCATATGTGAGGACTGACTTCCTGCTTGGTCCTGGAGAATACTAGACCACACGGCCTCCTATCCAGACCCAGTCAACACGCAATTCATCAACACAGCCGCACAAAATGCAAACTGAATTCAGAGACAGAACCAACACAGGAAATGAACATTTAACCCATAGATTATCTTCTTACAGAAAAGCGGTTTGCAAGAGAAATCTTGGTCTTGGTCTCAAGGTGTCCCTATATCAGCATACTATTTGTATTTGTATTTAACTCGCACCTTTCCATTCAGCTACAGTCGGCATTTCTCTCTGAATCTAAGTTTGTACCTGAGGCAGTGGAGGGTTAAGGGACTTGCTCAAGGTCACAAGGAGAGTCTACAGGAAATCCCATATTAGTTTGGAACAGCAGGATGTAAAGGAGCCCTGTTACCTTTCACAAACACGCATAAGGAACTCAAGTATCTCACTATATAGGGCATACAGAAAGCTATCTTCTCATTATGTAGAATGTGCAGGGAATTTTGTTATCTCGCAACGTTGCCCATAATCTTGCTATGCAGATGACAGCCTGTGATCTCCTGTGTCATTCACCCAACAGCACAAACTATAAAATAAGTTGTGGGACAACTTGCCCCTCCCTCTGCCACCACTACCCTTGTCCAGTCTTCATTACAAAGCCATGGGGCCATTTCTAGGGTCTCTTTAGTGTGTTTTATATTACAGTGTTATTCAGATTGCAAGCTAGAGAGCCCAGGTTGAGTTTTGGATAGTTTTGGGGTGAGCGAGATGCTTTTCGAAAAGGAACTAAAACCTCCACTCTTTCGATTAAAAATTAAGGAACTAAGTCTGTTTCCCCCAGGTCAAGAACTGGTGACCATCCTACCCCAGGGCATCGATGCATCAACAGCACTCACTGGGAGGGAAGCCTGTGAAGAAAGCTACGCAGACTTTGTTCTGGCACCTGATAGGGGTGTGCAGGCCAAAAATGTTTGTTTTATTTCATTTTCTTCTGCTTATTTTTGTTTGTATGTTCCATTTTTTGTTTCATACCAGTGCAAACAGCTACCAAATAGTGTGCGCTGTTCAGTAATAGCTGATACAGTACTATTTAGTGCACACCGTGGCCTGGTCTCATCTGATCTCAGCAGCTAAGCAGGGCCAGGCCTGGTTAGTACTTAGATGGAGATCACCTTGGAATACCAGGTGCTGTACACTTACTGTGTAGAAGAAAGGCCTGGCAATCTATTTCTGGTCACACGTTGCCAGGAGTCAGCATGGACTCGATAGCACATAGCACACATTACAATACAAAAATGCACATCACTAGTCCCTGATCATTGGCTCTTCTGTGTGATTTCTCACAGATCTGCAAGTGGTATTCCCGACACTGAACAGTCCAAGGTTGCTCTGCCTGAAGCACTCCATGCTATATTGGCATATGGCTTTGAAACCTCAGGTAGAAACCGAGATTGTAAGCCCTCTTACAGTGGAAAGGCATGAGCTAACTTAATAAGGAAGATGCTAATGAAAGATTGTTACAGCTGTGCACAGAAATATTCTTTGGAGTGGAGGCGCAGTCTAGTGATTACAGCAGAGGGCTGGAGCCAGGGAAGCCGGGTCAAAATTACTCTGATGCTCCTTGTGGCCTTTAGCAAATCATTTAAACCTCCATTGTTTCATGTACAAACTTACAGCTTGATGCAGGAGCCCAGTGCTGAAGCTCTAGCGCAGGGTTTCCTAATGTAAGTTTAACGCAGCCTTTTTGCTCAGCGGTGCTGTAAGCAAACAACATGCTAATAAGCTCCACGTAGAAAGTATGCATGAAACAAGAAGAGCAAGCCAGACACCTGCACCAAGGGCTATGCGTCAGCAGTACCTACGCCTTGCGCATGTGTTGGCACGCTATCAGAAAACATCACCTCAGCTGACCAAGGCCTAGACCCTCAGTCAAACGCCCACTGATAGTGGTGGTCCAGTGGCCACGAATACGCCAAACCCCCTAAAAAATGTCCCTGGTGGGCCAGTGGCTCCTACCACCCACCCATCCTACAAACCCAACAAAAATAACATTGGTGCTCAAGTGGCCAAAGACCCCCAACCCCCTACTCTGATTCCCCTCTCCCCCCCCCTGTAGTTCCAGTACCTCCCTGATCCATCCCCTGCAGTCCCAGCCTCCCTGATCCTCCCCCCACGCAGCCTCCTCACTGGGGGGGGGGGGGCAGGCAGGGCCAGCCTGAAGGTTTCTGGTGACCTAGGCAGACCCGCCATGCCACCCCCCTCCCCAAAGACTGCGGTGCCGCATCCCCTCCCAGCATCCATCTTCTCACCTGGAGAGGGGGGAGCAGTATGGCAATGCCTCCGCTGCATCAGGCTTTAAAGTGCCCACATTAGCATGCTCATGGTCTGCCGCTCCGCAAGCCATGAGTGTACTAGCACTGGCACTTCAAAGCCCAACACAACAGAGGCATCACCGTGCAGCCCCACCCCCCTCCCTCCAGGTGAGAAGATGGATGACAGGGGGAGCGGTATGGCAGGCCAAGCATCAATAAACTGCTGCTTCGCTAGGAGGAAGGGGGGGCCAATGCCACCCACCGGGGCCTGCTGCCCTAGGTGACCGCCTAGTGGACAGGCCGGCCCTGGGGGCAGAAGCGATACCCACACACTTCTGCTCCTGCGCCACCATACTGGAAAACAACAGCACCTGACCCCCATGTGGTGCTCAGGCAGGTTCAGTCTGCCATATAAGGTAAAAAATGCCTTATATGGCAGATTGACACCTCATCCCCTGCAGTGCATCCTGGGAAACACAGCACAGGCTCAGGACACCGATGTCGGCAGGCACATGATTGGGGGTCTCAGCCTCGGTCATCTGAGGCGAAGTATTGCTCACAGCTGCATCTTTATGCTTGCCTGAAGCTAGCATAAAGATTCAGCATTGAGAAGAGTAAAATACTGCGCAAAATTTCAGCGCAGCTTTTTATGTTAGGAGCAATTAAACATGTATTCTTTTCCATATGATTAGCATGCCCACTGCACTATATTTTAGTGCAGTAGTTTTGCTTTGGATTTTCCGGTGCTAGCTTGCTTTCAGTTTTGGGAGGAAGGGTGGAAAATCTCAAGTAAAACTTGTTGCTAGAACATAGCACAGTTTACTGCATTGAGCTAGGCCTTCTGTGAACAAGGAAAGCACAGTTACTTACCTGTAACAGGTGATCTCTGGGAACAGCAGGAATAAGTCTTCACATATGGGTAAGTCGGTACCGACAGAGTCTGCGCGGGAACGCTTCCCAGTGTCCAATCAAAGAGCTTTTGGAAGCATCCCACCACGCCTGCGTGCTGCCTTCCCGCCTTTCCCAACTGCCTCTCCTCAGTTAAGTTTTAAAGCTGAGACAAAGAGAGAGAGAGAGGAAAGGAAAGGAAAGATAGATAGAGATACAACTCCTGAGGAGGTGGGTGGGTTGTGAAGACTTATTCCTGCTGTTCCCAGAGATCACCTGTTACAGGTAAGTAATTGTGCTATCTCCAGGAACAAGCAGAAATGAGTCTTCACATATGGGGACTCCCAAGCTGAGATGCCTCGAGTCCTAGCATGTCATAGGTTGGAACATGCTATACCCAACAACACCAGGCACCCTGAGGATGGAGGGTAGGAGTTGAAGAAAGAAAGATGCTGTGGAACAGCTAATCCAGCATAGGACTGCAGACAAGGAGTCCATGTGTGGATGATAAAGGTCATCAATGATATTGCAAATAATATTGCAATATGGATCTCCCCTGACAGGATTTGATAGAAGTATAGAGGTTCATGGGATCTACTGGGAAACCCAGTAGAGGAACCTCAAGAAGACCTCACTGTAAGTGGAGGTAATAAACCTGTAGGAAAAATAGTGGAGGTCAGAATCCTGAAAGGTAACAGGTAACCCCAGTAGGAAAAACTGGGGTAGTACAAAAACGGTGGGCCTTCAGCGGAAGGCTTTATGACAAAAACCAAACTCTTTTGGCAGCAGAGTGGTTCACTCTTAGAAACAAACGAGAAAGGCTAACCGCACAGTCCTTGTGGGGGAAAGGGTATGGGAACCCCTTGTATCCCAAAAGAAAGGACAAACGCTGGAGGCGTTAGAGCCTGTGATTAGCTGAAGATCGGCACTGTCTCTCCTAACTGGAGTCAGCTAAGAGAGATATTGGGACATGGAGAGTTTCAGAGGTATCTAACCGTAAGGTTATGATGGAAGTTGTTAACCACCACCAAAGTGGTTGTGGAACCTCAAAAACATGCTAGATAGCATAAGAATGGGTAAAGCCAATCTGTCAGAATCATATGGCTATATGAGCCTGAACAGTCAGGTAGATAAATACAAAAACATATCTACCCATAGTAAGAAATCTCGAGAGATACATATATATATAGATATAGATAGAAATATATATATATATATCATATAGATATAGAAGGATATATCTATAGTGAGATATGAAGGGCATAGAATACACACAAATGATAGGCATAGACATCTGTAAGATGTATGCTATAGGTATGAATATATATATATATATATATATATATATATATATATATATAGGCCTCTATATGGGAGTCTGCAATGAAGCAGACAGAGATATGCCTACACAAATGATATTTACATAGGAAAAAGTGGAAAGGAAAGATTCATCTAATAACAAGAAGGTGGAACCTACTTGAGAAGATATATAGAGAATCAATTTCCACTGGTTATGAGCTACAGGGATGCTAGGTAGTGGAATAACCAGGATGGTTACGTGAAAAACAGAGAATGATATCAGTCTGCAGCCAGCAAGTCCTGAGTATTCTAGAACTCTGGCATGGTAAGTGAATAGAAGACGCATAAAAATGAGATACCATGCTGACCTGCTTAAGGGCAAAAAGGTATCATGCGTTCTTACCATGAGGACGAGCTGGAAGGAGAAAACATATTCCCAATTGGAAATACTATGGACCAAGCAGGGAATTAGCAACTCCTTAAGCTTTCATGTAAGAGGAGGCCTATGTCCTTTATATTAAAAGGAGAACTTTTCTAGTCATGGGAGACATGACTGAAAAAGCCTTTTTCAACCATCTAGTATCAATGTTCCCTCTAATTTTCTGTAGGCTGTGTGCGCATAAAATATCAGCTGTGCAGCTTTTGAAGGAAGGTTAAATTTTTGTGCGCCACATAACGACACTCGGAGTTATATACTTTAAAATTTGACTACCCGTCAGAATACAGTATGTATACCACATTGATTGCACTAGAAAATATTGTAGAACTTGTGAAAACCATAAATACACAACAACTTTTAAATTTTAAGACATCTGTGTTGTTTTCTATCAGATTCAGAACCATAATTTTTGTGCGCTCTGTTGTAAAGTATGTGCACTCGCTCGGCGAGGTGTGTGCGCGCACACACGCGCACAGCTTAGAGGGAACAGTGTCTAGTATAGCTGTTAGAGAAAAAGCCCCCCATGCTCTCTAGCAAGGGCCCATAGTGGAGAGCTTCTTTGTAGAATTGCAGAGAGCATGATGCAGGAGAAAGAGGAGATAGAACTGGCTGTAGGAGAGCCAGTACCTATGTCAACTATGCTGCCAAACCCAGGGAAATGGAGATGGCAGAAAAAGAAGACAATCCAACAAGGTTGTAGTGAAAATAATTCCAAGACAGATGACAGCACTGACTTGGAGCCACTACTAAGACTAGACAGAATGTTAGTGGAGGACAGATCTGGTTGCTGAAGGACAAGAACCAGTGGTCCAAACATAAAGGCTCCTGCATTGGCAGCTGCTTGCCAGACAGCAGAAATAATGGTATTGTTCAAAAACAGAAGAACAGACAGCACAAGAGTAGAAAACTCTGGCCATGTCTGAAGAACTGCTGCAAGGCAAGAGTGAAGAAGAGGAGTCAACTTAGAAAAAAGAACTCCGCACTGGAAAAGTAGCAAAACTAGAGAGGCTGAAGAAAAAGCCCTCCAGTGAAGGAATACTGCTCTTACAGAGGAAAAACCTGGTAAGAGGGTAAAAAGAATGGAGCTGAAGAAGACTTACAAAATAGTAAGTCTATAGAAAGGAAAAAACATGCTGGCACAGGAAACTATCGTTTGATAGTGGTTAGACCTCTTTCCCTAGCAGGAAGAAGAGGAGAACCCTGTGATGTAGAAGCATGAACATCCTGACAGCTCATAGAACATAGGAAGAATGGATGTCTTTGGGAAGAGATCCATGTTTAGGATTTAGAATGACAGCAGTGGATTGCCTCTATTGAGAAGAAGCAACTGCAGGTTCTAACCCCAAGAGTCACAAGCATCTGATGAAGATTGATCAGAAACCCTGCAGTTGCTGGGTTTGCTGAGCCTGGTGAGAGGTTGGATTCTTCAGACCAGAACGATGCTTCCCCTGTTTGGGAACATCTGTATGATGGGCAAGTGATGAATAAAACCTTCTTCTCTTGTGGGAAGAACGTTTGGTAGGACATTTCCTACCTACTGGGACAGAAGAAGGTGTAGAACAACCCCTAGGAACAGGTAAATCAGTGGACAACTGAGTAACCTGACGTAAAGACTCCTTGTTGAAAAGATTTTCTCCAATGCAAGGAGTATGACCCAGTCTTTGTTGTGCCCATTTGTTCAAGTCTGAAGCTTGGAGCCAGGCTCTACGTCGTGCCCCTATAGCTATAGCAGAAGTCCTGCTAATAGACTCAAAAGAGTCTAGGGAAGCACGAGAAAGAAACCAAGAGATATTCTGGATATGCTTAAGCAGTGAGGAATAGTTTGCACTCTTGGAATCTGGAAGGAAAGGAGTCAAAAGATGTAATTGCTTTGTGACCTCCTCAAGAGATAGACTCATATAAAAAATATATGAGAGAATTCTTGCAGAAAGCATAGATATCTGGAAGATTTGACATCCAAATGCATCTAGTGTCTTAGACTCACGACCTGGCGGATAAGAAGAGTGCTTTTTCTTACTCTTTACCCGCCTCATTGCTGATTCCACTACTATGGAATGATGAGGAAGTTGAGTCTTTTGAAACCCTGAAGAGGGGGGCACTTGATATAAGAGATCAGTTGCCCTGGGAGGTGGGGGTACCCTTAAAGGTGTTTCCCACATTCCTAGAAGGAGATCCTGCAAGGAATGATGCAAAGGAAGCATTATGTTCTCTTTTGCTTTGGTAGAAAGAGAGCCTTGTGCAGGATCATGTCCTGGGATAGGAATGGCAAGGGATCTTGCTATATCCAGGAGGAAACTCTGAAAAGAGGGATCCCCAACAGGAATGTCTCTTGGACAGGTTAGATTTAAAGAACTAGCCTGAGCACCCACAGAGGTATCCAAATATATAGGAATAGAAGATCCTGCACAGTGCAGTGTGGAATGCTTAAGGGATGGTTGCTGATACTGGGTATCAGGAGCAGCAACCGTCCTTACCACATTGTCCATGCCAGGAATCGACTCCAAGCTTGGTATAGAATGGAGCAATCCTGTTGAAAAAAGCATGGCAGGAGTTGGCCACGATGCTACTGTGGATACCGGTACCGATGTCAAAACCGGTACCGATGTCGGCGTCGAGCCCGACAAAGACATCGGAGTAGCCATCGGTGACAGTTCAATCGGTACCGAGGTGACCGAAACCCTCCGGCCACTGTCCTCGGTACCGAAGCACCGGTATCGATCGATGTTGGTACCAAAACCTATTGGTACCGAGTCTTCTAGACTAGAGATCGATTCCAAACTCGGCATCGAGGGCAGAGAGCCTGATAAGCGAAGCATGGAAGGCACCGACCGTAAAGGTAATGAGGTTGTCGGTACCGATTTCGGTACCGTGTCTGACACCGGTGAAGGAGGGTCAACCAGTGGCAACTCAGTCGGCCTCGAAGGAACCGAGAGTTGTGGATCCGAATCATCGGAACCGAGCCTTCGGTACCGCCGAGAGCCGGTACCAAGGCGAGTCGGTACCCAGTCCTCCAGACTGGAGATCGATTCCAGACTCGGCATCGAAGGAAGCGAGTCTATCGATGCACGTCTGGAGGGTACCGACGGCGGTGGTAGTATCGGTGTTGGTACCGATAATGGAAAGTCAGTCTGGAGAGTATCCACCGGTCCCGAAGGCACTGAGGACGCCAGATGACGATCCCTGGTGAGGAGTGTTTCATCCAACACCAGTGCCGATGCCGGGGTACCGGTACCGCTCGAAGCGGATGCCACCACCAGACACGGCTGAGGTATGTTCTGTGAGGGGTGAACCTCAGGAACAACCTGAAACCCCTTATCTGCTTTGGAGACCGAAGACTCCCGCCGGGGTTTTGAAGCCAGTGGGCCCTCGAGGGCAAGGCCGGAGCCGTCTTCATGCTGTGCATGAGACCTACCACTCGAGGACTGGCTAGTCTTAACAGACTGTTTGTGGGTTACCTGATCCTGTGTGGAAGAAGAAGGGGACGGTGCCCCGAAGTTGGAGGGCAACCGTGTATCGAGGGAACCTCGATGTTGAAGACCTCTTCTCACCAAACTGTTGTCAGGACCCAAGCAGGTTAGACACCGACTTTGAGGGTCTAAAAATAAAGTTGTACCGCCACAGTGGGAACATTTCTTGGAGAAAGTGCCTGGCGGTTCCATGAAGGAAAAAGAAGAGGCCTAAAAGGCCTAAGAAACCATGGGACACTATGAAGAAAAAATATCCCGTGGAAAAGGAAAATTTTTCAAGAAAAGAAAAGAAAACACCGGCGGTACCGGTGGCGTCGGGAAGACAGCCGCGAACACAAGAAAACTAAAAAATAAAAATAAGAATTTTCTGCGGTGACAGGAGGACGTCCTGCCGGCTCCGCGGAAAAATGAAAACTGAGGAGAGGCAGTTGGGAAAGGCGGGAAGGCAGCACGCAGGCGTGGTGAGATGCTTCCAAAAGCTCTTTGATTGGACGCTGGGAAGCGTTCCTGCGCAGACTCCGTCGGTACCAACGAACCCATATGTGAAGACTCATTCCTGCTTGTTCCTGGAGATATGCCTATTGTATCTGAATGACAATCACCTTGAGCCGCTACAGTAAAGGCGTGAGCTAAATCCTAAGCCTTCTCTTCTTTCATGAAACTATCTTTTTCTGTCCCCTATATTTGTTTATTTTGTTTATTTTTAACTCATGCCTTTACTGTAGTAGCTCAAAGAAAGCTATATTCAAGTACAGTAAGTATTTCCTTGTCTTTCAAGGGCTTACAGTCTAAGGGGGGATAATCAGCTAGCCGTGATATTATGCTGCCTGCTGGTTATCCCTCAGCAGTGAAAGTTAGGTATCTGAAAGGCTTGTCTAACTTTTGTGGCTACGGTTGCCAAATGGTTATAGATGCACCCAACAGGTTTTATCCAGTCCTGGGTTTTCCCCATTGCATGCAGGGATGTGTAGTCTTATGGAGTGCAATGGAGAAAACAGATCTACATATCCCTTCATGCAAAGGGGTAAATTCAGGACTGGATCAGGCCTGTCAGGCGCATCTGGAGCCAGTTGGCAACACTATTTTCGGCTGAAGCTAACCAGGCAATGGGTGAATATTGCCGCTGCCTGGCACTATTTAGATTGTTAGACTGTAAGTCCTCCAGGACTGCTAAAGTGGTTAGCCACTGCCGCTGAATTATAAACCCAGATATTCAATGCCATGGCCATATGTGACCACCAGCACCGAATATCTGCTGCTTAGCTTCATCTATGAAAGTTAGACAAACCTTTCAGGTGCCTAATTTTCACTACTGAGGGATAACCAGCTAGTGGATGGGCATAACCAGCTTGCGGTGGTGTTCAAGAGCCTCCTCCTATCCACGCCCGGAACACCCCAACACTCGACGGCTAGCTTCAGGGCATTCAGGGGCGGCACCTGGGCATATTCAGCAGCAATAACCATGTCTATTACCTTGAAAATACTCCCCCTAAGTTTGTGGCTGAAGCAATAAAGGGTTAAATGATTTGCCTAAGAGCACACGGAGCATCAATGGGATTTAAATCTTGGCTTTGCCGGGTCACAAGGCGCTGCTTTAATCACTAGACTCTTCCTCTTCTCTGTTCAACCAAGTGCAAGAAACTTTGCTGACCTGACAATATGCACACTATGGCCAAAGCAGTAAATTATCAGAGCATACAGAAGTGAAGAAGACAACTGGGGAAGGTAATAACTAAAACAACACATTCTGTTTAGTTAATTACAGTCAAACCTCGGTTTTCATTTGCCCCGGTTTTCATACGCTTCGGTTTTCAACGTCTTTTCTGACTGAGATTTTGTCCCGGTTTTCATGCATTGCTTCGGTTTTCAACGTCTTTTGACTGAGATTTTGTCCCGGTAGCAGGGAAGAAAAGCTGTCAACGTAAGCAGGAGATGTTGCATGAATGTGGGAGGCAGTTCTTTCTCTTGCAGGGTACGTCTGAAGCTATATCATTAAGATTTTCTGCCATTCTGAAGCATTGAGCAGATAATGTAAAGGTATTTTAATGGACTGAATTCAATGTGATTCCGAAGAGAGCTGGGCACAGCAGCTTGTCAGGGGTGGCTAAGGCCAGATGTTAACATACTGTACTGTACAGTACTGTACTTAGCTTGCTTTCAGTGATGTTAAATGTTCATTTATCCATTTCATTAGTAATTTATATTTATTTCTCATTGTTTTCTGTATGTAAAAATATAGTTATTCTCTATAAAATGTATTTTTTGTGAATATTTTTGGGTGTCTGGAACGGATTAATTGGATTTACATTATTTCTTATGGGAAATATTGCTTCAGTTTTCATACGTTTCGGTTTTAGTCAGACTTTTTCGAACGGATTAATCATGAAAACCGAGGTTTGACTGTACTTTGTTCCTTAATACATATGCTGTTTTGTTACTCTTAATATTTATAATATGACGTTCTATGTAAAACAAACTTGCTTTGTTGATTGTTGTTTACTGTAAACCGCAACTGAACTCTGGAAGATGCGGTATATAAATGTGTGTTAAATAAATAAAATAAAAATAAATAAATAACCCCGTATTGCTTGCAGTATTCTGTGTTCGTCGTGGAGTTTCTCTTTGAAAATCTCACCGGTGCACACAACCCAGGTATAAAGCAAACACAAAGTACATGCTGGAAAGTAGGCGCAGCGATCTGAAAATAGGAAAGCGGAGAGTCCAGATGCAGCAGTCTTCAGGCTCCTCTGCTTTATACGAGTAGAACATAAGATATGCCATACTGGGTCACACCAAGGGTCCATCAAGCTCAGTATCCTGTTTCCAACAGTGGCCAATCTAGGTCACAAATACCTGTCAAGTCCCCAAAGAGTATCCAGATTTCACGCTGCTTGTCCAATGAGTAAGCAGTGGATTTCTCGGATCCTCTTTAATAGTGGTTTATGGATTTTTCCTCCAGGAACTTGTCCAAACCTGTTTTAAATCCAGCTACACTAATAGCTTTTACTACATTCTCTGGTAACGAATTTCAGAGTTTGATTACGCATCGAGTTGCCAGAGAGGATCACGTGCAGCCCCCTCCCTTTCCCCACAGAGTATATTGGTTTGCTGTCTTCTCATTTCCTGAAGCACAGAACTTCTGTTTGCATGTCTTGGGCAGCAGCAGCTTCTTCAGTAAACCATAGCAGGCTCTTTCTTCTTACTGTTATTTACTTTCCCAACAAGAGGTGGATTGCTCTTACAATATTTCCTTTCAGTTTTCCCCACTGCTATATTCCCCTATATGTTCCTATTCAGGTCGACTCCATGAGGTACTTCCCCATCTTAATAAAGTTAGTTTTCCTTAAGTCTAGTACCCTCGCCTTTGAATGAGCCACTGCTTCCTGGGCTTAAATACTGAACCATGTTATCTGGTAATCATTGGATCCCACTCACTATAACATCAGAAACACTCTCCCCATTTGTAAATACCAGGTTCAGAATCCCATGCAGGTTTTACTAAGAGCATAAGGAATGCCATACTAGGTCAGTCCAAGATCCATCAAGCCCAGTGTCCTGTTTCCAACACTGGCCAATCTAGGTCCACAAGTACATGGCAGGTTCCCAAAAAGGTACATAAGTTCTAGAACACTTGTCTTAGGGTAAGCGATGGATTTCCTGGGTCCTCTTTAATAATGTTTTATGGACCCTTCCTCCAGAAACTTGTCCAAACCTCTTTTAAATCTAGCTGTACTTACAGCTTTTACTACATCCTCCGGTAATGAATTCCAGAGTTTGATTACGAGTTGAGGGAAAAGCATAATTACTCACCTGTAACAGGTATTCTCCGGGGACAGCAGGAATCAGTCCTCACATATGGGTGACGTCGGCGTCGATGGAGCTCATGTGGAAGCAACTCCCCAGCTTTCAAAGAAAGCCTTTGGGAGATGCACCACTCATGCATGGTCCACTTCCCGCCCAAGGGTGCCATCTTGCCTCAGTCCAATGACATAGCTAAGACGGAAAAAATAAAAAATGGTAATGAAGCAACTCCAAGGGGAGAAGGGAGGGTTGTGAGGACTTATTCTTCCTGTCCCTGGAGAACACCTATTACAGGTGAGTAACTATGCTTTCTTCAGGAACAAGCAGGAAGTCAGTCCTCACATATGGAACTCCCCAACTACAGGTTACCGAGAACCTGTACAAGAATGTCACAGCGACCTGCAAAGGTGAGCTGTGATCAGCAGCAGTTGAGTCCCTAAGAGAGACTCTTGCAAGACCCAGGTGTCCTGCAGAGAACCAGCACTCCAGTAGTTTGAACACAGAAGGGTCAGAGGGCAGGAGTTGCCTATGGCCAGAAAAGATTACAGAGTACGGCCTTTCCAAAAGCACTGTCTCATTGGGACTCTCTCTCCAGGCAGTAGTGAGCTGTGAAGGTATGGTCTGAAGACCAGGTGGTGGCCCAGCAAATTTCCGTCATGGGGACGGAACGCAGATTGGCCACAGAAGTAGCCATGGCCCTGACTTGGTGCGCTGTGATTCTCTGGTCCAGTTGGATCCCCACTTGCTCGTAGGCAAGGGTAATGCAGTCTAGCAACCAGGTGGACAGAGTTTGCTTAGTCACTGAGATCCCCAGACAGCTGGGGTCATAGGATACGAAAAGCTGTTGAGCTTTGCAGTGGCCCTAAGTCTATTGCAGGAAGAAGGTCAGGGCTCTCTTGCAATCCAGAGTATGGAGAACGATCTCCACCCTGCTGGCATGAGGCCTGGGAAAGAAGGTGGGGAGTACCACTTCCTGACTGAGGTGGAATGGGGACACCACCTTCGGCAGAAACTTAGAGTGTGTGCAGAGCACCACCTTATTTTTGTAGACCCCGGGGTAGGGAGGCTCTGCCATCAGAGCCTGTTGCTCGCTGACACTGCAAGCTGATGTGAGTGCTACCAGGAAGGCGACCTTCCAGGAGAGAAATCGCAGATGGCAGGTAGCTAAAGACTCAAATGGAGGCTTAGTAAGTTGCGAGAGCACCACATTAAGGTCCCGTTCCACCACCAGAGGGTGGATGGGGGGTTTGGACAATGAGGCCTACAGGAACTGAGACACGAGGGATTGAGCTGAGAGGGGCTTCCCCTCAACGGAGTGGTGATAGGCCGCGATGGCGCTCAGGTGTACTCTGACTGAGATGGACTTCATTCATGCATGCAATAGGTGGAGCAGGTATTGGAGTACCATGTGCACTGAGCAGGAGAATGGGTTCATCTGCTTTTCTGTGCACCACAGTGAAAAACATCGTCACTTGAAGGCATACACCCTTCTCATGGAGGCCTGAGAGGCCAGGAGGATGTCTTCCACATCTCATGGAAGGTTGAAGGGAACTAGCACTGCCCTTTCAGAAACCAAGCCATGAGTGAGAGGGACCCCAGATTGGGGTGTAGGAGAGAGTCCTGCTCCTGTGAGAGTAGTCCTGGGGCTCAGCCCAGGGGAATCGGCAGTACCGTTGATAGGGAGAGGAGCAGTGGGAACCAGGGCTGTCTGGGCCACCGAGGGGCTATCAGCACTAGCAACGCTCTGTCACATTGAACCTTGAACAGGGTCTTGGCAATCAGTGGCATTAGGGGGAAGGCGTACAGGAGGCCTTCTGACCACAAGATGAGGAATGCATCTGCCGCTACCTGAGACGGGCGCAGTTGTCGGGAGCAGAAACGGGGCAACTGAGCGTTGTCTGGGCTGGCGAACAGGTCCATCACTGGGATGCCCCAGAGCCGGAATAGCTGTGAGGCTACTGTTGAGTTTACATGCCACTCGTGTAGCTAGAGTACCCTGCTCAGCTTGTCCACCAAGACATTGCCCTGGCCCGGGAGGCAGACTGCATCAGGGGCTATGGCATCAGAGGGTTACCGCCTCCTGGCAGCGGAGTATGACACCATTCCCCCCTGTTTGTTCATGTAGAGCATCGTGACCTGACTGTTGGTCTGGATCAGCACTGCATGGTGCTGCAGCTGTGGCTGAAGGCTTTGAGGGCCAGGATTATGGCCCTAATTTCCAGCAGATTGATCTGCATTTCAGATTCCCTCTGTGTCAGGAAGCTCTTGCAATGCCCTCTCCAGCCCATTAGAGAGATGTCCATAGTGAGGACTTTCTGGAGGGTGAGTGCTTGGAAGGGCTTCCTGGCCTGAAGGTGACCTGGATTCTGCCACCATCCGAGGCAGTTTGCCAGCTGGTGAATCACATGCACTCTGTGCCGGAGCCTACCTGTAGCTTGGGTCCACTAAGAGTGGAGGCACCACTATGCTGCTCTCATTTGTAGGCGGGTATCTGGGGTCACGTGGACCATGGAGGCCATGTCTCCCAGTAGATGGAGGAGAAGCTGGGCGGGCATTGTCCTGTGCTGTTGCACCTCTGTGGTTATTTCCCTGAGGCATACTGACCTCTCCTGAGGGAGAAAGGCTCTTGCCTGAAGGGTGTCCAGCTGTGCCCTTATGAACTCTAGGCTCTGAGCGGGGGTGAGGAGGGACTTGTGGTAATTTATGACAAACCCCAGGTGCTGCAGGGCATTTATGGTTTATCCGGTGGCGCACTGTGCCTCTGCAGCTGTGTCCCACTTTATCAGTCAGTCGTCCAGGTAGGGGAAGATGAAGGCCCTTTGAAGCCTAAGATGGGCTGCGATCACCGCAAGGCATTTTGTGAAGACCATTGGAGACGAGGCCAGAACGAAGGCCTGTATTGGTAGTGCTGTCCCCCCACCACAAACCAGAGGTACTTTCTGTGGCTGGGGTAGATTAGGATGTGAGTGTAAGCATCCTTTAGGTCTAAGGAGCAAAGGCAATCTCCCTGCTAGAGGAATGGCAGCAGTGTTCCAAGAGAGAGCATCTTGAACTCTCCCTGACCAGATACCTGTTCAGCTCTCGCAAGTCCAGGATGAGCATTAGGCCACCAGTCCTCTTGGGAACAAGGAAGTACTTGGAGTAGAAGCCGGTGCCCCAGAGGTTTTTTGGGACTGGTTCTACTGCTTTGTCCTGGAGTACTCCTGCTAACTCGGTGAGGAGCAGGGTCTGGTGAAGGAGAGCCCGGTGGGCTCTCCTGGGAAGAATGTGGGTGGCGTCTTATGTAAGTGGAGGAGGTAACCCTCCTTGACCATCTGTAACATCCAGGCATCGGTGGTGATGGCTGTCCCCCTGTGGGAAAACAGGGCTAGGCACCCCCATGTGGGCAGCAAAGGATCCTCTGGGGATGTGGGGGTTGCGCCCAGGCAGTCAAAAGCCTCCTCCTGAGCCTGAGCCAGTGTCTGTGGCTTTGGGGCTTTACGCTTTCTGGAACCATGTCCCTGGCTGGGCCCGCTGAGGGCCCAAGAAGGCTTGGAAGTGCGGAGTAGTACTGAAGCCCCCTTTCTTCCTTGGGAAGAAGGGCTTTTTCCTCTGTTTTTTTTTCAGGGTTGTACCAAGGTCTTTTTTTTGAGAACCTGGTTCTCATCACATACTCTGTCTCTATCTCTGCTGCTTTGTCTGCCACAGGTTTCCCGAACAGGTTTTCACCTGTGCAAGGGACATCAATCAGTTTGTCTTGTACCCATTAGAAACATAGAAACATAGAAATATGACGACAGAAAAAGACCACATGGCCTATCTAGTCTGTCCTTCCATAACAACTACAACAGTCCACTTTTTGCCTTTAGAGATCCTCTGTGTTGGTCCCATGCTTTCTTGAATTCAGTTACTGTCCTCATCTCTACCACCTCCACTGGGAGACTATTCCACGGATCCACTACTCTTTCCGTAAAGAAATATTTCTGCATATCACTCCTGAATCTATCTCCCTTTACCCTCATCCCATGTCCCCTCGTAGCAGAACTTGCTTTCAATTGAAAGAGGCTCTCTCCCTGAACATTTATGCCACGGAGGTATTTAAACATCTCAATCATATCACCTCTATCCCGCCTTTCCTCTAAGGTGTACATATTAAGATCCTTAAGTCTGTCCTCATATGCTTTATAATGAAGCCCATTAATCATTTTGGTAGCAACCCTCTGCACCGACTCCATCCTGTTCACATCCTTTTGAAGGTGCGGTCTCCAGAATTGCACACCATACTCCAAATGAGGTCGCACCAAAGACTTATACAGAGGCATTATCACCTCCTTTTTTCTGCTAGCCATTCCTCTCCGTATGCACCCAAGCATCCTTCTAGCTTTTGCTGTCGCCTTTTCCACCTGTTTAGCTACTTTAAGATCATCAGACACAACCACGCCTAGGTCCCGCTCTTCTTTAGTGGACAAAAGTACTTCACCTCCTATACTGTATTGCTCCCTTGGATTGCTGCAGCCCAAATGCATGACCTTACATTTTTTAACATTAAATCCCAGCTGCCAAATTCTAGACCATTCTTCAAGCTTAGCTAGATCCCTCCTCATGTTATCTACCCCTTCCTGGGTGTCTACTCTATTGCAGATTTTGGTATCATCCGCAAAGAGGCAAACCTTACCCGACAGCCCTTCCGCTATATCACTAACAAAGATGTTAAAAAGAATCGGACCAAGGACAGATCCCTGGGGCACACCACTGGTAACATCCTTCTCCTCAGAGTGAGCTCCATTTACCTGTACTCTTTGTCGCCTCCCACCCAACCAACTTCTAACCCAAGCAGTAACTTTAGGGTCCATCCCTAGGGTGCTCAGTTTGTTTATAAGTCGCCTGTGAGGAACAGTGTCAAAGGCTTTACGGAAATCTAAATACACCACATCTAGAGCTCTCCCTTGGTCCAACTCCCTGGTCACCCAGTCAAAAAAATCAATCAGATTTGTCTGACAAGACCTGCCTCTGGTGAATCCATGCTGCCTCGGATCCTGTAATCTGCTGGACTCCAGAAACCTCACTATTTTCTCTTTCAGCAGCGTTTCCAATAATTTACTCACCACCGAAGTTAAACTAACCGGCCTGTAGTTTTCAACCACATCCTTACTTCCGCTTTTGTGTAAAGGCACCACATGAGCCTCTCTCCAGTCCTTTGGCACCACTCCGACTCCAACGAGGCATTGAAAAGGTCAGTCAGTGGAGCTGCTAGAACGTCCCCAAGTTCCCTCAGTATTCTAGGGTGTATCCCATCCGGTCCCATCGCTTTGTCTACTTTAAGTTGAGCTAGTTTCTCACGAACACAGTCTTCTGAAAATAGTTCAAGATGTCCCTCGCTTCTGTTCTTATTTGTGGGTGTTTTCTGAGGTCCTGCTCCTGGTTCTTCATCTGTGAACACAGAAACAAAAATATTTGTTAAGCAATTCCGCTTTATCCTTATCAGCTTCTACATATTCCCCCCCTGCACCCTTGAGTCTGACAATACCACTTTTGCTCTTCCTCTTCTCACTAATATATCTGAAAAATGTCTTATCCCCCCATTTTATTGCATTGGCTATTTCCTCCTCCTTTTGAATCTTTGCCTTCTTGACTACTTTGCTAGCTTCTCTAAGTTTTTCCAAATACAGATGCCTGTCTTCTGCTCTCTGTGATCTCTTGTATTTCATGAAGGCCTCCCTCTTTTTCTTCACTTTTTCAGCTACTTCCTTCGAAAACCATAGCGGTCTCCTGTTCCTTTTGCCTTTATTTACCATTTTAACAAAAAGGTTGGTTGCCCTTAAAATACCCCCTTTCAGTTTTGCCCACGTTTTTCTACATCCCCCAGCTGTTCCCATCCCACTAACGACTCCCTGAGGTATTGGCCCATCTTCGCAAAGTTAGTCTTCCTAAAGTCTAAGATCCTCACCTTGGAATGGATTCTAACAGCCCTAGTCCTAATACTGAACCACACCATCTGGTGATCACTGGATGCAAAATGATCTCCCACTACAACATCAGAAACACTTTCACCATTGGTAAGCACCAAGTCCAGTATGGGCCCCTTCACGTGTGGGGTCTGTTACCAATTGCCTGAATAGTTCTCCCTGTAGAGAATCCAGGATCTCCTTACTTCTAGATGATACTGCAGCAGGAATGTGCCAATCAACATCTGGCATATTGAAATTGTTCCAGGTCGGATGACTGCAGCCATGCCTGGCGTCATGCCCTGATGCCTGCAGCGGCCACACTAGCCGATGACTCGAAGCAATCATAGGCTGCTTGGGACAGGAACTTTGAACATTCCTTTATCGGCAAGGTTAAGGTCTTGAACCTATGTAAGGGTTCTCCATCGAGGCTTGCCGAGAATCCCCCAAGCTCCCTCAACAGTTCCTTCAGGTACATGCTGATGTAGAGCTGGTATGAGTGGATTCAGCATGTTAGCATCGAGCCCTGAAAAGCCTTTCGGTCAAAGGCATTGAGAGTTCGGGCCTCCCTGCCGGGTGGTACCAATAAGTGTGTCTTTCGGCTCTTAAGATGACGCATGGCCGACTCCACGACCCTTCAGTTGTGGGGGAGTTGGGCCTTCTGGAATGCAGGGGCTCTGGCGTATCCGGTACATGGCGTTGAGGTACCTGCTGACAACTGGCACCAATACCGGTGTTTCCCATATGAGGAGGCAGTCGAGGATCGGGGGCACCAAGACAGTAAAGGTTTCCTTCGGGGGTGCCTTGTAATGGAGTATCTCCAATTCCTCAGTTCGGGGGTCCTCTTTGACCTTCGTCTCGATCACGTTGGCCATATCCCTCACAAAATTGAGGAATGTAACGTCCTCAGGTAGGGAGCGGCATCGGGTAGTCGGGGGAGACGGGGGAGACAGGTCCAAAGGCACTTCATGGTGTCGCCTCATGTCCGGGGATTCTTCGTCCTTGGTCTCCCATTTGGACTCGAAGTCAGAGTATGAGTCTGATGCCACACAATTGCCACAGTTGAGGACTTCTCTCTGCAGTACAGGACCTCCAGAGGATCATTGGTCTGAGCTGCAGGTGCTTGCGGGTAGGACCCGTGTCTCAAAGAATGGAACTGAGACCTTGATTGGGAGCTCTCTCAAGGCTGATGTCCTCGAGGGACCGACTCGACGTCCGGGGAAGCTCTCGATGTCAAGGGTCCCATCATCGGGGCAGATGAACCGGATGAATCGGACATAAACACCCGCTGCATGGCCACTAGGGCAGATATACTATTCTTTAGGGCTGCCATTCTGTTCTCCCTGCCAGTTGGCTCCGCAGCTTTCGACGTGGGCACCGAGGACTCCGGCCCAATGTCGGTACTGTTGAGGGGGAGTCCTTGATAAGAATGGCCTTAGAGGCCCAAGGCCGATCGGTGGGAGCTGACAACTCCTTACAGGGCAATTTGGAGGGCTGCTCTTGTCCCAACTCCTCAGACTCACGCCTGGGGCTGCGGGACCTGGGGTGGGATTTCACCTTCTTCCCTGATCCATCCTCCAAGGCGATCTTCAAGGATTTCTTCTTCTTATGCTCCACCTCCGGGGACTTCTGCTCAGAGGAGTCACGGCCATGGGACTCCGAGGAGGCTCCAGCTTTGCGGGGCACCGAGGTATCGGAGGGGGCCCTGGAGCATGGTGTTACCAGAGACTCCAAGGTGGAGTTGGACTTGTGAAAAAATTTCCTGCTGCTGATGGTGACTCTTTAAGGCCTTTGGGGTCATTGTTCTGCAGAGTTTGCAGTCTGAGTCATTGTGCTCCGGGCCAAGGCATCGGAGGCAGCTGTCATGTGGATCAGTAAGTGATATGACTTTGCCACACCGATCAACCTTTTTGAGGCCATCAAAAAAAGGGGGTTCCTACCTCCCAGCATGTGGTCCAAGACCTTCGGCTGAAAAAAAAGCACGAACATAGGTTGAAGAGGACCTCGATGAAAAAAGAGGAAATGGAGAGATGAACCTGAGGAGCAACGCAGAGGCGAGCTGGCTCGGGAGTGGGAAGGAATTAGTACGCTAACCATACAAACTTAACTATAAAAAATCTGACTTTTTCTGTGGAAAAAAGAACAATGTCCAAAGGGCTCTGTGGGAAAAAAGGAGACTGAGGCATGATGGCACCCCTGGATGGGAAGTGGACCACACATGTGCGGTGCATCTCCCAAAGGCTTTGTTTGAAAGCTGGGGAGATGCTTCTGCGTGGGCTCTGTTGGCACTGATTGTTGCCCATATGTGAGGACTGCCTTCCTGTTCGTTCCTGGAGAAAAATATTTTCTCTTATTTGTCTTAAATTGGTTACATTGTAGCTTCATTGCGTGTCCCCTAGTCTTTCTACTCTTTGATGGAGTAAACAACTAATCTACGTTTACCCATTCTACTCCATTCATTGTTTTATAGACCTCTATTATATCTCCCCTAAGCATTCTCTTCCAAGCCCTAACTACCAGTTGCCACAAATGTTTCTCCCTGCAGAGAATCTAGGATTTCCCTTCTTCTAGATGACAATATAGCCGGAATGTTCCATTCAACAAGCGGCAAATTGAAATTACCAAGCAAAGCACATGGGGAGTGGAGAGTCTCACATGGACTTTGCAGGTATGGGAATTCTCATGGCCTGGAATCTTTGAGTACCAGGAAAAGTGCTACAGTAGGGTTACCAAAAATGCAATGTATGCCTTCGAGTCAGTCCTGACTCCTGGCGACCCAGATGTCCTCAATTTTTGAGGATTGTCCCAATTTTAGAACTATTTGGCCGCCTCCAGTTTCCATTTCCAACACTGGGAACAAAAGGGGGTAGGAAAAAATGTTTTCTTCACTTTAGTGATTTGAATATGTTAGTTTTTAGAATTTACATACATTATCTTAATATTTTGCACAGTACCGCCGAAATACATCACTGTTTCTATTTCTCTGTTGATATGTCTGCTTGTAAGTAATATTGTTGACATCATGGGATGGATGTGTGTGGGAGGCAGGGTCATGGCCTGTATTCCTCTCTCCATGTCTTGTTGCTCAAACCTGAAACTAGGGTGTCCCTTTTTCCCTCTGCCCATCACACACACTTCCAATAAACATTCCAGATTTTCCTGCAAAAATCTGTAACATTATGCGACAGGATTTGGGGAGACAGAAGCCGCATTGAGGAGAAGAGATGTCCCTAGTTCTTCGAGGGCAAGGATAATCTCAACCTGTTGGAAAATGGAGGGATAGAAGGGCAAATAGGATGGAAACAAAATAGGCAGAGTTAGAGGAACATGAGGAGCAAAGCAGGTGAGGATGTGAAATTGAAGCAGTCCCCAGAGTTGGTGTAGAGTGTAGATTTAAGCCCTATATCCTTAAATGTAAAAATGAAGCCTGGAGAAAGTAAGAAGAAGGGGTACTTGCGCAAGAGTGATGGAGATGGCCAGTAGGGAGAGAGAATGAGTTAGGAAGGGAAGATTGGGGTGGGCCAGTATTGCTGGCCAGGGAGGCAAGAGAAAGTGTGTGGGTGAATGGTCTGCGAAAGCAAGATTTCAAGGGTTCAAAATGTTTATCAAGGTTTCATTTTATTTGATATACTACCTAGTTAGTAGACCCCAAACGGTTTACAATATCAAACTAACACACCATGGGGTATGTTTACTAAGGGGCTTGTTTACAAAGCTGCGGTAGCGGTTCGCGATCGTTATCGGAGCCGCGGCCTCATTGATTTCAATGGGGCCGCGGCTCCAATAACGATCGCGAACCGCTACCGCGGCTTTGTAACAAGCCCCTAAACTGCGGTAATGTCACCGGCGTTAAGTGCATGTTAACGTACCTGAAGCCATAAAAGGCAATGGGCAGTAGGGGGCGTTCTGTCGAAAAAGGAGCAATGGCATCATGGCTGTTTGGCATAAAAAAAGAACAAGAGGGAAACAAACTCAGGACCCTTGGCTTGGGAGGTATCAGTACTAAACCAGTAGGCTGCACCTCCACAGCTCTATGATCTGCTATCTGTTTGGATACAGAAGGATGAATGTGTTGGGACAGCAGCTTAGAGGGGCTTCCCCATGGCTGATGTGCAGTCCTATATTAATCTGAGACCTATTCTTCCTCTCAGATTCTGTTTCTGTTTTATGCTCCAGTATTTTCTACCATATGCATGTTGATGTTAGGTGGAGTGATCGTTTCTTATCTCCGGATATAGAAAGACTGCAGATCACCGCACGACATGTCTGCTGTGGTTACCAGGCTAGGTTACCCCAGTACCCATGATGCAATGCACATGCAGATTAGCAGTCTATAGCAGGTCACCAAATGGTGTATCCTCTCGGCTGTAACTGTACCGGAAGGCGGAGAGAAGGCGGAGAGAAAGGGTCCATGTGTGGGAGTGGGCGGGAGAGGCCCCTGCTTCATTAATGCGGTCAGATTAACGCTGGAACAGTACCGCGAGTGAAACCTGTCGGTAAATTGCACATTTTCGGAGAGAGAAACCATTTCATGTCAGCAATGTATATCACAGGCAGAGAACCCAAAAACAGGGATAGTAGTGTTACATGTGTAGTACAGCATAAAGGGCACTATAGTGATGCTGTAAAGGGGGCTGAGGGAGTGAGGGAGGAGGGAGGAGGAGGAGGAGGGGGCTGGAGGAGGAGGAGGAGAGGCGGAGGAGGGGGCTGGAGGAGGAGGAGGAGGAGGAGTGGTAGTGGAGGAGGAGGAGGAGGGGGGGGGGGGGGGGGTGGGCAGGCATCCACCTAGGTAGCACAGAGAAACACAGAAAATGGAAAACAGCAAGACAAGCGGCTGACCAAGGTCAAACTGCCCAGTAGTCTCTGTTCCACAGTATCCCACTCAGGGGAGACTTACCCTGCAGGTACCCCAAACATCACACAGGAAACCCACTGCCTATAATGGGGCAAGCAGTGAACATCCTGGGAACCAACGCTAATAGGGGTCCACGTACTCACCCCAGGATACATCCCAAACTGTCCAAACACCCAGCTCTACGAACATCCATCACACCAGGCCCCGGGAAGGACAGTGCAGGGAGCAGCCACGCGTTGCCTGACACATGTATACACCCCAGCAGTCCAAAGTTAACAACCGCCTTGATTACAGGAGAAGGCGGTATATACCTCCTTTTAAATAAATAAAATTAATAAAGTGGATATACTGTACCCGCATTGCACCCCCTAGCCTGTCCACAGTCTGCTGGCAGAACACAATCTCTGTACCAGGCCCACCCTAGCCAATAGTTGCTAGATCACTGACCTTGACCACCCCCCAACCATCTCCTTCCCCATGTGGAAGGGCCATAATCGTGGGCGGAGGCGGTGATGGGGGGACGTGTGGATGTCCATGTGCTGCCCAAAGAACCCACACCCTAGGCCCCCCACCCACCCGCCTCTACCTGCCACATTGTTGGGTGGCCTGGGACTTGTTCGCAACAACCAAGCGCACACCGAACCGCATATGGGTATGTGGGCAAACATCATGCATGGGGAGGGGAGGGGTCAGTTGGTGGGTGGTAGAGGGGCCGTGACACCTGCCCACAGCGTACCAAGCCGTGCCGTGGCCACCAGTGCATGGAATGTGCAGTGCAACAAAGGCCTGTCGGATGAACAGCAAAGGGTAGTCGTCCAGGACGTGCTACACACTTCTGTTGGCAACAGTGTGTTGCAGTACACCCAGACAGTTGGTGTTCTTGGAACAGAAGTTTGCAGGTTTCCTCAGGTCGCTACCTGTGTGCTCATACGGCCATAGTCCCCTTACATTATTTCACCCTACGCTGCAGATACAACATCATCATGTGCACTCCCCAAAAGCATACTGCCAACAGAAGCACAAACACCCAAACCCACAGTCTTTCCACTATCCAAGCCCCATGTATTTGTCAGGTTTGTTTTTGGGGGGATTCCCGCAGCAACTACTAGCACCTGCATACCTTAGCAATGCCTGCACTTGTGCCCATGACCAGTGTGGACGGGCCCGGGCTTGGCCCAACGCCCCACCTTATCTTTGCACCCATGCCAACATAGGAGTTGGAGTGTGCATATTTCTAATCCATTGTTTTGTGGGCTGCCTACGTCTCTTCACTGGGCCACACAATGCTTACACTTGATTTTCAGCATTAGCCTGCCAATGTTGCATAATGAGGACAAGGTATTGGGGGTATGGCGGTGGACAAGGGCGGACTGGGCATGGCTGCACGCGTGTGGGTGGCAATGGCTGGGAATATTTGGTAGTGCCCGACCACCAGCCTTGCATGGGACAGGCTGTGCCACAGCATGGTCATTCTGTGCGGGTTCACGTCTCAGCATGAACAAGGGCATGTCTAGGTTCGCCACATAGTAGCTAATGCAGTGCTTTCTCTTAAGTGATATTTGTGTTGTTCTTCTGGCTCTGGGGGCCCAATCAACTGAATATGCTGCTTGGTGATCTGTGTGCAACAGAGTTTTCCCCTGGGAAGATGCACTGTGGACTGTGCCTAGTCAGGACTGTGACGTCTGCAGTTTGCATGTGTATTTCTGGAACCCCCTGTGAAGAGGGGTGCAGACTGAGTAAATACCCTCTGTCTGGTGGATGTCATTTCATGGTTTGTTGGGGCGAGTGGGGGGGGCAGCTGAGCCCTTCCATGGCCAGTGCCCTGTTCACAGGTACAAATCTACATCTACTTACAGCCCATCATCATGTGCCTCCTTTCCAAAGATGTGCAGTGTGTGCGTCTGCATAAGAAGCACGCTCAGATCCTGTCCATCCCCCGGCCAAAATGAGTTTGGTCCTGGTAGGTGGTGCTACATAATCTGCATGTGGATCCAAACTCCCCCCTGTCCATGTAACAATCACACCACCCTGGATATGCCCCCCCGTCTGGGTGCAATCATGGTCTACAAGGGACAGATAATACTGGGGAATGCAGGTGGCCAGAGAATAGCTTAGGTTATGTCTGCACGAAATAACCTGACACAGAGCAATGCCTATCTCAATCAACCCGTTACTGGCTATGGCGGCCCTGGTGCTGGCGCACCCCACCTCACCCTCAGTTGAGCGCAGAACCCCACCAATGGGCATAGTCTGTAGCTACATCTGTGCCAAGTAACACAGCACGTCCCATTACCCCCCTACCACGTGTGCTGTGGCTGTAGAGGTGCATACCCCATCTGGTGTGACGCTTGCTGTAGACTGCTAATCTGCATGTGCATTGCATCATGGGTACTGGTGGGTTAACCCTATCCTTGGTAACCACAGCAGACATGCCATTCGGAGTTGACATTCAGGTCTTTCTATATCCGGAGATGAGAAGACGATCACTCTCATCTAACATCAACTGCATGGAAGAAATAGGTCCTCAGATTAATATAGGACTGCACATCAGCCATGTGGAAAAGCCCCTCTAAGCTGCTGTCCCCAAGCCACTCATCCATTCTGTATCCAGCCCACTGTTCCCTCTAAACTGTGCGCGTGTGCGCGCGCACACACCTCACTGAGCGAGCGCTACATACTTTACAACAGACGTGCACAAAAATTAAGCCCTCTGATTCGATAGAAACAACACAGACGTCTTAAAATTTAAAAGTTTATGATTGTAATTACTAGAAATTTCCCGCTTCATTCGTAGGAATCGTCTATTTTCATTTAATTTGATTCAAAATCAATGATATGTTGTGTACCTACTGTATTCTGACGTGTAGCTCAAATTTTAAAGTATATATAACCTGTCCCAGCAATCGCGGCTTTCATCAAAATGAGGACCGCCGCCAGCGTGAAGGCTGTAAAAGTGCTCTTCACGCTGGGTGCTGTACAGACGGAGCCGGGCTGTCGTCCGTGCTTCCCCGGCTCCCTCTGAAGCCTCAGACAGCCGCGATTCTGGTCGGGGGGGGACAGGGGACCTTTTGCATTGGCTGTGCTGGGGGGGGAGGGGGGGGGGGGTGGGGGGGACCCTGTACTGGAAAAGGGCTAAGGGGGAGGGGACTTGAACTGGGGGGGCTAAGGGGGGGGGGAACTTGGAGCATGGAAAAGGGCTAAGAGGGGGGGACTTGGAAGGAAAAAGGGATAAGGGGGGTGGGGGGCCTTTGACTTGGACAGGGCTAAGGGGGGGACGTGTGGACTTGCAAGGTGCTAATGGGGGGGGGACGTTTTCTGGGAAATGTTCTAAAAGTGGTGGTAACCTGGAGATCCTGGAAAGGGCTAAAGGGGGGGGACTTGGACTGGATAAGGGCTAAGGGGGGGACTGTGACTGGAAAAGGGCTAAGGGTGTGGGCTTATCTGGAACTGGAAAAGAGCTAAAGGGGGGGGGGGCCTGGTACTGGAAAAGGGCTATAGGGGTGAACCTGGACTGTGCTTAGGTTATGCGGGGGTACATGGGACTGGAAGAGTGGTTGTGAATGGGGTTGGAGGGTACCTGGACTGGGAATGGGCTATGGTTGAGGACGTGTGATCTTTGACTGTAAATAGTCTGTGATTAGGGTGGCTCGGACTGCAAATTGCTGTGATGGTGCTGGGGACTCGGACTGGCAAATGGGCTGTGCTGGTTGGGGTGGTTGCCTCGACTGGAAATAGGCTGTGATGGGGGGCCTTTGTCCTGGAAATGGGCTGTGTTTAGGGGGGGTAGCTAGAACTGTAAATGGCCTGTGATGTGATGGCTAGCCCTGGAAATGGGCTTATGCGAGCTGGAATAGGACTAGGAAATGGTCTGATGGTGTGGCATGGGTAATGGGACTGGGAAGGTAGTGGATGCTGGGTGGGCCTAGAACTATCAGGGAATTGATTTGGGGGGAGGACTATTATGGATGGGGGTGAGAATGGAGAGGTGAAAAAATATTTTTGTGTGGAAGAAAAGTACTATGGCTGGGGCGGTATTGGGAGAGTAACGATTGCTTGAGATCATGGAAGGTTAGAATTTACACGGATTACGTAAAGGAATCAAGAAAGAATTGGGGGAAAGAGCAGAAGGGACACAATCAGTATGTTAAAGCAGAAATAGAGAGAGAGTTGAAAACATCTCAACAGAGAAGAAAGGAGAAATGGATAGCTCGCAGAATACCCGAAGAAACCAGAAGAAATTGACTGTCTCAATTGCAACTTAAGAAAGTAATCCCAAACAGAAGGTAGAAAAATATTTTTAATTTTGAATTTATTGACTGGAATCTACTCTGGTCTGGGAAGTGTGTATTGCTCACATCTTTGCGTTTTTGTTTAAGTGCAAGAGGAAATTACTTTATAGTTTTATTTCTCCATTCGTTGTACATTTCATGTTTGGATTTTGGGGTTCCCCTTTTAATTATTATCTGACCAAGGAAGTTAGCCTACACGTATCCTCGGTAATTTTTGTGGGTGGGGCTGGGGGCGGGGCATGGTGGTACTAGGGGGCGGAGAAGGGGTGGAGCATGGCAAGCCACAGTTGTCGGTTTTTTCTTTCTCGGTGAAAAAGTTGGCCCCCTAGCCCTAAGTGAACCTTTAGTCTTATGCCCTCCAAATGTTTTGACATTTCAAC